>JAKOGI010000026.1:387316-669816 GCA_029747015.1 Carnegiea gigantea
ATAGAAGACTTCATGCATTCTTAACCACACTCAAGGGGAAAATGAAGAGTCACAAAAAATCACAACACCACACTTTGTGGCCTCCACCATGGAGCCTCCAATGGCAAGAAGAATTGAAGAAGGTTTAATCAGAGGCCTCCACGATGGCCTCTGATTAAACCTTCTTTAATTCTTCCCACCATGGGCACATGAGATTAGGAGATCTTCTTGGTGAGTCAAGTAACATCATTTGAGGGGCCAATGACAGGTCAAATGGTCTTAGAAACTTATAAAACACACTAAAAACACATACCGAAGCATAAAATGAAAAATAGAAGCTCAAATCCATTGCTAAGACATACATTCCCTTAAGAAATGCTGGGAAATGACCCCAAAATAATTCATATTTTTAGAATGAAAAATTTACTTTTTGGTACACTGAGTTTGGTATAAAGATTTTCATAAGACACTTTTTTAGATAAATATTTTTGCGACTATGTAGATTTGGATAATTAGCTTTTGGGGTACAACTGTTTGAGTTATAATATTTTTAGGGGACAAATATTTATTTTTCTGACTCTCCACTTTCTAAAATTACGAATTGGCCCCCAATATGCAAATATGCTTATCTTTAGTGTTTTTTCTTCTTATCTTTAGTGTTTTTTTCTTTCTATATTTTCAGGGACTTTGCCGAAGAAACAGAAAGATGGACGATATTTAGCAGAAAGGAGTACTACAGAGGCGAGTTTAAAGCCATGAAAAAGGTCACACAATGTCACACAGAAGCGCCCAAGATCGATCACAGGAACCTTAGCCGGGTGGCATGCCCGTGCCACACGAAGCTGGCACGGCAAGCCGACCAGCAACGTGGTACGGCCTGGCCGTGCCATGTGGCACGATCGTGCTACATGTCAACCGCTGGCACGGTCGTCCCTCCCTTATCCCGCGTCGCGACTTAAATTTTCCTCGAGGGTTGTTTTGTGCATTATTCAGTTTTCTTTCGTCATGCTTGCTCTTAGGCGATTTTTAGGTTTTCATTTAGAGTTTTTACTTTGCATCTTTGGATTATGCTATTGTATTGAAGTTTATTTCATGCTTTTGGATTACACTATTGGATTGGAGTTTATTCTATCTTTAATTCATTCGATAAATTCCAGGTTCTCTCTCTCCATTCTTCCCTTCCCTTGTTCTTGATTATTTTAGGGTTTAGTTGTCATGATTATTGAATTGAATGTTGCGATTGTTATTATGAAGATGATTTTAGGCTAAATCTCCCAACTTGGGTTAGGATTAATGCCGACTATGTGTTGTTGAATTATGGATTAGCCCCAACCCTTACTTTCCCCTTATTTGTTTGCAATTTCTACTATGCACGCCACATGCTCGATGAATTGCTTAAAAGAGCATTCATTCATTTTTACTAGGGTTTAGGAGAACGTTGAGAGACGAAACCTTTACTTAGTGCGATTTAGTAGACAATTAGGATTTTAATATGAAAATAATTACGATTCTAATTGGGATTCGAGATTGTAAATCTTGTAATCCTTCGACTTTTAGTCCCATGAGAATAGGTGGCTATAGTTGTAAGATTAGTCTTTGACCCTCGAGAGAGGGAGGAGATGGACCTAACTGACGATGTATCCACTCGTAATGCATGCTTGGGTTTGTTTGGCGGGGTCAATAATTGATTCACTGGTATAGTCGTGCTGTTAATTCTAACCTAGGTGCTTCTCATTCTACTGTTTATTTCACTGGTATAGTCGTGCTGTTAATTCCAACCTAGGTGCTTCTCATTCTGCTGTTTATTTCACTACTTAGTCGTTAGAATTTCCCTTTGTTTAATTCTCAATCAACAATTGTGATCGCCTAGATTGAGTAATCTAATTAGTTCTAGTAATTGGAATCAAGTTCTCTATGGAATACGACTCGTACTTACCGTGTGCTAGCTACAGTTACACCGTACACTAGCGGTATAAATTTAAGACGAACAAGTTTTTGGCACCGTTGTCAGGGAACTTGCACCTTCTAATATTAGAACCGATTCGAATACTCTAGACTAGGCTTTTCTTTTTCCTTTTTTTTTGGTTTATAGTTCTTCTTATTCTTGCTAGAAACTGTTTACGCCGTGGCAGTGTTTGCTCTTGTATACGCAGGAGGAGTCAAAGGGATTAAGACCTTATCCCATTGGATCCTGAGATAGAAGCAGCAGCACACAGGCGTAGCGGAGAAGTGAGAAGGAGGAAGAAAGCAGAAGCAGCGATGGCAGGGCAAGACCAGAGGGTGTTGCGCAATTATGCCCTGCCACAAGCGTCGAGTATCACATCGTCTATTGTGAACCCGGCAGTCGAAGCCAACAACTTCGAACTCAGTCCCGCGCTCATCACCTTCGTGGAGCAGGACCAATTCGGTGACCACCCCTCAGACAACCCCCAACATGCACCTTCGCAAATTCCTTGCGAAGTGTGACACCATCAAGCTCAACGGGGTGACCACCGACGCGATTCGACTGAGGCTCTTCCCATTCTCACTGAGGGATAGGGCCAGTGACTGGCTGCAGAACGAGGAACCCAACTCGTTCACCACCTGGGAGGTTTTCTCCAAGGCGTTCCTCAGCAAGTACTTCTCACCTGACAAGACCACCAAGATGAGGACGGACATCACATCCTTTGCCCAGCAGGATGGGGAGTCCCTCTACGACGCATGGGAGAGGTTCAAAGACCTCATACGACAGTGCCCTCACCACGGAGTTCCTGACTGGCTCCTAATCCAAACCTTCTACAATGGGTTGGAGCGGTCAGGGAAGATTTCTATCGATGCCACAGCGGGGGATGCTCTCGTGGGCAAGTCTATTGAAGCAACGAAGGCATTGTTGGAAGAGATGGCTTCCAACAATTATCACTGGTCAAGTGAGAGACCCACCCCCAAGAGGGGCGGTGGCAGACACGAGGTGGACGCTATGACACTCCTGGCCAGTAAGGTGGATGCCCTAGCACAACGATTGGATAAAGTGGCTACCCCATCAGTCCCTTCTGCAGGGTCATCAATGGGGGCCTATGTATATTGTGAGGCCTGTGGTGTACAAGGTCATACCTCCGTTGAGTGTTACAGTGCTTCTCCTAGCATGGAACATGGCAACGCTTTTCATAGCCACAACCCTCTGCCACAAAATAACCCCCACCCCACCACCTATAGCCAGGTTGGAAGAGTTACCCAAATCCTCTTTACAAGAACCCCAACCCTCACCCCCAAAGTTCTGTCCAGCCGCCTGGTTTTCACTACAGAGCTCCCTACAATCTACCCCCTCCTCTTCTTGCTGAACCCACATCTCACCTGGAGAATCTCATGGAGCGCTTTATAGCGACCCAAACCAAGACCAACGAGACTCTTAGTGAGTCAATCAACCTACTGACCTCCAGGGTCGATGCTATAGCCGCCCATCAGAAGACGATGGACACACAAATCGCCCAACAGGTGAGCCACCTGTCCCGACCTCAGGGGCATCTGTCAAGCCAGCCTGAGACTAACACCCGAGGTCACGCCAATGCCATCTCCACGATGAGAGAGGGGTTAGAGAAGAGCCCAGTGATGGTTCTCCAGAAGGTAGTTCCAGTTCCTGATTCTGCGGAAATAGAGGGGAGGAAGAAAGAAGAGAATCTGAGTTCTGCTGGGGAGCCTAGTCCTCCACCTCCCGCTCGTACTTACCAGCCCCTAGTGTCTTTCCGTCAGAGACTGACATGGTCCAAGCTATCTCAATTTGAACCTAGATTTGCACGATTTCTGGATACCCTACGCCGAATCTATGTCAATAGTCCCTTCCTGGAAGCTCTCAAGGACGCACCTGCCTATTTGAAGTTTTTGAGAGAGCTCCTGTCCAAGAAGGGAGAACTTGAGGAAGTTTCAGTGGCCCCCATTGGCGGGTCCTACAGCGCGCTCTTACAGAGGCGATCCCCCATCAAAATTGCAGGATCCTGGCAGTTTCTCTATCCCATGCTGCATAGGGGATATGCAGATTGAGAGAGCCATTTGTGATCTGGGCACCAACGTGAGCCTCATGCCACTCTCTCTCTACGAGAAGCTACAACTACGGGACCTTATGCCCACCAGCATGACTATTCAGCTAGCAGACTGCTCCTGCCTGTCGACATTCTGGAGGATGTCCCAGTCCAGGCGGGCAAGTTCCTCATCCCCTGTGATTTCGTCATTCTTGACATGGTTGAGGACTTCTCGGCACCACTCATCTTAGGTTGGCCATTCCTTGTGATCGCGGGGGCGGTGATTGATGTGCAGACAGGCACCATGTCCTTTACTATATGTGAGAAGAGGGTGGATTTCGGCTTCCCTCCTCCCGCACCACCTTCAGCGCCTGTCTTCCCTTCACCTTCTGATGAGCCTATCCCTATTTCCCCCTTCGATGCTATTTCTGGGGTTGATATATTTGATGAAAATGGGGGATCTCATACACTGCTTGGAGGTTCTTCTACTTTTTCTGCGGCCGTCCCAATTCATTTCACGACCACTTTCGCTTGTACTGAGGAGGTGGAAGATCTTACTTCACACTTGTACACCACCCCCAGGCCACCTCCCGCATCGTTACCGTCTACTATTTGGAGGTAAGGGTCAAGTTAAGAACCTTAAACAAGCGCTTCTTGAAAGGCAACCCAAGGCATTTATTGTTTTCAAAAAAAAAAAAGGTGTGTCACTCCCACCCTTGTCCCTCCCATTACCCCCTTCAACCCATACGTTTCCCCCTTCCCTTGTTCTTTTTATGCGTTCTTTTCATTGAGGACAATGAAAATCTCAAGCATGAGGGTGAGCTTGTCGCTCTTTGGGTGAAATTGGGGATTCTAGGATTGGGTCGGCTAACGTCACTTGCATTCGCATCATATAGATAGGACTTCATATAGTTTCACTAGGTTGTTTTTACATTCTTCCTTTAATAGAACATATAGTTTAGAGCATATATGTTAGATTTTGCATCACAAAAGGAGAAGTGATCGAGCTGGGCGTCCTTAAGATTTCCAGGTACTACTTCTTGCCCCTCTCTTCATTTTCCCTTATATCCTTTACCGCTTTCTTAGTTAGATTTATTGCTTTTGAATAAATGTGTGTGAAAACACCTCTTATAAAGAAAACACAAGGGGTGATGATTGATTGATCTGGTTGAGTTGTGTGTTGAAGTGTGGCCTGCTATGGTGTGAACTTTTATGAAATTACGCTTTAACATTGCCATCTCTATTTCCCCTGCCCTATGTTGTATGTCATGTTGCCCTTGAGATTCACGTGACTTGGCTTGATTGACCTCGATAAGTGGGACATACCTTGGAGTAAGTTGTTGGACTGTGGTAGACTTACCTGTGAGACTTTGAGCCTAATGACTATTCATTGCATATAGTCTCGTACTTTCCTTTATATGTGACTCATCCAGGATTGCATCTCCAGAACTTGGTCTTGTTTTCTCTGAAATCGCATTTAGCATGTGCATGTGTTAATATGATTGAGGTGATTTTTGTTCTATTTAGCTACATGAGCCAAAAAGCCACCCATTAATATGTACTATCCTCTTTACTAGCCCTTTGTACCTTTCCTCTTGTCTTTGCTATTGCCCCTACATAGTACACACTTGGCCTATCGATATTCTCCATATTCTTGTCAAGGTCTAGTGGAGCAACACTTCCACGTTGAGTTGGGTTTGCTTCGAAGGTTCGTTCACCTTGGGTACGTTATTAGTGGCTTGTTTGGAGAGATTCGTGATTCGAATTTATATTTCCCATGCTATTCACATGCCTTTCTCCTTTCAAACATAAGAAATAGAAATGATGAAAAAGGAGGAAGCAAAGAAAAAAAGAAAAGAAAAACAAACGAAAAGGAAAAGAAAAGAAAGAAATACAAAAGTTGTGAATGAAGTGATTGGCATCAGGGTAATGCGATAAGATTGCTTAACTCCTCCCTTGAGGTTTTTTGTGGGGTATGTTGCTCAATTTCCAATTGTGGTGTGAAGTTGTTGTTCTGACATTAGTTGGGGAAGTGTTTTTTTGCTCCCTAGTCTTTTGACTAGTAGTTCCACTCTTCCCAAATTCACTTCACCTCTCACCCTTTCTACCTTTGGCCCCATTACATCCCTTTACAAGTCCTCATGATTGGCATATTACACTTTGCATTAGGTGGCGGAGAATCGAGAACTCTACCAAGCTTATGGTAGTTTGCTTGATTGGATAGAGTATTGAGTGCACCCTTGTTACATATTCTAAACACATTGAGGGGAGTGTTTCATTTTATCCTAAAGTGAGGTTCGACCAGTCTCACTTACTCACCACTTATTGAGGAAGGTCTTGTCTTGCTATGTGCTTCAATATTAGGTTGATTGATGTATTGCATTTGAGTAGGGTGATTTATGAATGGTAATGCATGAGTCTCGTTTAGTGTGTTTCACACTTTAAATTGGCCACCTTTAATGCATAGGTTATTTTGGATTATTGATCGTTCATCTCTTGCTTGAAGAGGAGCATGGACAGAGGCTTATCTCCCTTTTCGATGTTTCATGAGCTAGTCTTGCTTGGAGATAAGTAAGAGATAAGCATGGGGGAGTGATAAACCTCTATTTCGACCCTATTTTAGCCCCTATTTGACCGCTTTTCTCCCGTGTTTTCACGTTCAATCGTGTTAAGAAAGGGGTCAAATCGACCACCTGTAGCATATATTTTACTCATACAGCATCTTTCCATATTTTCAGCGACTTTGCCGAAGAAACGGAAAGATGGACGATATTTAGCAGAAAGGAGTGCTAAGGAGGCGAGTTTAAAGCCGCGAAAAAGGTCACACAACGTCGCACGGAAGTGCCCAAGATCGAGCACGGGGACCCCATGCCGGGTAGCATAACCGTGCCATGTGTCAGCTGCTGGCACGGCCGTACCTCCCCTATCCCGCGTCGCGACTTAAGTTTTCCTCAGGGGTTGTTTTGTGCATTATTCAGTTTTCTTTCCTCAAACTTGCTCTTAGGCGATTTTTAGGTTTCCGTTTAGAGTTTTTACTTTGCATCTTTAGATTACGCTATTGGATTGAAATTTATTTCATGCTTTTGGATTACGCTATTGGATTGAAGTTTATTTTGTTTTTAATTCATTCAATAAATTCCAGGTTCTCTCTCTCCATTCTTCCCTTCCCTTGTTCTTGATTATTTTAGGGTTCAGTTGTCATGATTATTGAATTGAATATTATGATTGTTGTTATGAAGATGATTTTAAGCTAAATCTCCCAACTTAGGTTGGGATTAATGCCAACTATGTGTTGTTGAATTATGGATTAGCCCCAACCCTTACTTTCCCCTTGTTTATTTGCAATTTTCACTATGCACGCCCCATGCTTGATGAATGACTTGAAAGAGCATTCATTCATTTTTACAAGGGTTTAGGAGAACATTGAGAGACGAAACCTTTACTTAGTGCGACTTAGTAGACAATTAAGATTTTAATATGAAAATAATTAAGATTCTAATTGGGATTCGAGATTGTAAATTTTGTAATCCTTCGACTTTTAGTCCCATGAGAATAGGTAACTATAGTTATAGGATTAGTCTTTAACCCTCGAGAGAGGGAGGAGATGGACCTAACTGAGGATCTATCCACTCATAATGCATGCTTGGGTTTGTTTGGCGGGGTTAATAATTGATTCACTGGCATAGTCGTGTTGTTAATTCCAACCTACGTGCTTCTCATTCTGTTGTTTATTTCACTACTTAGTCGTTAGAATTTTCCTTAGTTTAATTCTCAATTAACAATTGTGATCGCCTAGATTGAGTAATCTAATTAGTTCTAGTAATTGGAACCAAGTTCCCTGTGGAATATGATCCGTACTTGCCGTGTGCTAGCCACAGCTACACTGTGCACTTGCGGTTTAAATTTAAGACGAACAAGTTTTTAGTGTCGTTGCCTTGTGGAGGGACTCCCCATCCTGCTGGGCGAAGGATGTGATGTCCGTCCTCAGCTCGGCGGTCTTGCCAGGTGGGAAGTACTTGCTGAGGAACGCCTTGGAGAGAACCTCCTAGGTGGTGAACGAGTTGGGCTCCTCGTTCTGCAGCCAGTCCCTGGCCCTATCCCTCGGTGGAAATGGGAAGAGCCTCAGTCGAATAGTGTCGATGGTCACTCCGTTGAGCTTGATGGTGTCACACTTCGCAAGGAATTTGTGAAGGTGCACGTTGGGGTTGTCCAAGGGGTGGCCGCCGAACTGGTCCCGCTCCATGAAGGTGATGAGCACTGGACTGAGTTCGAAGTTGTTGGCTTCGACTGTCAGGTTCACAATAGACGATGTGATACCCGACGCTTATGGTAGGGCGTATCGCGCAACACCCTCTGGTCTTGCCCTACCATCGCTGCTTCTACTTTCTTCCTCCTTCTCGAAACTCCACTACGCCTGCGTGCTGCTGCTTCTATCTCAGGATCCAATGGGATAAGGTCTTGATCCCTTTGACTCCTCCTGCGCATACAAGAGCAAATACTACCACGGCGTGAACAGTTTCTAGCAAGAATAAGAAGAACTATAAACCAAAAAAAAGGAAAAAGAAAAGCCTAGTCTAGAGTATTCGAATCGGTTCTAATATTGGAAGGCGCAAGTTCCCCGACAACGGCGCCAAATACTTGTTCGTCTTAAATTTATACCGCTAATGCACGGTATAGCTATAGCTAGCACACGGCAAGTACGGGTCGTATTCCACAGGAAACTTGATTCCAATTACTAGAACTAATTAGATTACTCAATCTGGGCGATTATAATTGTTGATTGAGAATTAAACTAAAGGAAATTCTAATGACTAAGTAGTGAAATAAACAGCAGAATGAGAAGCACCTAGGTTGGAATTAACAGCACGACTATGCCAGTGAATCAATTATTAACCCCGCCAAACAAACCCAAGCATGCATTACGAGTGGATAGATCATTAGTTAGGTCCATCTCGTCCCTCTCTCGATGGTCGAAGACTAATCCTACAACTATAGTCACCTATTCTCATGGGACTAAAAGTCGAAAGATTACAAGATTTACAATCTCGAATCCCAATTAGAATCTTGATTATTTTCATATTAAAATCCTAATTGTCTACTAAGTCGTACTAAGTAAAGGTTTCGTCTCTCAACATTCCCCTAAACCCTATTAAAAATGGATGAATGCTCTTTCAAGTAATTCATCGAGCATGTGGCGTGCATAGGAGAAATCGCAAACAAACAAGGGGAAAGTAAAGGTTGGGGCTAATCCATGACTCAACAACACATAGTTAGCATTAATCCCAACCCAAGTTAGGAGATTTAGCCTAAAATCATCTTCAAAACAACAATCGCAACATTTAATTCAATAATCATGACAACTGAACCCTAAAATAACCAAGAACAAGGGAAGAGAAGAATGAAGAGAGAGAACCTGGAATTTATCGAACGAATTAAAGAAAGAATAAACTTCAATCCAATAGCGTAATCCAAAAGCATGAAATAAACTTCAATCCAATAGCGTAATCCAAAGATGCAAAGTAAAAACTCTAAACGAAAACCTAAAAATTGCCCAAGAGCAAGTCTGAGGAAAGAAAACTAAATAATGCACAAAACAACCCCCGAGGAAAATTTAAGTCGCGACGCACGGCTAGGCCATGCCACATTGCTGGCCGGCTTGCTGTGCCAGCTTCGTGTGGCACGGGCGTGCCACCCGGCATGGGGTCCCCGTGCTCGATCTTGGGCGCTTCCATGCAACGCTGTATGACCTTTTTCGCGACTTTAAACTCGCCTCCTTAGCGCTCCTTTCTGCTAAATATCGTCTATCTTTCCGTTTCTTCGACAAAGTCCTTGACACGATCGAATGTCAAAATGCGGGAGGAAAGAACTCAAATAGGGGCTAAAATAGGGTTGAAATAGAGGTTTATCAAGCCTCTGTGGTCACGTATGTCCTAGTTTTTTCTTTTTCTACTAGGAGGCTGACCATGGAGCATGCTCTTGGCCGCAGACCCTTCGTGGTTAGCTGATTTTCTGCATTTTTTTTTTTTTTAAGGCCAAACCAAAACCATGGTGGTGATGACTGATGGTTTATGGTTAGCTCTGGTTGGAGACTCATGCTAACTTCACTCCTTTTTTAATTAAAAAAAATCACCCTACGAACTATAAACATCAAAAAACAAAAAGAAAAAGAAAGCAATAACATCGCTTGGGTTGCCTCCTAAGAAGCACTCTTTTAAGGTCGGGAGTTCGACCGTCCTCCTTTTAAGCTTGAACGGAATCAGTAAGAGTATGGATAACGACCTTTTCAGTCGGCTCCTAACAAAATAAGGCTTAACCTACCATCTATTGACCTTAAAAGAGCTAGTGCACTCACCCCACACCTTTCCCACAGCATGAGAAATACCTTTGTAAATAACCTAAAATGGTCCCGATCATTGGGATCTCAACTTACAAGGAAATAATATGAGCTTGGAACTAAACTATAGGACCATGTCACCTTCCTCAAACCACTTCTTCATGATATGCTTGTCATGCCAATGCTTGGTTCTCTCCTTGTAGATATTGGAACTCTCATATGCCTCTAATCGTCATTCATCTAACTCATTTAATTCCGATATCCTCCTTTCATCAGCCACCTTGGGATCAAAATCGAGCTTTTGAATGGCCCAATATGCCTAGTGTCCCAACTCAACTGGCAAATGACAAGATTTTCCAAATACTAATCTATATGAGTAATGCCTAGAGGAGCCGTGTAATATGTCTGCTTGGCAGAGTATCATCAAACTTCGAAAACCAATCTTGCTGGGATCGGTCCACGATCTTTCTAATATGCTCTTGTACTTATAGTTGGATAACCCAACTTGGCCAATTGTTTAGGAGTGGTATGGTGTAGCAACCTTGTGAAAAATCTTATACTTCTTCAAAATAGAATCTAGAGGGTTGTTGTAAAAATAAATCCTATTTTTCACTCAAAAGAGCTTTTGATGTGTCAAATCTTGTAAAAACACTCTTTTTGAGAAACTTTATCACCACCTTATAATCATTGGTGGGGATGTCAATGACTTCACCTATTTGGAGATATAATCTATTGCCCTAAGAATATAGAGATTGTTCTGAAAAGGATGGAAGGACCCATGAAGTCAATTCCCCATACATCAAAAAGTTTCACTTCAAGAATACCAATTTGAAGCATCTCATGCCTTCTTGAAATATTTCTAACTCTTTGGCACCAGTCACATATTATCACAAACTTCCTTGCATCCTTGAAAAGTGCTGGCCAATAGAAATCTACTTGAAGAATCTTGTCATGACCAAGTCCACTATAAGTAGAAGCATGGTAATGATGAAGGGCACCACGGACCTCATCTTACAACAAACATCTTCTATAAATACAATCTCTACACAACTTGTAGAGAAAAGACTCCTTCCGCACATAATACTTAGCATCAACCAAGAATTTCTTCTTTTGTTTATGTGACAACCCCGGGGACAACACTTCACACACTTAAAAATTCACCAAATCAGCATACCACGAGGTGACTTGGTGAGAAGTAGCAAGGAGTTGATCACATAAGAATGAGTCATCTATATGGTGCTCTTTAATAAGACTGTCCTTGGGGCCCAAACAGGATTAATGATCGGCTATCACATTCTCTAAACTGACCTTGTCATGAATCTTTAAGTCAAACTGTTATAGAAAAAAAACCCATTGAATGAGGCGGGCTTGGAACTGAATTTCTTCAAAAGATGCTTCAAAGCGACTTGATCAGTAAAGACTATCACCTTAGAATTGATTAAATATGAATGCAAATTTTCCGATTCAAACATGATGGCTAAGAACTCATTCTTTGTGGTGGCATAGTCACTTGAGCTCCATCTAAAGTGCAGCTTACATAATAGATGGCATAAGGCTTGTTGTCCTTTCTTTGTTCTAAAATGGCTTCCAGTGCACAATCACTTGTATCATGCATAACTTCAAAGGGAAGCTCCTGATCCTAGGCTTGCATAACAAAGCTAAAATGAAGCCTCTTTCAACCTTAAAGAAGGAAGGCAGGGGTTTCAATTCTATCTTGAGGGCTTTATTTTCATTAAAAGAAGTCTCATAGTCACTTTTTAACTCTTTTACCTTGGCAACGGTAGGTGGAACTTATAAAGAGGCTTCAAAAAAAATGAGCATTAATCACTACCTCGGGATTCTCATCTGTGGTAGTGTAATCATTCAACACAAATTGCTCAAAAGGGTCACTAGAAATTTGGTTAGTGACTTCTTTGCTGAGTAAATTGTCAATCACATTAATTCTATTACATTCATCAGGAATTTAAGGGCATTTAAAAGTCTTAAACAAATTGTTGAGCTCTATATTATTATCCTCCATACCAAATGACAACTTACCATTCCTAACATCGATATAACACCATAAAAAGCCTCCCAAGAATGATTAGGATACGTGTATCTTACTCCATCTTAAGAATTACAAATTTTCTACCTTAATAGGGACATCCTCTAAAACACCCACGGGGTGTTTATTGAATTGTCTACCAATTATTAAGAATGGTATGTATGGAAAGAGGAATCAAGCTCATAGTAAAGCCTAAGTCATACAAGGCACGATCGATACGCACATTCTCTATCAAGCAAGAGATGGGGAAACTACCGAGATCATTAAACTTAGCAAAAAGCTTGTTTTGTATCATAACACTATACTGATTAGTCAAGGCCATAGTCTCATGTTCTTATAGCTTTCTATTGTTTAATAAAATCTCTTTCAAAAACTTAGCATGAGAAAGCATTTGAGATAAGGCATCGATAAAGGGAAAATTGAAGTAGATCTTCTTTAGGACCTCTAAAAATTTTCTAAATTCTAAATTAAGCCTAGCCTTACCCATTCTTCAAAGGAAAGGCAAAGGCAGTGTAAGAGGGATGTTCACGGTCCTAAGGATCCCTATTAACATCATTCACATCATCATCATGACTCACATCATTAGAGGGACTTGACCCCTCTTTCTCATCAATTGCATCATTCAAATCATTCAAGCCTGCAACCTTGCAACCATCTTTAGGCCCCTTAAGTTTTCTGCCCCATCTTAAAACCATCGCATTGCATTACTCCCTAGGGTTGGGCTCAGGCTTACTAGGAAGTCGACCAGGAAGTGTAGATGAAAAGCTAGATTGTTGGGCAATTGAGCTTTCAATATCTTATTGTGAGTAGTAAGTACATCAATCGTAGAGGCTAATTACTGAATTTACTCATCTTGCTTTCAATGTGCCATAAGTATACTCAAACCTATGGCCTCCAAGTTAAACTTTTGGGGAGCTTATTGGGAAAAGTGAGGCATTTGAAACCCATGAGGTGTTCTAGCATTCATTTGAGGCACGAGAGAGTTAGGTCTATATGATAAATTTTGGTGATTTCTCCAACTCAGATTATAAGTATTAGAAAAAGGATCATTGGTTGACCTATGGTTGAAGTTATTCATATGATTGACTTGCTCATTAGTGTCTTGTGCAAAAAGACTCTCAACTTGGAAATTCATAACCAAATGGGCAACATAACAACAAATTTCACAAGGAGAGGGAGGGCCATAGAATTCCACAGCATTAACATTCAAACGGTCTAATCTTTGAGTCATTGTATCCAGTTTAGTAGAAAGTAAAGTAAGAGCATTGACATCCAACTTACCTCAAACCCTTTTAGATTGTCCTCTCTTACTGGACCATTGGTAGTTGTTGACTGTCATCTTCTCAGTCAAGTTATAGGCCTTATCACCCATCTTGTTCATCAAAGTGCCACTCGCTGCAGCATCAATGTTAGACCTTACAGGTTGAGTGACTCCATTGTACAAAGTTTGCACTATCATCCATTTTTGGAGTCCATGATGAGGACATAACTGCAATAGGTCCTTGAAGCGTCCTAAGCCTTATACAGTGTCTCGTCTTTCCTTTGAGCAAAAGTTGTGATTTGATTTCTCAAACTTGTTGTCTTGCCTGAGGGGAAGAATTTGGCAAGGAATGGTCCTTGTAAGCTTGTCCCATGTAGTGATTGACCCCATAGGCAAAGAATGAACACACACTCTCGCCTTGTTTTTAAGTGAAAAGAAAAATGACCAAAGGTGAATGGTGTCATTATAAACTCGATTTAGCTTTAAAATGCCACACACCTCTAAAAAGACCGAGATGGGATCCTCCATCAGGGTGCCACCGAACTGAGATTGCTAAACCATGGAAATTAGTGTCAGTTTGAGCTCAAAATTATGAGCCTCTACATTAGGAAGGGAAATGCTTGAACCGATGCCTTGGACCCCATGGTAACAAAATCCCAAAGCTTTTTTCTTTGGTCTTATCCTCCACCAGCTATCTTAGGAGAGGTCTCACGAGCATTGCGGCTTTGCTTCTCTAGCTTTTGTTTCTTTCTCCTTAACCGGAAAGTCCTCGATATTTCAAGATCGAGATTGTATGAAATAGGACTTCACATAAAAGGGAAAAGATCCGGCAACCACCAACAAAAACACTACCAAAGCAATAAAAAATAAAAAGGAAAAAATTGCTTAGTTTAATCTTAGAAGATGAATTCAATATTCAAAAAGGAAAAAAAAAAAAACGATTGCACTTGCCCCCTTTTTTCCCTTCCTTTCATCTTAAGCTCTCTATCATCACTTTTTAGACACCTTATCTCCCTTTCACAATGCTCCTTTCAACTCCAAATTAAGAAACAATCTTTAATCAATTTTTGTTCTTTTAATCAACCACTACAAAAAAAAAGGGTACTCCTCCACACTTATTTAACCACACATGACTAAGTGTAGCGGGTAAATAAGTAAAAATGAGCACCTAGAATTATCTCCACACATAGTAAGCGATGAAAAATATAACCATTCTTATAAGAGTGACAGTAACTAATTAAGGCATGTCAACGCATATTAACCGTGGAGACTCGTATCTTATGAATAAGAAACATTGAGCACGGATATTAAGGGTGGTAGAACGCATTTCATTTTTTGAAATTTTAGTTAACAACTGAATTTTATAAAAAAAAAAAGAAATTCGAAGGGGTTTGTCTAGTCAGTCCTGCCTAATCGCGCACAGCTTCTCTACCCATTCCATTACTCTGCGCCATTCTCTCAGCCAATCTACACTGAAACCCTAGCGTCGGCGGCATTCTCTTGGCGTTCCTGTTGGCGGCGAAGATCCGGTGGTTTCTTATTGTGATCGCATTTCTATACTTGTTAATTTCTGCCTAGCTTTCGGTTCTTCCTAGCGCCCAAACATCGTCATCTGCCTCTCGCTCAAAGCTTTCATTTCCACTGTCTCCTGGCTGCCGCAGCAAGGACTCCGGCTGGTTGTTCTTCCCGGAGTACGCATCATCAAATCCCTTTCTCTTTGCTGCTGCTTCAGATCAGGTACTTTCTTCCCCATTTTTCACTTTGAACATATTTTTCTGTTATTTCATTTTGATTTGGTTTGGATTTGATATCTGTTCACAATGCCGCTTCAGAAACATAGTCTTTAGATTTTTATACAGAACTTAACATTCTGAAACTTGATTGGGAGACTGTTCATTCAAATTTTGATGCTAGTTTTTAATTTGCGGTGTCTTAAGGTTTCAGTCATCGTTGATTTCTATATAGAAATTAGTTGCATTTTTCATCCCTCTTTGTCTGGCAATTCTGTTTCTTTTAATAAATGGCGTTTATTTTAATCATTCTCCATCATCATTTTGTGCATTGTTAAGGCACAAATTATTCCTTTTTAGTCAAAGTTTAATTCTAATTCTCTTATTAAGGTTGATTTATGATCATATTGCTTCTTTCGATTGCGCATGTTGCTTATGTAAGAAGATTTTAGGGTCAAAGTTTAATTTTTGGTCAAACTTTAGTTTAAAAATAATTACATGTTTTTATGGTGATGCGTTGTTTGATTTGCATTGTACATTGAAATGTCTTACCGTGACTTGTTAGGAGTATAGTGTTATGATGAGCAATGAAGGGGAGGCTAAGAGCACCATTTGAAGATTAAATGAACCCAAAATCGTGAACTATTCAAGTGAAACTACTTTTCAACCCACATTTCTTATGTCTTTTACAACAACTTAAAGAGCTTCATTTTGAGCCCGTAAGTAGTCATTGGAAAGCTTAGTTTGTCTAATTTATGGATATAAAGTTGCTTTTCAAGTTTGGTCAAGAATGACTAAAATTTAGATACAAATTTGCTGAAGCCTACAATGTCCCCAAAATTCTAGTGCACAAAGTTTGAATTTAACAAGTCATAGCTCCTAATCAGGACATTTCTAGAGGTGAAATGGAACCCAAATGAAAGGATTTGAGTGTTGCAGAAAAAGTTTTAATATTTATAAACCCCAAGTGCAAGGTGTATCGTTGAGTACTTGGGGTGTCGTCCGCAGGGAATTGTGTTTCCAACTACCAGAGTTCACTAGAGCGTCTCAATCTAGGCGAGATCAAAGGGTGAAAGAGAAAAGACTAAACTACGCTACAAACACAGAAACAAGCGACTTGGAGTTGTGATTTTACCAATGGATGAACCAACTAACCAAGACGAGTCTTAACCTACCCGAACCACACTATGAACAAGAGATGGTCGGTTGCACCATCAAAGACCACCCAAGCCCTCTCTCAAGGGTCATGAGCTAGTCTAACTCGTGTAACCACCTACTTTCGTGGGGTTAGGCGAATTAGACCACAAAACTAGCAACCCCGGACCTAGCTCGATTCGGATACTACTTTCGTGTCCCGAACTCGGCTATTCCCTCTCCCACACTAGCAAATTGACCTCACCTATCAGCATAAGTCAATTGCCCAAAAATATGGATGAAAACCCTCTCAGGCATTTTATCGAACACTTGGCGGGCGTGAAGGAAAACTCTAAGTTCTAAGCATAGATTGGGTATGGTTAGGCCTAGTACAAGATCAATTAGCCATCAAGAGGCTAATCACAATCCAAGCCAACAAAATCTACCAACAAAACATGAAAAACGCATGAAAACCTAAACTAACCAACAAGAACATAAACTTGAAGAACAAAACGAAGGGAATGAAATAAAGCGAATTTAAACAAGTAAACAACATAAATTAACAATGAAATTAAACATATAAATCAAACAAAACCAAACACAAGAATCAAAATCAACAAAACATAATTAACAAGAACATAAAAACTAGAGAGATAAAAGAGAAGAAAACTTAGTCTTGAATTGATGAAGAACTTGAAATCCAAAGGTTGAATCCAATGTTACAATCTTCAATCCTAAACTAATCTCCCTTCTTAACTAAAATCTAACCTAAACTACTCTAGAAATCGCCAGAGAGATGCCCAAGCAAGCTCCCGTGCGACCTCTCGACGACCCCCCAAACAGACGCTCGAACGAAGCCTTAAATAAACCGAGACCGGGCAAAACTGGGAGGATGGCACGACCGTGCCACGTGGCACGGCCCCACCATGCCACATTGCTGGCACGGCCCCACCGTGCCACATTGCTGGCACGGTGGGCTGTCTCCCCGGTTTTACCCGGTTTTGTCCGTTTCCGCCGGTTTTTGCTGTGTTGTCCCATCTCCGTCCCTTTTTGCGACGTTTGCTTGATTTGGAGTTATTTCCTACAAAACACAAGTAAAACAAGGTACAATGGACCATGTTTTATCAAAATCAAAGTTGTACAACCCGAGATATACTGCAAATACTCCAGATGATGCAATTGCGAGCAACAATGTATAGCTGCACACTTACCTAGCTATCTTGCAATCAATTCTAACTGAATTTGGGTATTTCTTTGCTTGAATATCATTTATTAATAAGCCTTTTTCATCAATGTCCCAGATTGGAAATATCATAATTTCAATGGTTGTGATTCGATTAAAATCCGAAAGTTGCGGACTGCTCAGGAAATGATAGTTATGAAATGATTTTGATTATACATAGTAATAGGTAGATAGGTAGATAGATTTTGAATTTTAAATTTAAAAAAGATGATAAAAAGCGGGAATGAATCACAATTATTAGATAATTATTTGGTGGCCTCCCAACCCTTCGCACATTTTTACATTTATAGTATGAAGATTTGGGATGGCATAACTACCCAACTGATTAAGAAATAGCTTTAAGTTATTGTAAGTTTTGTTACATTTGTATATGTGGTTTTAATATTTTTACCCTGGACATGCATCTATAAAATATGATTCCTTTACTTATTGTATCCATACGCTTTCATATGCAATTAATTAACGCAATAGTTGTACACCATTTCTATTTTTCCCCCTTTTCACTTTGTTTACACAATTTTGTCAATATGCCTCTAAAATTGTATCCATACACTGTCATAAGTAATTAGTTAACGCTCGTGGTGGAAACAAGGTTTTGACGCTTTGTTATCTTGCAAGCATGGTAAATATTGTCTTATCTTTCATGTCTTATCAATTTTAATATGATAGATTCAATCACATGTTGACAAATTGAACATAATTACAATAGGTATTGAACGTATGCGATTACAAAGCTGATCCCTAGATGATTGACAAGGTGTTGTTTGAGAGACTACAAAATGTGAAGATTGTGAGTTTAGTATAAAATTTTTAAATTACATGTGTTTATGTTAATGTGTTGATTGATTTGCGTTTGTACATTGAAATGTCTTATCGTGGCTTCTTCGATTTCTAGATTTATTCATGGCAATGGGTAGAATTTGTATTGAATACTCCAGGCGTGTGGCCTGTTGAGTTGATTTGCTCCAGCTTTTGGCCGTTGAGATTGTGAATGGTTTCTTATTGTATTTATGAGATGTTGTACAAGGAAAATAGCCAAGTTTTAGGCGGAGCTATGCCGAATTTTTTTCAAAATCAGTGAATTTGCTAAAAAGACAAACCTAAATGTAAAGATGTTACATAATATTTTCAAAGCGGTATGGAGGCTAACTTGCATTCTTTTTAGAAGGTTTTTTTTCCCTCTATTAGTAGCGTTGCTTGTTATACTTAACTCTAATGTATTGGCTTGGAGATTTCAGGTTGAAACCAAGGGAAGCATGTCACAGCATTGGATATAAAGTTTGGTTCGTGAAGTGTTCACTTGAAGTTATATGGAATTCTATATCGTCTCATTTGTTCTGTTTTGTTTCAATTTATATGTGTGTATTTCAAACAAATTCAACTTTTAGGATACTTTATAGGCATGTTGAATTTAATTTTGTACTTTTCATTATGTGGTTGAGCACTATTTGTTTTGGAACTTAATTGATGACAATTTGTTTATGGTTCAAAGTTGCCATACTTTTTGTATCGTTTACATTATGATTATATAACCTAAATGTAAAGATGTTACATAATATTTTCAAAGCGGTATGGAGGCTAACTTGCATTCTTTTTAGAAGGTTTTTTTTCCCTCTATTAGTAGCGTTGCTTGTTATACTTAACTCTAATGTATTGGCTTGGAGATTTCAGGTTGAAACCAAGGGAAGCATGTCACAGCATTGGATATAAAGTTTGGTTCGTGAAGTGTTCACTTGAAGTTATATGGAATTCTATATCGTCTCATTTGTTCTGTTTTGTTTCAATTTATATGTGTGTATTTCAAACAAATTCAACTTTTAGGATACTTTATAGGCACGTTGAATTTAATTTTGTACTTTTCATTATGTGGTTGAGCACTATTTGTTTTGGAACTTAATTGATGATAATTTGTTTATGGTTCAAAGTTGCCATACTTTTTGTATCGTTTACATTATGATTATATATATATATAATATATATCTATATATATATATATATATATATATATAATCATTATAGTACATTAGTGGATATAAACTATTTGCATTTTTTAATACAATAATTTTTTATTTCTTTTTCTATAAAAATTTTTCCATCAAAATTAGTTATCCGCTTACAGGATTTGAAAGTTAGTTATCAAATGCATAACGCCGCACTTAGAAGCGAGGGAGTGGTCAGAATGATTTTTCTCTCAAAGTATACTCTGGCCACGGATGCAAGCGCGGGTAACCTATCTACACCTATAAGCGTGGTAGATGACACCGTCGTCCACGGATATAAGTGTGGATACTGCACTATCGACCACGTTTATTAAGCGTGGCGAATTTTTCCCCACTGATATCCTATGCACGCTTATCTTAAGCATGGCGAATATACCCTGCTACGGATATAGGTGCTGAAGGACGTAAATTTAAGCAGGGGTAGATGTAACATTTCTTATAGTAAACAAAGATTTCTTTTTACATCAATCAATATAATAAAATTATTAAATAATGTACTTTTTCTATGTCAATATGAAAACAGGTGCCTTTTTCTCTTTTATTTTTTAAGATCGATACAGGATGTCTTCAAAAATTAAAAAAAGAATCAGTATTAGATTCCACTTAAGACTAAACGTTCATTATGATTCAGGTTTCATAGAGAACAATTCAAATAGAATCATATATTGATCTGTTTTGGTTCACTGGCCTCCATTTTTGAGTAGAATGTATATCAGTTCAAATAAAGTCGTCTATTGATCAGCCTTATTCCATTATTTCCCATTTTCAAAGCATATTATCTAAATAACAACTAGCTAGAATCTAGTCAATCTTGATATGTTCATTTAGTTTTGCATATAGTTGTCCATTGTAATGAGGTTATCTCATAACTGTGTTTTCATTTTTCCAAATCTCTCCCAAATTGGAACTCAATTGTATAAGATTTGAAACTTTTTTCGCCAACTCTCATCCCCACATCCCCCCCCCCCCCAAAAAAAAAAATACATGCATACTTGTTTTTGTGTTCAACCCATCATTCGGAATAGAGATGACAACGGGGCAGGTTAGGGATAGGGGCATATTTTCCATCCCCTTCCCTGCATACTCCCCGCCCCCCATTCTCGCCCAATTCCCTGTTGCAGGGAAAAAATTCCTCCCCATCCTCGTCTCCCTCCCCAGTGAGAATTCAATTCCCGATAGGGCCCCAATGAGGATTTTTACCCTCAAATTTTTTCCGTATGTGAAACCTATATTACAAATTGGATCTTAGATGAAAAGCCAAGTTGCCCTGTAGACTTAGAAGGAAAAAAGGGATTATATAGCTAGGGTTTTTTTCAAGTAAATTTACCAAGTTAACCTTAATGTTGTATTCATAAATGAAGGATTTATACGTAATTTTTATTATAAATGGGATGAAGATGAGTTTTTTTCCCTCCAATTGGGGACGGGGAAGGAGGGACGAGAACGGGGGGTTTTCCCCAGGCGGGGAGGTGGGGGGAGGGGCAAAATTTCACCCGTCCCCATCCCCATACCCGCTCGGGGATCGAATCTCGTCCCCATCCTTGTCTCCATCCCATTGGGCACGGGGATTTTTTCCCCAATATGGGGTGGAACCCCGACGGGGATGTGTATACCCTGCCCCACTGTCATCCCTAATTTGGATGTTCTAGCTTCTCTTTTCTTATCAATGAAGCCCCGAATAACCCAAACTCATTTCTTATTGAAGAAATTAGCCCGGATTCTTTACAAAGAACTTCCACACCCATGTCAAATTATCAAGACTTAAGTGTGTTTCTTGATCATCAGGACGGCTTTCCATTAATAGGGCAATTTCCCACAACATCGTCACAGGAAACCCTTAATGATTTGGTGAGGGAGATTTAACAAGGCAGTGATCATTTTGATGATATGGTGCAACGAGGCTTATATATGATGATCATGAACGTAGGGTACAGCACTAACAACACCATGTAATTAATTGACTTAAGTGACGTTTACTTGAATGTAATGTAATTTAATAAGCATTTTAATACAATCATGATTACATAGTTCATGATAATCATGATTTCAAGGTAGTTGTTATTTATAATATTATCTTATGACCAAACAAGATAATGGAATCACAATTATAATCTTATTTGTATTACAAAGTTGTTTACATCTAATCAAGCATTATCTTAGTGCCTCTTACGTAGCGCTTGGCTCTTTGCTTCCTGATTCTAAAAGAGCTTATACGGTCCTTTCTCCCTTTCTCACTATGCGATATTCCTCATTGAAATGACAAACAAGAGAAAACCATGAACTGGAAAGTTGGGATAGAGAAAGATACAATAATAAAATCTTGTAATGGGGGTTTGGGTTATCCTACATTTTATCTTGCTATGAGAATGAAATTATTGATTCCTGTATATGATGTTGGGTTTTTGTCTCTCAATTAGAGCCACATTCATGAGAAACAGTGGCAAAGTCAGGACAGTACATAGAATATAAAATTTTATTATAATTGAACATTGATTTTCAATATTAGCAATTGAAAAATAAGAAAAAAAAATGACAAGTTGAAATCACATTAAAATTCTCTACAATACAATAATAAGTAAGACAGTAATTTTTTTTAATCATAATTAAACATTATAGTTGTGCATCCATACTACAATCTAATATTCATGTTAGTTCTTTGTCAAAGCACATTGTCAAAGAACACCACCCATTCATTCAACAACAATTGATTATAAGAAAATTTAATCCCGTACCCACAGTGCATATTTTTTTGGAGGAGAGGAGATCAGCTGACCCCAAAAACCTCACGGTGGCTTCGCGGCTTATGAGGAATCACTCAAACCTAGGAGCCACCGTGAGGAATCACTCAAACCTTCACTTATAGGTTTGAGTAAACCTCTGCGTCCCCCAGTTCATATAATCTCGATTCTATGGGTTAGAAGTTGCCAGATGACACACAAATTAATTTTGAAGATGAATATACAGATGACATATATTTTTTTTCTCTTTGTATTATACATACATTTATATTACCACTGTAAATATGGCTACCATGTTGAGAAGCCTTCCCTCTCTCAGTGCAAGCGGTTTCAATTTCAATTAAGGTTTAAATTTTAAATCTGATAAAAAAAAACTGAGCTTAAGTTCTAAATCTCACCCAAAAAAAAATTTGTTTGTTTATCCATTATCTTCTATCCGCAAAAATCTCTCTTTATCAGTTATAATTGTAATTGATGAAATTTTTGTATGATAAAGTTTATATTTGCAGATAATATCAAGCAGTTGCTAATTTTTTTATAAAATAAATAAAAACCAAAGATAATAAATCCTCTTTTTGCCTCCCCCCCCCCCCCCCCATCCCATTCCTCCTTAATCTCCATAGAATCCTCATTTTTCTTTCTCATATTCCTTAATTCAATCCCCCCATACTGTCCTTGAGCAATCTCCGTCATTTACTCTACTTTGGTACGTTTCTTTCGTGATAGAGAGATATCTTTAGTTTCCCCCCACCAAATTTGTTCTATTTTTCTAATATCATTAAAATAGTGTTTTCTCCTGCATTTAGCTTTGTAATTTTTTGCAAAATAGTAACGGACTTAATTATGAATCATTTCTAATTCACATTATGTTTTCTTTCCTCTATCCTCTAAAATTAACCAGGTTTTTCTTCGCAGAAATTGGCCTAATCGAATTCACCATAATTAATGCTACTACGGGGGCGCCAGAAAATACGATCAAGGCAGAGTAGCGAGGATGGTTAAGGAGTGGTGGACGGCTTGAACTATGACTAGTGCTTGACAACACAAGCCTGTTGATGCTGTTATTGATTGACCAGAAAATAAGTTCACCGGAATTGGCTTATTTGATTGAGTTTGCATAAATTATACAACAGGTTTGCTTGAAAAGATAAGCCAAATGTTATTATTGATGTACTTTGTGGAGGAGTACTTTTTGTTTTTGGTGCCATTTGTGAAGGAGCATGCGAATGTGGTGATTCTTCCATTTTTGCCTTTTTTTGGGTTCATTTATCTTGAAGAACATGAATCATTTTATTGTTTCTTCCGTTAAAATTAATATGTAAATTGAATATTTTTTTTTTGTTGTTACTATTATTATTATTATTTCTGTTGTCGTCGTTGTCGTTGTTGTTATTTAAAGCAAGAACTACTAAGTCTGATTCCAAATATTTGTTCTTTTGAGAATTAGAGTACAAACGATTATGAATACAATTCTTTACAATTTATGTTTCTATAACACGAGCTACTATAATTAAGACTACATATTTAAAATTTAATTTAATTTTAAAAGTAAAATTTATAGGATAACTTTTTTTTTGGTTTAAAAGAAACTAATTCTTTGTCACTTTGTATTTCAATTTAAGCTTTTAATATTTCTCATGGCTTAAACGCTAACTTTTATTTTTATGTTCTTTATTTTAGCGTCAAACATACTTCACTGCTCTTTAAACTCCCATACAAAAATTCAGTAAAATTTGGTTCATGAAACTCTGTCCCCACAAAAAAAAAAAAAATAATATAAGAAACGGTGCATAGGAATCACCAAATTTGAAAATGAATTTTCAACATATGATGTGCATTTAAACTTTTAACACATAATTTAGAACTTTTTTATTGCATGGGAGCTGGGTTAGAATCTGTAACCTGAAAGCATAGAAGTGTTTCTCTGTGGGACAGCTGCGGGTGCTGAGTTAAGAGTTGGATTACGTCAAAAAAAATTATACTCTCTCTTTTTCAGCTATGTATATTTAAGTTGTTCTCATAATCACAAGTAATTCAAAACAACTCAATTAAATTTGCGCAACTAATTTCTGTTGTTTAAAAGGAATTAATTCTTTTTGGTCAATATATAATTTGTTTATTTTAATAATTTGGAATTCTTATATTTGTCATGAGTTAAGCACTAACTATTATTTTAACTTAATTTTATATGCTTCTTTATTTAAATTTTTGAACAGAAGTCTAGAAAAAAAATGTCATCATATATCAAAGACAAAGTATATATTCTTTTAAACTAAACCAAAATAATTTAAAACTAAACTGATAGATTTGCTCTAAGAGCAAGAAAAAGTACCACCCTGTAAAAAAGGATACCAAAAGACTATTAAAAATAGAAATAGACAGTATATTTAACATAAAAATAAGAAGAAGAACGTAAATAAAGTAGAAAGGTTTTCTAAAAAGAAAAAGAGAGCTACTACGGTGTTGTGCAGAGAGTTACTCATGACTTATATACTGTTGGCCGGGCCTTGTGAGTTAGGCCCGACGGCCACGCAAGTTGTCCAGGGCAACTACCTTGACTGAACTCCAACCTATATAAACAGGGTTTAGGGGGTCAGTCAGGATACACACAAAAAAAAGCACGAGATCTATTCCCTCACATATTCTCTCGCTTTCTCTCTCACGGCTAGAACACCATCTATTGCGTTCTTGGGTTTAGGACGTGGACATCTCTAAAGTGACTCTAGTAGCCGCTTGGTATTCTGATATTCTTATTATTATGGACTATTACCAACAGTGATCTTCCGCATCCAGGTTAGTCCTAATCTCTCCTACATATACATTAAAATCAACCCAAAAAAAAAATATTGGTAAGACGAAGGGGAAAAAAACTCAGGACTTATCGCCTTATGTAATAATTAACGAAAGCGTAAGTCTTATACTTGGGTATTTATGTGTGAGTGATTTATCATAATTAAGTATTATTACAATACACGCTCCAAAAGGCTTGGACTATTGTGCCTTGCAGTAGCTTTAGAATTAATAAATTAGGCCTGCAGGTGATCTTACATAGCGCTAGTAAAAATTCGGGCCTAGGTTACTTCATATTTGGACACATCGAACGTTTGTATAAAAACACCATATTTGGACGTTTTTGGATTGAAAATTTGGACATCTTTTCCGAACTTGCATCCAACTCAGATGTTTGAACCTGATTGTGTGAAAGCCCAGATTTGTGGTTTGAACAAAGTTATGTGTATGATTGAAGCCGAACTCGGATTTTCTATCTCTGACCCTACTTGTCCGAATTCTTTTATTGAAAATTCAGAGACTTTACACGAGATCATACCTAAACTCAATTCTCCGGCACTCAAACCCGATTCTCCGAATTTGATCATATACAAATTGTCACAAAATTCGGGCAATCAAGACCCAAATTGACAAATCCAAACCTAACCCAAATTATAATATGGATTGATCGTCCAAGTTTTAAGTTAGAACAAAGATTTTATGATCAAATCTGGTTTCTTCGTATCAGATGCGAATGAATTTTGGTGCTAGTCTTATGTAAAAAGGCTTGAGAGCCACCTCATACAAATATTTATGCAAGTACAATATACACTTTTTCCTTTTTTCCTGGTTATGTCCAATTTTGCATGGCTCTAGCCTTTTTCCCCGGGGGGGGGGGGGGGGGGGGGGGGGGATGTGCCCTACTTTCAAGGGAGCACCAGGGATATGCAACAGCGGATCAAAAAATTTTGTACTACAACATCCCCTTATAATGTTCTTTTAAAAAAAAAACTTTAATAAATATTAATACACTATTATGAGTGTGCCTAACAAATTGATAATCATTTATTATTTATAGGTAAAATATAAGTAATTTCTAAAATTTAGAGGCAGGTGTGTCCATCCCTAGTATAAAAGACTTACAATTTGTTGAGGTATGAAACTTAATACTCCACATATAAGTGAACATTCTACCACTTTGAAAAGTGATATTTCCTTATATTAGTGAAAATTTAGTGAAAGAAGGGCGAGTTTCTAAAGACAATGGTGTTATCTTTAAGAATCATAGCAGGTAAACTATCGAGTTTCTAAAGACAATGGTGTTATCTTTAAGAATCCTAGCAAGTAAACTATCTTATATAAATAATATTCAGGGAGAAAATATTTGACAATGACGAAAATAATACGGTTGGTTTCTAGGATTATTGCCAAATACTTGAAAGCAACTCCAAAGAATCAAGTCGACTACGAATCCTCTTTGGCAAAAATCAACAAATCAGTAACAAATTTTTACATTTTGGATGCAAATGGAAGCCATTATCCTTAGGAGTCATGTCTAACCCTTGAGACAATTTTTTTCATGCAAATGACAAACAAATAAAGGGAAACAGTCGACTGTGCAAGAAACCCTATTGACTGTGCACGAAACATATTATCGAAAATTAATTTACTAAGAAATTCAACGTGATCCTTGCTGATAATAAAAGGCATAACTTTTTTCAACTTATATGTAATTGCCGTAGATAGGATTTTGTATAGCACATTGCACAAATTAAACAATAGGCCTATACTTGCTAATCTTGCTAGCATTCACCTTATTTGGAGCCAAAGTTATCCAAGTAAGTTGAGTCACTCAATACTCAATAGCTTCCCATTATTTTATTTTATTTTAAAAAAAAATCGATCAAATTGCATTTGATATATGAAATTTAAAATATATTTTATCCCGAACATATTAAAATATCTAAAGGTTGAATATATATGTATGAATAATTTAGATTTTAAATAAATATAAATTTAGAATGTTGATAAGTATATATATATATTCCATCACAATTGAAGCACATTTGAAGTTATTTAGGCTTGGTTTCTGCGAATGAAGCCAAAGGGAGAAATTACAACCTAGTTAGCCCTCTTCCTACTCCTGTCCCCTTTTTTTGGAGAGCAAAAGATGAATTCATTAACTAAAAAGTCATTCGATATCCACAACAGATATCATAATCAAACAAATCTATAACTAATATAACAAAATAAATTTTTCGATCGAGAAAGGCAATTAATATACTTCTGAGTACTCATCTTCTAATTACTCGCTGCTTCAAGTGACAACTTGCCCAAATTCATGTCACACGTGTCATGCGGTAGCCATTTGATTGGGCCATGAAGGTTCAGCCCATATGATGATTATTTCCCGCGTTCTTTGGTTGATCATTTTATTTTTGGACAGATCAGAGAGGACCACTGATGCTCCATGGCTTGGCCTACGGTCCGTGACGCAGGTCCATGACATTTTGCGTCTCTTGAGCTATTCCATTTATTGAAGGTTTCTTCGGCTTTGTTGAGCATCATTCGTGAGACCATAAATTCAACACGCTCATGCATCATTAGCATCCTTCTTTATAACCCTTTATTTACATGATTTGTTCGCTGGCGTTTCTTCTCCTCCTTTATCGTGAGATTTACATTATGATTTTTCAGATAAGGGGTGTTCTTGGTGGGCAAATTTGGGGCATTTTGTGCGGTGTGCGCGGCTTTCGAGAGTGCCTCTCGGGACTACTATTCGTTATCATTTATGAGAATTTGTTTGAGAGTTTTATTTCTTCGATCTTGTTGTTAGTTTGAGATCCTTACTCTTTTTGGTGTAATCTCTTTTGGCTTGCCGTTGTTGAGATGGTTTGGTACTCACTTATATCTACATACATTTACATTTTTGCATAGACTGAACTCGATTTAATATCATTAATTTTGCTAACAAGTGGTATTATAGTCAGACCTTCATAAGATCTAGATTTCTTCTATTGAAGGATAAACGCGAGATTTGAACCATTATTTTTCGGTTTATATTTATGTATATTGCCGTGATTCCCAGTTCAAAGGATTTCTCACACTATAATTTTGACGGACTATTATGACAGAAAGTTGATCCATTAGAAAGTTTGACATAAATTTTGACCCAAAATAAAGGTTTTGACGGTGTGTCAGTTATCGGATCTCGACATAATTGTTAACAGACTATTTTGACTGAAAATTGATCCGTTAGAAATTTTGACCGATGTTTTGACGGAAAAGGGGGGATTTTGGCTGATACCATGATGAACTGTCAGTCCGTCAAAACATAGTTTATCACAAACTTTGACTGGTTGTTAGGCTGTCAAAATCACTCCATCACTAATTTTGATAGGTGGTCGACCAGCGATTTTTTGACGGCCTTAAATCCCGTCACAATGGTCATTTTTTGTCAAAATCGCCCCAAATTTTCGTCAAAAAATCTGTCAAAATTTGACCTTTTATTGATTGAATACAATACAAATTTGTAATGGATATCAATTCTTTAGGTTTCGACTACAATAGCAGTTTCTCAACAAGAAAGTTGTACAAGTTTGACGGATTTCCTTGTTGAAGTTGTATTATAAAATAGCGATTAAGCGGAAGAGGAGCGTTCAGAAGCTTAGCAATTAGTTTTTTTGTGCAGATGATTTGTTTTGTTATTCTAGTGATGTATCTGTTTGGATTAGAAATCTATTGTAGATGTTATATGACTTTCAATTAATAAATTTATCCTGTATCATTAGGAAAAAAAAAAAAAGGCAACTATTTTTCCTTCAACCTCACGATTCCCTTATTTGAAATCATCTTATTCAACACTAGCTGTTAATACTAATACATTATATGTTGGCCCAATATGTTACTTTTTGGAGGCTCTTGTATCTTCTATTTCAATGGATTTGAACTATTGTTGGCCCAATAAAAAATAGGGCACTCTTATCAAAGATTTTGTACACCCACTCGAATTTGAGATCTTACTTAAAGAGAATATGTGTCAAATCATTTGAACCAATCTATGTTGATAGGATAATATGCTACTTTTGTGCTAAGAAATCATTTGGAAGATCTAAAGCTACAACATTGGCTTTATTTTTTTATTTTTTTTTTTTTTTTTTGGTGGGAGGTCTACAAGAGTGTTTGTTGTCAATTTGTCAATTAGGAAGGCACTTTAATTTCACTTTTTGAGGTTCTCTGGTGTTGCCTACCAAATGTAGACAAATAAACAAAAGTTTAAAGAAAAATCAGTGAAGAGATCTTTACAGTAGTAACCACACATTGAAAAGCAAAAAGAATTTTGTCAAAGCGTTTTCTTTTTTTTAAATTCGAACGTCGCACCGTAATCTTAGCTTTATAAGTCTGCATAAATTCCGTGCGCCAGTCATAGTGGATGAGAAGCCCAATTTGCTTAAAGATGCGTGTCATATAATATATACATCAAAGTATGGCCAATTTGCCAACATGCAGTTATCCCCAAAAAAAAGGGGAAAACAAAAGAAAAACTACCAATTACCATTTTTTAAATTTTGTTGATCAGCTGCAGTGCATTACGACTGTAATCACAAATTACAAAGATTAAATTTTTATAGATTGATTCGAATCAATTGGGTACAATCTCTATGAATATATTGATCCTCTGATTCTTTCTCTTTTTAGGATGAATTTTTTTCAACCTTTGAATCAGGGGAGTAGGGGCCTATTTATAGGAAAACTCCCCCTCTTGAAAGTCAAGACAGGCCTTAACTTGGGTTTTGAACCTTGACCTACGTTTTGGCTTTTTCAATCATGCCTCACTCTGGACTGCTTTGACTTCCATTTGTTTTGACTTTGACTTTGACTTTGACTTTGACTTTGACTTGGGAGTCTCCCGGACTTGAGTCGAGCATTGACTTGGAAGTCGCTTCGAGTTTTGACCGGACGTTAACTTGAGAGTCGTTTAACGTTTGACTGGCGAGTCAATTTAGGTCTTGACCTTTGACTTTGACTTTGACCTGATTTTGACTGCGCCTTGACTTAGATGTCGTTTGGGTTTTAGGTCATGACTTGACTTACTAGTCGTCTAGAGCCTCGATTTAGGCTTTTTCTTGAATTTTAACTAAGCCTGAACTTGAAAGTCATTTGGACTTCATCTTGGACTTGACTTGTGAGTCTTTTAGGCTTGACTTGTAAGTCTTTGGACCTGATTAAGTTAATTAAAATGGTTGGTCCAATTAATTAATTTAATTTAATTTTAGTATGGTACAAATAATTTTTAGTGCCTACAATGACATTTGGTAGACAAGAATAGACACACTTCTCAGTTACTGATTAAAAATATATACATCAATTTGAGCATTAAAAAGTTTAGTTGATCATAAAGTTTCTGAGAGTGATGTTAAATGTCTTATTTGAAATTTTATTTATAATTAATATTTATGCCTGTCTTTGTAAAAGAGAAAAAGAAAAAGTGCTACTATGTATGTATTGTCAAATTGATAGAGATTAGTTTGAATATTTATTTCACAAGACCATTTTAATTCAAAAAGAAATAAAACGGTTAAGGTATTGAGGTAATTTCTTTCTCTTTTTAATAATAAACTATGAATTTATTAATTGAAAGTCATCCACATTTATGATAGAGCTTTGATCCAAATAAATACACCTTTAGAACGATAAATAACTCCTCTACACAAGAAAACTAATTACTACGCTTTTGAGTCATCCTCTTCCACTTAATTATTGTTTTAATTATAATATCGTCTTCCATAATGAGATCTGTCAAACTTATATAACCTTCTTGTCAAGAAACTTTACCTGCTACTATAATTGAAATTTGAAGAATTGATATATGTTACAGGTTCGTATTACAATCAATTAATAATCCAACATAAAGTAAGCAGAATAATTTAAAACTAAACTGATAAATTTGCTCTAAGAGTGAGAAAAGATACAATCCATCGAAAGAGGGTGTAGAGAGAGTATTGAAATAGAGATAGATAGTTTATTCAATATAAAAATAATAAGAAAAATATAAATAAAGTAGAGATTGGGGCTTATCATTAGCAAAGATGTCAATGGTAACCCTAGAATTAAATAGAGAAGTATTTTTGAGAGAGAAAAAGAGGAGAGGGATAGAGGCGATTAGGGTGTGAGGTAATTTCTTAACAAAAAAGGGAAAAAATATTCTTTTTCCATTGACGTGAATGTTATACTTGCATGTCAAATAGTGTTGTTATGCTTAATGGAATGTATGCTTAAGTCAGATTTTGTTTAAAGAACAAGACTACGCCGGATGGACTTAGACCTGATCAACGGGTCGAGGTCTCGTCCAAGTCATCCGTCAAAGATGAGGGTTATGGTCGACTTTTGTTGTCTTCGACCCGCCCTAACCCTCAAATTGCGATTATCCGACTATGATGAGGGTCGAGCTTGGTTAGAAGTTCTGTCCATTTGATCCGACCCGCTAACCCTCACTTTCAAAAAAAAATTAAAATCAAAACAAGATCCTTTGTATTTTATTTGTTCAAAACATTTTCGCTTTCTTCTTTCTCGTCTCCTCTTAGCCTCCCCCGTATTCACTTCTCCAAATCTTAGTGACTCGTAACCTTTTAACGTTCTCTTTTTGATGTTTGGAGTTGTCGTTTTAGTGAACTAATCGTTTTAGTCACTAAATTATGCATTAGATTGTTTTTAACAGCGATATATTTCCTTCTAACATTATATTGTCGTTTGACCTTTTGTTTTGTAACATGTTTAATGTTGAACTTTATAATTAAAGGAAAAGTTAGTAAAAAATCTTATTTTCTAAGTAGGGAATGTTTGATGTTCAAGTTTGACCCCAAGATACCCGCACGGCCAAGGTCAGGGTTAGGATCAGGGTCAAGGATATGCCAACCCACGTGAGGGTCAGATAGGATTAGGGTTAAGAAAGTCCTACCTGTCGACCCTTGTGACCTAACCCTCACCCCGGCCCGAACTTCAATTTTATTAGGTCTAAATGGAATGCATGGTTAAGTCAAACCAGAGATGGTTGATAAGTACTCCGTCTTTAATAAGAGAAATTTAGGGTTTAAATTCCGCAAATTGTAACATTAGCATGTTTTATGTAGCGAATTGTTGTTTATAATCGCATGTCATGAGCAAATGGGAGATCACACGACTTCCTTATCGGACGTGCAAATACAAGGAATACTTGAATTCCACAAAAGAGAAAAGGAAATTTAGACTATAGACATGAGTGCATGATGTTCCTAACGTCTTGTTATATCTAATAACTTTTTATAGAGGAGGTTAATACTGGAACTGCATCGAAGTAATATCTACATCTATTAAAAAATACATATATGTTCAAATAATCACCTGGATGTGCCACTTGTTTATAGTCCCCAAAGTAACTTGTGTGTACCTACCAAAGTCAACTAGGTACCCTTAATGCAAATTGAAATCTAAATCAAAAAGAGCAATTCCTAGGATTTTGATTCTTAAGATCAAAGATCAAAGATAGAGCAAATCTAACCAAATTTATATGATGTTACGCACACAGTCAGAAAAAAGTCCTAAACAACATTAGATTAGTGTCTAATAACCCTCAAATTTTCTAGCTCTTCAAACAGATACTTTATCAACTTTGTAATTTCTACTAATTAAATTGACTTTATTCATGCTAAGGTGCTAATGGAATCTTCCCACAACTAAAGGCAACCCAAGAGCGCAATTATATTTAGTCAAATATTAGAAGTTGAATTGAACTCATGTAAAAGCGACACGTAAGATGCCACATAAGATGCCATCTAAGATGTTACTTGGAATAAGAATGCCATATAGGATAACAATATAAAAGACTTCTATCATATAATTAAGATTGATATAGATTATTAATTTAATTATAATTTAATTTAATATTAATTTTTCTCATATGTTATGACTAACTAGTTTACTCAAACTGACTTCTCTTTTTAGTTAAGAAGGATGAGGGAAAAAGTTTATCAAGTTGATATTACACCTTTTTCCTTTTGATTTAAATATAAAAGCAAAATATGAAGGTCTATTAATTGTACTTCTTAAAAAGAACAGTAATGAAATTTACTTTGGTCCTATTCGTATATATTCCTAGCGTGAAAAAAAAAAAAAAGATTTGGAATATAATTGTAGGAGGCCTTTTGTTTCCCTGGGCCATTCCTCTAGTAATAATGAATGTCATTATTCATAGTTGAAATTTCTGATTAGATGCGATGTCAGTTATCAAAAAAGAAAAAAATTAATATGGGATTCCTGCAAGGCTACAACCTATAACCTAGCTACAATATAGGATAGGTAGGGCAAATCAATGCAGATTTGGGATTTATTAGCCCAAATATTAAATTTTGGTACAGTAATTAGATTAATTTGGATGTGTTTTTTTGACGCTGGAACTTGGAATTATAAAGCATCAAGGCATCTGAGACTTATCAGTAGAAATTTAGATTCAAATCTCACTTATATCTATTTTTACACCTCCGGCACATAAATAAATTACAAAAAAAAAAAAACCCTTTCAAATCTTTCTAACTCCTAACCGCTACAATAAAATATCTTGCTATTTGAAAATTAAATGTTATGTTATCCATTATGGACTTATTTTTTTATTAGTCTTTTTTAATTTATCAATTTCAATCAATTTTAACCTACTTCAATAAAAAAAAAATCAATTTTAATCAACTTCAATTAATTTTAACCCACTTCAACCAATTTTAACCCACCTCCTTTAAAATTTTATTCTCACTATTTTAATCAATTTCAATACATCATATAAAAATATATGAATAGGGCCTCTTCTTTTTGTTGGCAAATTGGGGTTGGTAAAAGAGTTAAGTTGGTTGAGGTAGGTTGAAGTTAATATTTTTTGTTGAAGTAGGTTGAAATAGGTTGAAGTAGGTTGAAGTGGATTGACGTTGATTGAAGTTGACATATTTGGTATATTAGTTAAAATAGTGAGAATAAAATTTTGAATGAGATGGGTTGAAATTGATTGAAGTAGGTTGAAGTTGATTGAAGTGGGTTGAAGTTGATTTTTTTATTAAAGTGTATTGAAGTTGATTAAGATTGGTAAATTAAAAAAGATCAATAAAAAAAAGTCTATAGTATATACTTCAGAAAATAATTTGGAGAATAAGGTAAGCTGATTTAATTATTATTAAGAACTCGATCTCATGTTGTGACACATGTATTCGGTTTAATGTTGGCAATTAAAGTCTTGACTTCACCAGGAAGTTTGGGATTCTTATTGTCAATTTCTCACTTCAGATATGTAAAATTAGTGTCCTAAATCTAGCATGAAAAATAAATGTGGAGAAATTAAGGTGTAAAATGTGAAATATAAATATAAGCAATGCAATGTTAACTTGAGTGTGGTAAGGTTTTTTTTTGGGGGGGAGGGCGAGACAATCTGTGGAAGTGTTTGATAAAACTCTTTTTGAAGAGTATTTTAGTTAAAAAAAGTTTCCTGAACCAAGATTAGTTGTTTGATCAAGTTAAAAAGATAGTTTGAGTGTTTGGTAAAAAAACTTTTGAAAAGAGCTTTTTGAGTCCAGAAAGCTAATTTGAAAAAAACTATTTCTATAAGTTTTTTTGAATAACTTTTTGGAGCATTAATTTTCTGTCTCATAACTTTATTAGAAATGACTAGTTTTACTAAATAATTTTTAACAAATAGCTAATTCAAATAGTTAATATAAACAGTTTGATGCATTCTTTACGAAAATGATAGTCAAATTGCTTATGGCCCAATTGAGGTACATATAAAAACTTTAACAGTTTGTATTACTTAGATTTTTCTACTTTTGCTTTTTTATTTTATTTTTCACAAAAAGATGAAGACATTCTCTGGAAAAATGATAGTCAAATTGCTTATTTGACTAATTGAACTTGAAACAAGATCGACCTTTAAACTTACAGATAGTTCTATGCGGGTGGTCAGGTTTTGTGTTTAAATAAACATAAGAATGGTCCGAATATGGGAAAGGACCATTGGCCACATTATAATTAGGGAAGATTTGAAGGCAGACGTCCCTACAAATAACTCTGTCCAGTTTTTCATAAATAACTTTACCACGCAAAAGTTTTTTCCAAGCAAGATTCTACCCTGAACGTTAGCATCGTGACCTTTACAACATACAAGGAAATGGTTTAGTCCATGACACTTGGACAAATCCAGTTGTTTGCCCCTTACTTTGTCAGAGAAATGTAACATTTTATTAAAATCCCCGAGTACACGCCAAGGTAAATCAATAACATTGTTAAGTTGATTGAGATGATTCCAAAAATCGCTTTTTCATGGATTTGGATGGCGCATAGACTCCTGCGAGTATACATTTTTTAGTAGTGGAGTTTTCAAGAACAATGCAATGAATTGCATGTGACTCCTTCACTAAAATATTAACCTCAACATTGTCTGTATTCCATAATAATGATGTACCTCCCACATAGTTTTTTTTGGGGGGAGGGGAGGAGGGGAATGATATCATAGTTATGAAAGCTTAGTGATTTGATTATTCGTTGAGTGTTTTGTTCTTTAACCATTGTCTCGGTGAGAATCAAAATATCAGGTTTGATTGTTCTGTTGATAAACTTTACCTCTACCTGAAGTACTTTTTTGACTCCTTGTACATTCCCAACAATGATTTTCATCAAACAAATTTGGTAGAATTAAAGTTGTTCAAGATAAATTAAGGGTTCTTTGAGGATGCTAGAATGGGCATCATTGACCATGCGCAATAAGCAAAAATGACAATAGAAGATTTCCTGACATGTAAGACAATAAGAGGGGCTGCAAAATGTCATTGTTCATTACAATGACTTCAGCAATCGAACATAGAAAAAAACGCAGGAACTTATAAGAATCATTAGATCCAACAAGTGTGTCACCAATCAATAGGAAAGATTGCCAAAAAGTTCGTTAAAAAAAAAAAAAAAAGGCTCCAATAAAGTGAAGTATTAGGCTATAAAACTTATTATTGAGTATTCAACTATTAGTTTAAATTTTTTATTAGGGTAGACCTTGAATAATATATATTCTAACAGCATATCAATTAAGTATGTCCTTAGCTTATAAAAATAATAATATTAAGGCTATTGGGATTTTAAGTCATTATCTATATAAAAGGAGGTGCAAAAATTGTGCTATATCAGGAATTTGAACTTAAATTTTTGGTAATAAATTTAAATAATTTTTTAATTAATTGACATCCATTGAAAATTAATCTCCCAAAAAAAGGCTTTATTACATTACCAACAAAGAACTACAAATTTACTCAACGTAAAAAAAAAAGAACTATAAATTTAACTGTTAGCTAGTTGAAGCTCATCCTCTCATCTCTCTCGAAATCCATAATTTTTTTTTTATTTATAAATGATATTGTTGGGTTTTTGTCAATATTAAGTCTAAATCTTTCATTTATCATCTGCTTTATTAAAGATATTTAACAATATTTTTACTAATAAGTACTATCTCTCCACTTATGAGAGTCTCTCGGTATCCACTTCATATGAGTGGTGGCATCTAATTAATGAATTCATCAAATTACCTAAAAAAAATAATGGCTAAAGGTTAACTATTCACCTATACATTCTAACAATAATTCAACTTTAGATCTAACAGTTATTATATACTCTGTGCACATTGATTAATTATGATACTAATGTCCTTTTAAACAATGATTACTTTATTGCCAAGAATGGAGGAGATTGCAATTAATGAAAAAAAAATCTCATCAATCATCATTTAGCAACCAAGCCACAGCCAAAGATAGCATCACCTATCAACGGTCATATATATAGGAGGTAGTACTAGCCCTTAGGGTTAGGATTTGGGTTAGGGTTTAGGCTCCGAGGATGATGCTTGATGGATGATGATCATACACCCCTAGCCACTAGTATCTAATGATCAAATCCCTCGTCATTTCTGCATAAGCATTAATACTATCGAAACAGATACATGATGCAGCCACCCAGACTGAGCCATCATTCACAATTTGAACCCACTTGGATTTCACTCGTTGCATTTTAGCGTCATTATTTTTGGACTCTAATTTGTTTTCAATATGTTTGAATTCTAAGGCCGTGTTCTATTTTTTGTTTTTGGTGATTTAATTAAGAGTTTATATGTTTTTATAATTTTTTATATTTTTTTATAGCTCCTTAGATTTTTAAGATAATACTTATATTTTTTTACATTTTTTTATATCTCATATAGATTTTTTATAATATTTATTTATTTTAATTACTTAAATATGTATATTTTTTAATTATGCTATGAGCACAACATTTATATAGACATAAAAATATAATATAATGACGTAAATTATATTTGAATTTGGACATGAACAATATATGTTATTATAAATGGAATAAGTGACTATACTTTTAAAATTATAATATAAAGTTTTTGTTCATATTTAAGTCTGAAACATATATAAAAACTATTAAACTGTATGCGATAAAAATATTACAGCTATTTTATCCATAAGTCTATCCATGATAATTTTGTTGCTATCATTATATAATTGAATATTTGGTGATCGTTTAAAATTTGATTTCCTTACTGAAATTGATACGCGCTTGTTATGCAGAATAATAAAATTATTTAATGTGACAATACAATTTTCTTTTTTTTTGGGGATTTCGAAAGGTAATTTTCAATTTTTGGTTGTTTAATATGACAATATAATTTTCGTATTCTAAGTATTGCGAAATAATATCCTAAGGTTTTATTTATAAAATTTCTTGGTAAATATTGACCATACATTTATATTTAAAATTGCTTACTTAAAATAGGATTTAATTTTAAGAATTGTATTCAATTTTGTCAATTTTTTTTTGGTTATACTTTGCTTATTGTATCAAATTAATGTAAATATAAAAAATCACATCAAGTGTATAAAATTTTATCGACAAAATTTATGGGTTTAATATATTTTATTATTGTGTAATTAACTTAGCTAATAGTTTATTTTCAATAAGTTTATTATTTTAACATTAGTGTTTCTCATCCAGAACGTTCATTGTAAAACAAACATATTTCGTTTCAATTATATTAAGAAATATTTTGTTTACTGATGGTACCAAATTTTAATTGTAAATATGACTAATATTAATATATCACAATTTTCACGAATTATACTAGATAATTCTTCAATAATTCAACAACTCCTTACATCTATCCTTACATCTCCTTTTCTTACAACCCCTTACAGGTCCTTACAGTTTCTTATAATTCCTTACAACTTCTTACAACTCCTTATATTTTTTTATAACTTATATCTATATCTTATTATAAAATAGAACATATCTTAAATGTTGTGTAATCCTTTAATTCTCAAATGTCACTATGTGGGTGGATGTGAGAAGATTCATTGGGTTCAAACGTCAAATAATATCTGTCTCAAATTTTAAACAAAGTAAAATACAAGAATGCACCCGTATTTATGATGGTCCAACAAGAGGATACTATACAAAGTATATTAGCATAAAGGCTCGTATATGTGTTCGTCAAATAGAGTTTGAATCAAAATTTTGACACTAGATGTTTTCTGAATAGTTTGTGTGGTGTCTCTTGTTACTATGAAAAAGAGAAAAAAATGATATTAAAGTCAACTATTAAGACAGCAAAATATAGAATACTTAGGGTCTGTTCTTTTTGTAGGTAAATTAGAGTGGGTAAAAAGATAAAGTAGCTTGAAATAGGTTGAAGTAGGTTAAGGTGGGTTGAACTACGTCAAAATTTTTTTATGTTGTAAATTAATCTTGGTTAAAATAGTGAAAATGGCTTGAAACAGGTTGAACTACGTTGAAGTGGGTTGAATTTTTTTATGTTGTAAATTAATCTTGGTTAAAATAGTGAAAATGGCTTGAAACAGGTTGAAATAGATTGAAATGGATTGAAGTAAGTTAAAATAGGTTAAAATAAATTAAGAATAATATATTAAAATTGACCCACGAAAAAAACAGAACCTTATTAAGGAAAAAAATGCAGTCTTCTTTTGGGAAGGGAAAAGGTGGAGATGAGAAAACATAAGAAACGGATGGATTTTTAGACGGATAAAGGGGATAAGGTCCATAGGGAGGAAATAGAAAAAATAATGTCTCTCATACCTTTTGAATCTAATCTTTTCATCTTTTGTAAATTTAAATTTATTTTAATTAAATCAAATTAGATTTATTTGAATTTATTTTGACTGAAAATATCAATTAAGAAGAGCTTATTCAACTAAATTTATTTAAAATCACATTGAAAAAAAATAATTTTTGACGAATTTCTTTTGTGAATTTCTCTATGTATGCCCATTGAAAACTACATCTCATTAGAGGGTAATTCTAATTTCTATGGCCCATAAATATTAGGCATGTCTTATAGATGACATTAGGCCACTAATGATTCCTATAGTGCCCCTTACAATTGTACGTGTGTGTTCAAGAGCTAAATGATATCAAAATGAACAATCTTACGCGTCTTCTATTTCTTTTTTTTAAAGAACTTTTTCGTTTCAATATTTAGGAATATTTGCATTACTTTACTGTTGCTTACCAGTTATCACTTTTCAATTTACAATTCATTATCATCGCTCCTCACCGCTTTTAATTGCTCATTTATGTATAATTGTATATCTTTACAACGGCTAGTTACCCCTTTTAATCCCTTCTTAATACTCACCATTAAATTTTACGACTCCTCAGTACTTGTTGCTTCTTTATTTATGGCTAATTTTAACAATGAAAACCAACATGCTATGCTTAATATGATTCACAATATGATAAGATTTTTTTTTAAAAAAATTCTTTGGTCCTCCTATAATTAGAGAAACACATAATTTAGCATATATTGGCCTTGTTTTTCTGCGATTGGGAAGATTTAACTGACAATTTACAGCTCTTTACAGTTTCTTATATCTTCTTACATCTTCTTGCATATTCTTAAATCTCCATATATATTTTTTATAACATTTAACTTATCATATATTTTATTTTCATATTTATATAGAAATATGCATATATTTTTTATATACTACTAATATGAAAAATCTTGCAACTTTTTTATGAATATAATATTTGTATAAATATAAAAAAAGAATTTAGTGATGAATTAATATTTGAGCTTCAACGTGAAGCATATATGCCATTATAGAGAAATCAAATCAACATGTTTTAAAATTGTAATACAAAAATCACATTATATTTGAGTTTTGAGGTGAATCATGTATAAATATAGTAAAACTATAAGTGACAAAAGCATTTTAGCTATTTCACTCATAAGTTTATCCATGACAACTTGATTGTTATCATCATATAATTGAACATTGGATTGAATTTAATTCTAAAATATTTAAATCAAATATGATTTCATTTTTAGGATTATATTCAATTTTGTTGAAAAAAATTATTTTTTTTTTTTGAATTTGCTTATAGGGAGGTGAGAATAATGTCAATATCAAAAAATCACCTCAAGTGCGGAACATATTTGGTTGTACATACTTATCCGCTTAAATTTATCTTATTGATATTTAATTGACTTTTTTTAAAGGCTTATACGTTTATTAATTATGTTATTTTAATATTATTTTTTATTATCCGAAATGATAATTGTAAAAAAATAAATTTTTTTGGGTAATGTTAAAATATAAGTTATTTAGTGATCTTATAAAATTTATTTTATAAATATCAATTATACACATAATTTATTTTCATGAAATAACTTTTTTCATAATTCATATAATAAAGACCAATAATTATACGTACATATCTTAAAATTCTACTATATAATTTTTTTAATAATTTAACAACTCTTTATATATATTCTTTTAACTTATTACATCTTATTATAATCTTTTTTATCTTCTTATAATTTCTTATATTTTTTCATGATTTATCTCTGTAACTCATCACAAAAAAGAACAAGCCCATCATATTACAAAAGTTGAAGATGGGAATCAGCCAAAAAACAAAAAGAAAAAACCTAAAAGTTGAAGCTGGTACGTATGGGCTAGGGCCTGGTGGCCTATGAGCTGTGGTTGCTTGTAGTTGTGAACATTCTCTCTCTCTCATTCTCTCGATGGTGAGTCTGATCTGCAACGAAGAGAGAGAAGGTACATAGGCGTTGACCATATGTCTTTCACTCATTGACCGTTGGATTTGCATGGACGAGGGGGGGGAGAGAGAGAGAGAGAGAGAAACAACAAAATCTTGGATGGGCAGTACAACGAAATCAAGGGGCAGTAGTAGTACTACTGCATAAATCAATGGCTTGCTGTTAATTTGTTTTCTTCTGCTCTGCTGCGCAATCTCAGACCTTTCGCCAATCTTTGATGGAGAGAGACAAAGAGCGAGACAGAGAGAGAGATGTCCTCTCAATCTTAAATCAGCCATTGCAAGCAAGCAACGCAACGCAATGCAATGCAATGCAATGCAAGCATAATATTTTGGGAAGCCGCGACGCAATAATGAGATTCTGTTCTACTGTGGCTGTCACCCAACGCGGCTTGATTTGATTTGGAGTTCTTGGCAAAGCTACTTCTGGCTGCCAACATATATAAAACAACATTTTCACAGAAAAGGCCAAGTCATGCCCATTGTTGAAACTGACACAATGAAAATTGTCGCCTGTTAATTATATGAGGATATCGGCTTTTTTTTTTTTTGCATTACGAAAAACATTGATGAATATTTACTAAAATATACTGTAATATATTACATGATTAAAAAAGATATAATTGGATATTTTTATTAAGGGCTTAGGGCTTATTTTTTTTGTGAGTCAATTTTAAAATATCAACCTCAATCTACTTTAACTTACTTCAATTCACTTTAACCCACTTCAATTTATTTCAACCCACTTCCACTGTTTCAACAAAGTTCAATTTATCATATAAATAAATTCAACCCACTTTAACTTACTTCAACTTACTTCAATCTACTTCATCATTTTACCCACTCTAATTTACTCACGAAAAGAACAGACCCTTAGTGAAGAATTGTGGCTTGAGGAGAATTGTTTCTCATGGCCCTCCCATAGCCCAGTGCTGCTTTTCATTTAATAGGAAAAGATATGGTACAGAACATATATGGAAAGCATACAAAGATAAGGTACGGTACAAAGCATATGTGGAAAATATACAAGATTACATGATACAATTAAGGATTGCAATAATCAATCGTACCTGAACTTGTGGAGTTCCCTAGTACTCCCCCTTCAAGTTAGTGCATGGAGAATCACAACGCCCAATTTGCCTATTAGATAATGAAACTGTCATTGCCCTAATGCCTTGGGGAAAATGTCAGCCAATTGCTCCGTACTGGGCGTGTACTGAGGTGTAATAACCCCATATAAGATGCGTTCCCGAACAAAATGACAGTCAACTTTAATGTGTTTTGCTCGCTCATGAAACACAGGATTATTAGCAATGTGAATGGCCACTTGATTGTCACAATGAAGTCGAGCTATAGGAGCAGACAACCAAGAGATAGAAGAAGATTGCGTATCTAAACAACTTCACTAGTGGCATTAGCCATAGCACGATATTCGACTTCTACAGAAGATCTAGAGACAGTGTCTTGTTTCTTAGTTTTCAAAGAAACCGGAGCATTATCTAACTTGACAAGATACCCTATGATAAACTGTCTGGACATCGAATAACTGGCTCAGTCTGAGTCACAGTAGACAGACATATGAAGTGTATTTCAAGCTGGTAGAAGAATTCCTTGTCATGGGGAGGATTTCAAATATCGAAGGACATGTATGGCGGCATCCCAATGTTCCTGGCGAGGATTTTGCATCAACTGGTTTAAGATATTCACGGCATAGGTAATATCTGAATGAATGACGGTCAAATAGATAAGCCTCCCAACCAGGCGTCGATACTGAGAAGCATTAGAAATAGGCTCGCCTGAGTCATTGGAGAGGCGATGATTTTGCTCCATGAGAAAGAAAGTTGGCTTTGCCCCAAGCATACCACATTCTGAGAGAATATCCAAGGGGTACTTTCTTTGAGATAAGAATAACCCTTGCGAGGACCCAACTGCCTCGATTTTAAGAAAATACTTGAGTGCTCCCAGATCCTTCAATGTAAAACAGTGCTGCAAATAACTCTTGAAATTACAACAACACAAGGGGTCGTTACCAGTCAGAATGAGATCATCCACATATATTAGAAGAGCTAGAAAAACATCTCCTTAGTAATAAATAAATAAAGAATGATCTAACGGTGATTGGTGAAACCCATAGCTTCGCAATGATGCAGCCAACTTGAAGAACCACTGTCTTGGTGCTTGTCGAAGCCTGTACAAAGATTTCTTCAATTTACACACCTGGTTAGGCTTAGAAGAATGAAAACCTGGTAGGGGCTTCATATAAATTTCTTCATGCAGGTCCCCATGTAAGAACGCATTGTGGACATCCATTTGGTGAAGCTCCCATCCTTGTGAGGCCGCAGTAGTCAACAAACATCGTACATGAACCATTTTGGCGACAGGGGCAAAGGTCTCCGTGAAGTCTTCGCCTTCAAGTTGAGTGTTCCCAAGAACTACTAAGCGAGCCTTATATCTTTCAATTGTACCATCAACACGATACTTTATCTTGTAAACCCACTTACATCCTAGAGCATGTTTTCCAGGAGGCAGATAAGTGAATTCCCAAGTCTGATTCTCTTGAAGAGCATCAATTTCTTTTGCCATTGCCTCTTGCCATTTTGGGTCATGCATAGCTTGAGAAAAATGCTGAGGCTCAAAGTGAGATGTAATAGATGCAAGGAAGGCTTGATATGAAGGAGAAAAACGCTCATAAGTAACAAAATGAGACAAAGGATAGTTGGTACCTAAAGAGCTTTCATAGAGCGATGGAGAGACGGGGTGTGTAATAGCATGACACACATAGTCCTGAAGTCGAGCGGGAGGTCTTCGGTGACGTTGAGGTCTAGTGGTGACGGGCTCCCCTTGAAGTACCAATTCTTGTGCGTTCTCATCATTTGACGCATCTGTAATAGCCCAACCCTAAATTATATTTGTTTAATTAATTACCTCATGTTAATGATTTTTCTCATATTTATTTATCGCATTTATTCATCCCGGTGGAAAAAAAAATTTATTTGAGTCCTCACTTGGCAATTCGGGTTTTAATTATTTATTTAATTATTAACGAAAACTTTGGAAGAATTGATAGTAGGCCCTAACAAGTCTAATCTAAGGAATTTATTTTGTTTTTCGTAACATTACAAAAATTTAAATTTGAGTATGCAAAAATGTTATCGTTACGAAGCGTTTTATTCCCAAATCCAACTTTCTTCGGCCCAATTTAAAACCCAACATGTTTGCCTCTTAACCTAACTAATTACCATGATTAAGCTTAATCATAGTTGGCCAAAAAGTCACTTTTCTAGATAAAAACTCAGCCAAGTGTTTGATAAGTCAAAAATTTACAACAAAGTATCCAAACCCATCTTCTGTCTCTCCTCTCTCTCTCTCTACACGGCCAACCACTATTACGACCAGCCACTATTCCGGCCAATTTTCGGCCAGCTTCCGGCTACCTCCAACCTCCCCCAACACCTTAACACCTCTAGCCACCATCCTCCATCCTCAAACCATCAAATATCACCTCTATCTCTACTTCCTTCAAGATCAAAGCGAGTAACCCTAAACTTGTCTCTTTAGATTTTTGGTTTTGATTCTTGTTTTACTATTTATGGTTGTTGATCATTATATTTTTGATAAGAAATAAGAGTTATTTTGGTGTTGCTTATGGTGGAGTTGAGGTTGGATTATGCTAGGGGTTAATCTTTAATCATGCAAGCTTAATGTTAAAGTGTTGGATTTTGATTATTTTATCTTTGATTTGGTCATCTTCTAACATATTGGTATCTATGACGATATTTTTGATGATTTGAAATGAGTTGGAGCAGTCCAAATTGGCCATAAACTAGGATTTTGGCAAGTAATATATGGTTTGAATTAAATTAGCATTAAGCTTAGTTTGTGTGTGTATTTGATTGAAAAATGATCTTTATTGGATATGATTATAAAGTAAAATTAAGTGTGCTAGTTTTATATGATGTTGGGATGGATCAAACCTTATTTGCATGCTTTTACAGAATGCTTTAAGTCGAGGATTTGTGTGTAAAGAGGGGGAAAAGCTAAAACAGTGGGGGCTAAAAATTTCAGAAAAACAGGGTAGATTTCGGGATTAAATTGATAATGATCGTCCCATTGAGAAATTATGATTTTTGGTGGGTAGATAGTTCAGTGTGTTAGCTTTCAAATGCCTTTTGAATCGCCTTAATCCGATGTTTGTGGAAAAATTTACGGTCGTTTTAACAAAACTGTGTAGAATGGACTAAAACTGACATGCTGGTGTTCCAACCTCATTTTGGGAATCCTATTGCAGGAATCAAGTTTGGTGTTCTAAATGAAAGTTTTTTGGGACTTTTCTATATTGGGATTTTAGTCTCAATCAGAGGTCAGATGACTAAGTTACGAGTCATTCTTTCTAAATCCCTGTTATTCTCTTACTTTTCTTCTACTAAATTATTAGCTATGATAATAAAAATAATTGCTAATTATGTGTTTCTAAAATGGCATTTTGAGCAGAATCAAGGCCTAATCTATCATTCCTTTCACTTTTGTGCATAATATTATTCAGTGAGCTTATATTTAAAAATTTCAGGTACGTTCATTGCATGTATCTTTAGAAATTAATACGTATTTATCAAAATTTATAATATAGTATTTTGGTAAGTACATCAATGAATCATTTTAATCAGTAATTTACCACATAATTAGTGACCTCATCAGTTATTAGTTACAGAGTATTTCCCTTCAATTACCCGCGCAACTTCAGGTCAGGTCTCCCGATCGGTTTGGCAGATGTACACCTATCTTCAGATTGTAACAATTACTAGGAGTTCACTATCAAATAATAATTGACAATGCAGTTTCATATTTATCTCATTTCCTATTTTTAATTAAAAATGAATTGCAATGCAGGCCGAACGAGTTTTTCCATGAACGTTTAACAATACAGAAATACATGTGTTGAGTTTCGGCTTATAATTCGAAATATTTTCATGTTTTGTTTTAGAAAAGTGTTCCATAAATTGCCCTCAGACGGGCAGGACGGCTAAAGATGATAAGTGAGCTAGGAAGTCTGTATGGAATGGTAGTGTATTAGTGCTAAGATATTTATAACACCGTATTGTGATGTATTTTAGTGTTGAAATTGTATATTTTATCAAAATTCTATATTTTGGTGTAATCCTTGAGATTGTTGAATGGTTTTGATGTTAGAACAGTTTCTATATTTATCTAAATGGTCCTATGTGTTGTGATGGTGTGAATGCCCTTTGATGGTAAACATGATTATCATTGCAAAATTTATCATGTACAAGCAAAACCTTATCCTTTTTGGACGGCGGTAATACCCTGATCATTTAGTATATTACTTCTACTTAGTAAAACTAATGAAGAGAACACAAACTATGTACATTTGGGGGCGTCACAGCATCTGCTGGAGCAGGTCCAGAACTGTGGCTTTTCAACGCTGGGTTCACTCGTAGGAGTTGCTATCATTTGATCTAGCACTGTGGTAATGCTACTAGGTCCAGAAAATGATTCACTGTCATTTTCTGGCCCATAGCCCACATCCCGCATGACATTTGGGTTTTGGGGCAACGGATCAAGCTAAGGGACCTTAGGAGGAGAATATGTGGGTCGACCCTAGTGTCCATCTACCGGCTTGATATGCCCATCTTCATGCATGCGGGTTGGATTGGTGGAAGTAGGTCACTGAAGGAGATGACTGTCCACACCATCATGATCCATAGCCTCATGCAAGGAATTACGATGGTCTCCCTCAATTTGTGCTAAAGGGAATATTTCCTCATAAAATTGTACATCTCTAGAAACAAAGAGTTTTTGGTTTGTAATATCAGGTACTTTCCAACCCTTTTGTCCATGAGGGTACCCCAAAAATATGCATCGAATTGCTTTAGCATCAAATTTATCACGAATTCTACTATGATTGTGAGCATAACACAAGCACCCAAAAAATTTAATATGATCGTAACTAGGCTTTTTCCCAAACAAAATCTCATAGGGTGTCTTCGAGTTAAGTAATTTTGTAGATGTTCGATTTATAAGATATGCAGCAGTCAGAACGCACTCACCTCAGAATTTTATAGGTAGAGAAGCTTGAAATCGAAGTGCTCTAGCCACATCAAGGATATGCCGATTTTTCCATTCAACACGTCCATTCTGCTGAGGTGTCTTTACACACGAAGATTCCTAAATAATCCCATGTTCATGAAAATATGTTTGAAGTGCCTCATTCATGAATTCCCTACCATTATCACTACGAATTCTTTGTACCTGGAGTTCGAATTGAGTATTTACCAAAGAGCAAAAACCAACGAGTTTCTCATAAACTTCAGTTTTGTCCTTAAGTAGATAGACCCACATAGCTCTGTTGTAATCACCCATAATACACAAAAAATAATGGCAACCACCCAAGAAGATGTTTTGTAATATCCCCACTAGTCACAATGGACTAAAGCAAAAGGTCGTTGAGCCCTAAAATCACTAAGAGAAAAAAATACTTCTGGTTTGCTTTGCTCTATGACAAATATCGCAGCAATCAAAAAGATTCTTATTCAATCGAAAACCATAATTTATTGATAAAACAATAAACTACCAAGAGACGGATGACCCACGCGCTGATGCCAAAGAAGAGACTCCTTGTTTTGCATAGCCACAAAGCCACTTTCTCCCGCATTACTCTTCAAATAATACACCCCATTTCTCTCTTAAGTCGCTCCAGTTAGCTTCTTCGAGGTGAGATCCTTAATAAGACAACATCGAGCACCATAAATAATAATACAGTTTCTGTCATTGGCCAACTGATGCACTGATATAAGGTTACAGGTGAAGGACGGTATATGTAATACGTTTTGCACGACAAGCCCATTTCCCAAATTTACCGCTCCCCCTTTTTGTGACAATTTCTTCTTTACCATTTGGTATAGTCACACATACCATAGCAGGTAATTTAGACATATTAGAGAAGATATCACGGTTGAAAGTCATATGATGAGATGCTGCTGAATCAAGAACGCATTCTATAGGCCCATAATACTTACCACTCATCTTCTCCTTATTTTCTCTCTCCTCAAACAGGGTAAAAAGGGCTTCCACCTGAGCTGGAGTAAACCCTCCATACTTTTCCAAACCTTCACTTGAAGAGTCCTTGAGTGTTCTCGACAGAACTGGTTGAGTCTCCCCATGTCCTGCATAGACGACCGCATTCTGAGCCATCCTCGTGACCTTAGGCTCCTGTGTAGCCACCCAGACTTGCCGACCATCATCACTGTTGGCACCAGTGAAGGTGCTGCTGCGATTCTAGCTCTGAATCTGACCTGGGTTTGCTCGATTTTGCCGTCTACTTTGCCAATTTGGAGGATAACCAACAAGTTCAAAGCATTGGCTCCTTTCGTGTCTTGTTTTCTGATAGTGGGTACATTTGGGACGATTTTCAGTTTTGGATCTGCCATAAATCGCTTTGAAAGCTATTCCTTCCACAACGGTTCTGACCTCCCTGCTTCGAGTCATACTCTGTTGTCTTTCCTCCTTGAGTATCATGGAGTATACCTTGTTTAGATTGGGAAGAGGCTCCATGCTTAGGATGTTGATCTAACAACTCCAAATTGAGGTGAGTCAAGCCCTATCAGAAATTGGTGAGTTCTTTCAGCTTCTTAGTATTTGAACAAGTTAAACGCCTTCGTGCATTTGCAATTAGGCAGCTATAAGTAGGCGTCAAGTTCGTCCCATAAGCTTTTCAGTTTCATAAAATATTCGGTTATACTCATAAATCCTTGACTTGTGAAAGTCATTTCTCTTCTTGATTGATGAACTCGGATTTCATTACCTTGAGAGTATCTTTCCCTTAGCTCTTTCCAGATTTCACTCGCAGTTTCGGCATAAGTGACCGAGCTATGACGATTTTTGTTTATGATATTATACAGCCACACGACAACCATGGCATTGCACTTCTCCTAGGCATGAACTTCTGGGGAAGAACTCTCTGGCTTGGTCAGGCTTCCATCGACAAAAGGTAATTTATTTTTTGATTTTAAAGCATTAATTACCAATCTACTCCAATTAGCATAATTTTCACCATCAAGACTAATTGGGCAGATGATGTTTCCAGGACTATCTGAGCTTGAAAGGTAAAATGGTGATTGAGGATCGTTTAGATCAACCTTGAATGAAATAGCCTTTTGTTCGGCCATGATATTGAGTGCTACAGGTTTGAAGAAGGATCAAGCGTCTTATCAGATTTGAGCGCAAAGCTCCGATACCACGAAGAATTGTGAGTTGGGGAGAATTGTTTCTCATAGCCCTCCCATAGCCCAGTGCTGCTTTTTATTTAATAGGAAAAGATATGGTACATAACATATATGGAAAGTGTACAAAGACAAGGTATGGTAGAAAGCATATATGGAAAATATACAAGATTACATGACATAATCAAGGATTGCAATAATCAATCATGCCTGAACTTGTGGAGTTTCCTAGAACTTAGCAATATTAAAAATTATTAAATTATATTAAATTATGTTGAATGATATTGAAAGTTACTGATATTAAAAATTACTGGATGTTGATGATAAATTTTATACTTAATCAAAAGAATGTAATTTTACTCAAAATGAAAGTTGAGTTCGGACTTGAATTAGGGTTGAGTATATATAGTTAACTTTATTGGACTCCGAGCCTGACCATACTTGAAGTCTTTGCAGTGTTTACCCAGGACTTGCTTTCTGTGAGAACTCGTAGACCTCGAGTCGTGAACGCTTTCTATACGGTACGGGAAGATTTAAAATCAGAACACATACAACACTAGTTTGTCAAGAATATGAGTTTAAATAATTCTTGAGGCTTTTTGACAGAAGTCTGTGATGGGCTGAAATTAGGGGTGGCCAATCTTTGATAAACTCTTTAAAACCTTTTTAACAATGACTTAATTTTCTTGAACTTTTGGCATATTTGTTTTCCTGAGCATACTTCTCTTCCCTGTTCACTTGCAACTAGTTCATTTCAACATTTTGTGGAGCAGTTAATGGTTGAAAGGGGTTGATCATTGGTTAGCAGGATCAAATTTTATTAACTTCTACCAATCTTTTTTAAGTATATTGAAGCAGAGTGAAGTAGGTTGAAGTAAATAAAAGTAAGTTGGAAGCAGGTTGAAGTATTTTAGAGCATCTTGTGTGGAAAAACTTTAAAATTTTGTAATACTAGTTAATTTTACATCCATGTAAAAAAAAAAAATGTAACAGAAGAATTAAATATCATTGTAATGCATTATTAAACTTTGGTTTTATGAGAAACATTTGCAAGTATGAGCTTGTTCTTTTCATTGATAAATCTCATTTTACCAACTTTAACTAACTTCTACCAATTCAGATAGAAAAATTCTAATCTTTTCCAACTTCAATCAACTTGGATCAAATTCTACCAACTTCGGGCATTTTTTTTGTAGGTAAATTGGAGTAGGTAAAAAAGTGAAAATTGGAGTAGGTAAAAAAGTGAAGTAGGTTGAGGTAGGTTGAAGTGGATTGAAATGGGTTGAGATGGGTTGAAATGGATTGAAGTAGGTTGAAGTGGGTTGAAGTAGATTGAAGTAGGTTGATTTTTTTATGTGATAAATTGAACTTGATTAAAATAGTGGAAGCGGGTTAAAGTGCATTGAAGTAAGTTGAAGTGGGTTGAAGTGAGTTGATGTAGGTTGAAGCGGCCGGGTTGAAGTAGTTTGAGGTTGGTATTTTAGAATTGACCCACGAAAAGATCAGGGCCTTCTACCAATCATTTTCCAAAATTTTTTAGAAAGAAATCTCCACTCATTTACATTTCTTACCAACATCCTTCAACTTAATCCTACCAACTTTCACTAACTTCTTCCGATCTTTCTCACCAATCATTTCAAAAAAAGTACCAACTTTTACCAGTTTTTTATTAATTTCATCAATTTACCAATCTCTATTTATCAACGAAAAGAATAGACCCTAAGTAATACGTTTCATTACCAACCAAAAGTTACATATATAAATTTGATGGTTATGTGTCGATGATGAAATTGTATAACCTATTGCATTCCTGCATTCATTCATTGCTTATTTGTATTTGCCATTATACAACCCGACGTTGGGGATTGTTACAGTATTTGTTGATTTGAGTAAAATCAATTTGTGTTAGCCATTGTACCACTTGGGGTTGCCTATATTTGAATATCTCCATACTTGAAAAAGCGGGACTCATACTAGAAATTGTTGTTATTGTTGATTTTTCTTTTTCATACATTTGGATGAAATTATACAACGTTCAACACAATATAATTATGCCAATATTTTGTTCTTTACTCGACATTTTAGTTATTGGTAACGAGACTCCTATCACAAAGATGATTATAAAGAGCTTCAGAAAATAGCTCCCATATTTTAAAAAAAAATAAAAATCAAGTATTATGATTCTAACAAGCAAATTATGTCGCTTGAAGCCAGCCGAAATAAAACTATTCATTATTGCTTTGCTTGAGTTTGGAAGTCTCTCGTATCTGTTTTTTGTGTTAGCGGATGTTTCAAACTAATATCTAGCAGCTAGTTGTCTTTTAATATTTTTATTTATTTTTAAGGTTAATGCCCAACTAATAATTCAAAAAAGAAAGCTAGGTAAAATCAAAATTAGATTTGAGCTCAATTAACATCAATATTTTCCAGGCTCCTTTGAATTTCTCGCTTTTTTTTTTTGGTAACACCTTCAGGTATTCCAAGGATAGAAGACACTATTTTCGCTCCAAGAAAGTAGGGTTCATTTTTCTTTACATTATATTGCGCATTACAAATTTACCTAGTAAAAAATATGTTTTGTGTTGCTCTTTTTTGAAGTATCAAAGTTGAGAAATAAAATTGCAAGCTAGTTGAGGTATAGCTTCTAAAAGTCTGACCCGACATCATGCCATGATCCAAGCCCAAACGAAATTATTGAAACAAATGTAAATTCAACGTGAACCGAACTGATTTCGATTTCTTGTTAACACAACTTGATCGTGCATATATTTTTAATTTTGCATAAATTTATATTGTTTTCAAAACTAATACAAAATGAACCCATTTATTAAATAAGTTGATATAAATCAACCTTCCTCCTATGCTATTAGGAGGCTATAGTAGCCTGCAATTAATCACCAGCCGAAGCCATTTATAATATGAGTGCACCCTGCATAAATAAAAAATAAAAAAAAGCATGCTCACTCAATAAAAGTGACTGCTCGCCTGCGAAAATGGATCCCCTATCGGCTACTAATCAAACGCCACAAAGAACTAAGGAAACCATTGGGTGTTGAGAGCACCACTGATTCTCTCTGTCCAACACCTACAGCCCTTTCCCCTTCCCTTTGCATTTATTTTTATCAATTTTTGAGACAAAATGAACACAACCATCACATTTTTATTTAATATTTTGTCCTTTTCTTTTTGCAATCTTAGAAATACAGAACATACACATTTTAAGAATAAAACCATGCAGAAAATCCCATCATAGAAAAAAAAAAAATCTAATGTTATATCGGTCAACTTAAAAGTGTTGTACCCTTTAAATTAGTCACATCGATGAAAGTACAGAAAATAAGCTATGTACTCATGTTTCTAATTTCATAACACTTTTAAGCTTTAAAGGGCATGTCCTATTTCGCGATAAGATGTAACTGTAAGAAAATGTAAGGAGCGATAAAAAGTTATAAGGAGGTGCAATGCTCTGTAAGGAGTTGTAAGAAGATGTAAGGAGTTGTTGAATTATTGAAGAGTTGTATATGATAATTTATGACAATTATGATATATTAGCCATATTTACGACTAAAATTTGATACCATCAGTAAACAAACTATTTCTTAATATAATTGAAACGAAATATATTTTTTTTTACAATGAACGTTTTGGATGAGAAACAATAATATTAAAATAACAAATTTATTGAAAATAAACCATTAACTAAGTTAATCACACAGCAATAAAATATATTAAACCCCACAAATTTTGTCAATAAAATTTTGTACACTTGAGGTATTTTTTATATTTATATTAGTCTGATCCAATAAGCAAAGTATAACAAAAATTTTTTTGGGATAAAATTGAATACAACTTTTCAAATAAAATCCTATTTTAAGTAAACAATTTTAAATGTAAATGTATGGTCAATATTGTTATCAAGAAATTTTATAAATAAACCCTTAAAATATTATTCAGCAATGCTTAAAATACGAAAATTGTATTATCATATTAAACAACCAAAAATTAAAAATTACCTTCTAAAATCAAAAAAAAAATAAAAACAAAAGATGAGAACTTAAATGAGTAGGCAGGAGGTCGTAGAAGTATTAATATCCAACATTACTTTTGTCTAACTACTTTCTACTTGTCCGAAAGAAACCCACCCATCTTTATATTAGCTGAACTCAAATATAATTCACGTCGTCATATAATTTACGTTGTTATATCAGCTGAACAAAAAAATAAAATCCAACTTTTCCTAAAGTATTAATGCCTAACATTAAATCGAAACACAAATATAATTTACGTCATTATATTATGTTTTTATATTTACGTAAATGTTGTGTTCATAAGATATTTACAAATTTTGTTTATTCATAGTATAATTAAAAAAATATACATATTTATATAATTAAAATAAATGAATGTTATAGAAAATCTACATGAGGTGTAAGAAGATGTAAGAAGATGTAAGAAGACGTAAGAATTATGTTAAGGAAGTAACGAGCTGTAATGAGATGTAAAAAATTGTAAGGAGATGTAAGTTCTTAACTAAATTCTCAAAAATGTAAAATAGAATAGGACCAAAGTGCTCATTTTCATTAACACTCCATGCCATTTATTTCAATTAATTCTACGAGCAAAACGAATAGGTGAAATGTATATATGGATATGATCTTTTTATGATCTCCAACATTTGATTGAATATTTGCACCTAATACTGGTAATTAGTTATAATCTCTAGTCTAAGCTAATAAAGAGCCTGTTCTTTTTGTCATTCTTTTTGAATTTACCAATTTTAACCAATTTTAATCATTGTCGACCAACTTCAATTTACTTTAATAAAAATTAGTAACTTCAACCCAATTCAATCAACTTCAGCCCACCTCCTTTAAAATTATATTCTCATTATTTTAACCAACTTAAAAAAATATACAAACTTTAACCCACTTCAACCAATTTCAACCCGCGTTAACCTATTTCAATCCACTGCAACAAAAAATACCAATTTTAACGCACTTCACTCTACTTCAACTAACTTTACCATTTTACTAACTATAATTTATCAATGAAAAGAACAGACCCAACGTAATATTAGATTTTAATTAACTCATCAAATCTTGAAAAAAAAATTGTATCAAATAATCTTATTGGATCAAGCTAAGACGATAGGATAAAACTAGCATCTAGTTGCCCATTCCATAATTCTGGTCCTCCTTTTTTATGAAAATGTACAAATGAAGTCTCTTTTTGCTGTTATTGATATTAAAAATTTTCTATCTCTTCTAAAAATAATGAAAAATACAATATTATAAATAATATTTCTTTAAATACTTATATTATTTAGACAAGAGAGAATTAATGAGACTGAGAAAGTGACTAACTAGACAAAAGTGAGTTAAATAGCTACTTATCTTTTTCTTTTTTTTTTTAAGTAGAAGCTAGTTATCTTTTTCTAATCCAAACATTATAAAAGTAATTCCAAATCTATAAAATCAAATAGCAAATGATTCAATCAAATTGTTTAATTAAATTAATAATATCATAATAACACTCCAAAATAATAGTATTAGCGAAAGCAAATTGAACATCATAACAGTGACCCTCCATATTCTAACCCCCCTCACTGTCTCTCCCCTATATAACCGTCTTCCTCTCACACACTTCTCCCCACCTCACTGTCATCAACCTTCAACCTACCACCGCTACGGCACTGCTACTTTCACCATACCCACAAAATCAAACAACCCCCCCCTCCCCCCAAAAAAAATAAAATGACTCCATCAGAGTCCATACTAACCTCACTCTCTCTCCTCTCCTTCACCTCCCCTCTCTCTCTAACCTCACTTTCTCTCTTCTTCTTCCTCTCTCTCGTCTCCCTCCTCGTCCACCCCGGCGGCCTGGCCTGGTCTCTCTGTAAAAAACCCCGTTTTCTTTCTCTACACTCCGCCATTCCAGGCCCAGTCGGCCTCCCCTTCGTGGGGCTCGGCCGGGTCTTCACTAGCCATACTTCTCACCGGGTCCTTGCCCAGTTGGCTTTAAAGTTCAGAGCTTCTGCATTGATGGCCTTCTCAGTCGGGTCGACCCGGTTCGTGATTTCGAGCCGACCCGAACCAGCCAGGGAGATTCTCAATAGCTCCGCATTTGCGGACCGACCTGTAAAGGAGTCCGCTTATGAGTTATTGTTCCACCGGGCCATGGGGTTTGCGCAATACGGTGAGTATTGGAGGAAACTAAGGCGGGTTTCTGCAACCCATTTGTTCTGCCCGAAGAGGGTTTCCGGGTTCGGGTCGGTTAGGAGAGAGATTGGGGTGGGAATGGTGGAGGAGATCAAAGGGTTTATGGAGAAAAATGGTGCTGTTGAGATTAGGAGGGTTTTGCATTTTGGGTCTTTGAATAGTATCATGATGAGCGTGTTTGGTAAAAGGTTTGATTTTGGGGAAGAACAAGGGTTGGAGCTTGCAGGGTTAGTGAGAGAAGGGTATGAGTTACTTGGGATGTTTAATTGGAGTGACCATTTTGCCCTTCTGGGTTGGCTGGATTTACAGGGGGTTAGGAGGAGGTGCAAGGAGCTTGTTAAGAAAGTGAATGTGTTTGTGGGGAGGATCATAGAGGAGCATAGGGAGAGGAGGAGAGAGAGAGGATGTCATGGTGGTGGGGTTTATGATGATCATGATGTTCATGATGAAGGGTTTAGGGATTTTGTTGATGTTCTGCTTGATTTTGAAGGTGGGGAGAACGGTCTTAATCATTCTGATATGGTTGCTGTTCTTTGGGTATGCTTCTTTGTGTCCTTTGTTGCTATTTTTGCATTTTTGTTGCTCTTTTTGGACTGCGTTGCTTGTGTTTTGCCTGTTTTTACCTCATTGGTGTCAATGGGTATGTGCTTTATGTTTCCTTTAATGAAAGTGGTAACTCTTTTGCTAGTCATTCCAGTTTCCTTTCTGCATCTACATATGTGCCCTTAATTTTTTGGACTAATGATCCATCTATATTGTTTGAAAATGGTATTTTCTCAATGTGCGTTTCAGATTATTCATCGATCAAGTTAGTGGGTATCTCTTAATGGAGTTGTACTAATTAGGGCATCTAATTTAGTGGCTTCCTCGATCACTGTAGATTCTTGTCCTAGCTTTTATCTGTTCATAATTCTCTATTCTTGGAGCATATAATTGTTGTAAAGCAAAACGAGAAGTCACAAGCCACTACTTAAGTATCTTGTTTTCACTTAAATATATATTATCATATATTAATTAGAAAAAAAAGTGATATGATTAAATAGTAAAAGGACATCAAAATTTATAAATTATTATGCGGGAGTATCAGTTTATACATAATCTTTCGCATTTACAAAATCACATATATGATATGACTTCATTGATAGAGTTGATCTAATTAGCATGCCAATTTATATTTATTAGCATAATCGATGAATATTAAGCTTTATAACTTGTAATAAGTTGTAATTATTAAAAATTTGATAATTTTAAATTATAAAATATGTTAATTTGAGTTAATACAAGATATTTAAGGGTGTTTTTCATCAAGACTCGAATCATCACCCTTATTGTTGTAAGATGTTCTACCTTGATATCCATCATTTCTGACGATGATGTCAGTTATTTAACTAGGGCTTTTTTTCCCAACTTTGTCTCAGGAAATGATCTTTAGGGGAACCGACACAGTTGCAATCCTCCTAGAGTGGATTCTAGCCAGGATGGTTTTGCACCCAGATATTCAAGCCAAAGCTCAATCTGAAATTGACCATGTTGTGGGACCCTCAAGGCCAGTTTCTGACTCTGACCTCCCAAACCTTCCATACCTCCAAGCCATAGTCAAGGAAACCCTCAGGGTTCACCCACCGGGCCCGCTCCTCTCGTGGGCCCGGTTGGCGATCCACGACACCCATGTCGGGGCCCACTTCATCCCAGCTGGCACTGTGGCTATGGTCAACATGTGGGCAATAACCCATGATGAGAAGATATGGGCTAACCCGGATGAGTTCAACCCAGACCGCTTTGTGAAGGAGGATGTGCCCATCATGGGTTCCGACCTCCGGCTGGCCCCGTTCGGGTCAGGCAGGCGGGTCTGCCCAGGGAAGGTGATGGGGTTGGCTACGGTCCAGCTGTGGCTTGCTCAACTGCTGCAAAACTTCAAGTGGGTTGCTTCTGTGGATCATGGGGTGGACTTGGACGAGTGCCTCAAGCTATCCATGGAGATGAACAAGTCCTTGGTTTGCAAGGCTATTTCTAGGGAGGATGTTGCTCTTTGAACTTGGTGGTTTGAGCTGCTTTTAATGTTTCATATTTCCATGTGGTTTCTGAATTATGCCTCAGTAGTTTTTAGGTTAATTAATGGTGATAGATGAAAGTGATGATCCCCTTCCATGATTTTCAGTTTGTACCATGGCCATGGGGAGATCATATAGGTTGAGTTCCAGACTTTTCAAGACTACATTCTCTGCAATACATGTTAAGCCTATGGTTTGAAGTTCTTGTTCATGTGGTACCAGCTTCATCCTACCCCCCCCCCCCCTTACTCACCCAATTCGCCTTGAAAATTAGACAGCAAGAGGTCTACACAAAATATTCATGCAATCACTAATTAAGTATCCTGACCACTCGACATCAATTTGCCTATAGAAATACGATGTACTAAACACTTAAAAGGCGCGTGTTTAACATACCAACTTTTTCTCTATCAATCAAAATATTTATGCGAATTGAATTCAACACCCAAAAGTACTATAGAGGTGAAATTACTCAGAACATCTAATCATTGTCTTCCTTTGAAATTGCCTCTGTGCTTTTCGGATTATGCAATCCACTCTCATTTTGCTGTGATTGTATTCTAATCATGGCTACAACTTAACCCAATGCGAAGGAATCACATTCTTGTTCGGTGATGTTTATAAATTGTGATTGAACATTATGGAATCACTGTAATGAGCACTAAAAATAGAGAGCTGGATGACGAATAAGATTAGCGTGGATATGTGTTATTGGACGGTCTCACAAGTCATGTCCATTCAAAATGCATGCAAACGTTGTTTCCTGTTGCATTTCCATCGTATGATTCCTTGTATAGTGCCAAATTAAGTTGGTTTGATCATTGTGATTATGTAATCTTTGCATGTTCCATGCGATAATGGAATCTCAAGGCTGCTTTTGTTATGAATTTAATTTGCACTCTTTTCTATGAGATACTTATATGTATAAATTGGAGAATACGTGCAATGCATGTACCGTTGTTAGTTGTTACGTACCCATAATTTCTATCAAAAAAATACAAAGAAAATAAGACTAATCTATCAAAAATGAAATGTTCGTCGTAGTTTCTCATTTCAAAAAATGTAGAGGAATGGTCATCCATGGCCTACTTCTATTACTTCTAGCCGGATACCAAGCACCAACATATCTAGCATATTAGGAGCAGGTTTGATCGACATAACAGTTCTAATGATGTGTCCTTAATGTTCAAGAACCAACTCAACCGAAAGTTTAAATTTATGGTTGAAGGCCCAGAAGCCTAAACATAATACAACTCAACTGGGCCCTTAAAGTTAAAATTTTAAATCTGTCACTAATCAACAGGGCTTATAATAATGGCAAAAGCCCTATTGCTTAGAAAATAAGGGCAAAAGAATGAAAGACGATAGACAAATCAAGTCCAGTTTAAGTTCGATGAAGATCGGATCTTTTGGTTGCCATCCCATAGCTTCTAACCTCTACATTCACCATTGTTTTGCATCTTTATTCTTTCACTAATGCTTTCTGTGATGCATGTTCATCTCCCTTCACCCCCCCAAAAAAAAAAAGAAAAAAAGTGAAGAGTTTTTCCCAGTGTCATAAATACCGTACCATACCATCTGGTAACGGCCGAAGTGTACCGTACTTATCAAGAAATGGTACAAGTTATTGTCCGGTATTGTACCGGTCAATACTGCTCTATACTATCAAATACCGGGCAGTGCCGATATTTTCGGTGAAAGACTACCTAGTTCACTAAAATTTTAATTTTTTTGTACTTTAATTTTTTAACTTTTTGAAATTCAAAACAGTACGAGCCCGACACAACGATACATAAATTCAGTATGTCTCATTCCAGTGAAAAAATGGTACGATAACTAGTACGATATTTATAACTTTGGTTTTTTCTTATTTTGCTGTTTGTCACTAGTAAATTTAAAGAAAAGAGGGGTGAGATTCCTTAGGTAAGCATGCATTTTGATGATGATTAAAGATGCTGAAAACCACACATGGTTGAGGAATAAAAGAACCCTAAACACACCCACATCAATAAATATATGGTTCACCTCTTTTCAAGGGATCCAAATCAAAATATTAATTATTTTTTTTGTTGCACTATTTTATTCTTTACACCTTGCATGTAAAAAAGCCTCTCTCCTTTATTATTCTTTTTCATTCACCCACGTCCGAAATCCTAATCAACTTGCTTTGCTTTGCTTCGCTTCTTTCTACCTATACCCTATATGTAACCTATTACGTTCAAAGTTTGCCTTTTCCATATATGATATCATTATTATAATATAAGCTTTATTCCCATGCAATTTATGATATAACTATGATGTATACTTGAAGTTGCATGTCCGTACGTACGAAGTTTTTGTAAGATTTATAAAAGCTTGGTAAAAGATTTGGGTCGGTTTGGTTTTAGATTTGATCTTATCTAGATCTATTGTTTGTGTAACTAATGTGTTATAACTCGTGCCACTTTGGGTTCACATATCGTAATCAAATTATATGCATTCATATCAACACAGGTTAGTTCAAGTGGTTTGACACTTTTTCACAAGGTCTCGGGTTCGAGGCTTGTAAATGGAGAAAATCAGTGATGAAAAAGCTCTAGCCCTAATTGGGTCAATAGTAGCTCGACTCCAGTAAAATGGAGGATCCAAGACCAACCAAAAAAAATAAAAATAAAATTATATACATTCATATTCTAGTGAGGTATCGGTGTATCAGATGGCTTTGGTTGATAATTAGGTACTGATCAGCTTTGTCAGATTTACATATGTGGTATTAATTTACATCATCGCGCTTCTTGGCTTTCTATGTGGTATTGATTGTACGTATTCTATTCAAGAGTAATGATAGAGTTTTGATATCTTATAATAAATAATATCAGGATAAATTAGTTGAGTAAATATAGCATATGGAAACCCCATTAGTGCTGAATTAATGGTTTTAAGAAGGCATCAATGCGTAATCCAATGGGAATGGTGTCAAGCTGGAAAGCCAGAGAATGAATTTTAATTTTAACTTGATTATAATAAAGTGGGGGGAAAAAAATTATTCCCTTGACTATTAAAGAAGGGTGCTAAATTGCTAATTAAAACTTTAGATGTCTCCTTCAATTAATACACTTGATAAAATAATTAAGAGCTAATTGGAAATCTGCATCACTTCTCCAGTTCATGCTAGGAACATAGGCTAAAAGGCTAAGAGATTTTTGAACATATTATTCTTGGGAAGAAATTATTCCATGTCCATGTAGAAGCACAAATGCATTAAACAATGGGTTTGTGAAAATTATGCTAATGGAGAACCTGATGCATCTTTATGCACTAGCTTGGGATTGCTTGCAATATCAAATAGGGAACACCACCTTAGATTATTGTTCCCCAAGTACAATTACACTATCCACCGATAGTATGTCTTTAGCTTGCATGAGACCTTCGCACGGTGGCTTAGCATAAGATGGATCACACACTCAATAACAACCGCTGTAAATTAAAAAGAAAAAAAAAATCACATAGGTTATCTCATGATGAGTCTTTGTCAGATTGTCTTACACAACAGTTTGAGTAGACCTGGCTAATGAGTCATTCGGTTCAAGTACGGATCAGGTTAAATTTGGATTGGGTCATGTTTCGAGTTAAGTAATATTTCGGGTCGGTTTGATTTGGGTCGGGTCAACTCTGGGTTGGGTCGTCCTCCTCTTCAATATAAGACCCATAACTTACAGATCATGTCCCCCCCTGAGAACAAGCACCGCCATCGTGTAGATCCGCAAAAATCGAGTTTAATGGTGTGCTCCACATCACCAACATGCCACTCAATCAGCGGCGCGTGAAGATCACACGCCTTCACTACGACGATTTTCAACTCGTTTTTGTCAGGAACACGTAGATTGGGGTGGTGGTGTTGAAAGGAGGAAAGAGGAAGCCAGAACAGCCTCTGTCAGTGGTACGTGACACCCATGTGCCGCTCCTCTGGGTCGTTTTCTGATGGGTAAGGCTCGGTTTCCTTTTCTCTTCTACCCCTTTCTCGAAATTACCCATCTTTTATTTATTTGGGTAATTTGGTGGTTCCAACGAAGGCCACAGAGGCCTCGTCAGAACCGCCGCTTCCGCAGCCACCAAGGCGCGGGTAGTTGGCGGAAAGGCTGAAGACTCATGCAGAGAGAAACTCAGGGTTGGGTACAGAATTAATTTAGGGTTTGGCGTTTCGGTTCTTTTGGGGTTTGACATCCAAGTGGGATTGGGGCTTTGATTTTGAGGGATGCCACAGAGCAGCACATAGTCACGAATATAGATTATGTCTTCATAAACTTTAATAATTGTAGTATTAAATATCGAACAAATCAACCAAAAATTAACCTTTAAACAAATCGTTTTTTTTTTTTTTTGGGTCCAGAACTTTTGATGTCTACAGCATATGCGACACGCATAATTAATCAAAAAAATTCGATTCTTTTTTTTTTTTTAATTAATTTTCTGAGCATACTAATTTCACAAAACATAAACATTCATGAATTTGAATCAATAAAGACTCAATCTCTTTGTCGATTCTGGGAAGGCAGACATTATAATAACATATTCATGCTATTAGGATACTAAAGTTGCATAATTACGAAAATTAAGCAATCAATCGTATATGCAAGCATGCCTTGGAATAAATTAGATTTGATAGTTTATCAACCTATCAATCAGGACTAATCCAAACAATTTAGGTTCTGATACTATTGTAGGAAAATAAGGACTAACTTTGTATGCGGAACATACTATCGAAAATAGCCCATGGTAATATGAATGCTGCTAGACGGCTACTAGAGTCGTCTTGAGAATTCATGTTTTAGACCCAAATGCCAGTAGATGGTAGAAAGGTTGTGAAAGAGAGAGGGGAGAACAGGAGATCTCTGCATGTGATAGTGTATTTAGTTGAACCTCTAAGCCTCCTTATATAGGGTGGGTTGTTGGGGTCAACTAGGGTTACCGCCTTTAGCGGCTTAAGTGCTTATCGGGCCTAAAGACATTAGGGCCGGCCAACAATTATAATGAAACATTATAGTTGTGCATCCATACTACAACCTGATATTCATATTAGTTCTTTGTCAAAGCACATTGTCAGAAAACCCAATCTATTCATTCAACAACAATTGATTATATGAAAATTTAATCAACCTATCAATCAGGACTAATCCAAATAATGTAGGCTCTGATACCATTGTATAAAAATAAAGACTAACTTTGTATGCGGAACATACTGTCGAGAATAGCCCATGGTAATATGAATGCTGCTAGACGGCTACTAGAGTCATCTTAGACCCGAATCCCGCTAGTTGGTAGGAAGGTTGTGAAAGAGAGAGGGGAGAATAGGAGATCTCTGCATGTGATAGTATATTTAGTTGAACCCCTAAGCCTCCTTATATAGGTTGAGTCATTGGGGTGAACTAGGGTTACCGCCTTTAGCGGCTTAAGTGATTGTCGGGCCTAAACACATTAGGGCCGGCCAACAATCATAATGAAACATTATAGTTGTGCATTCATACTACAACCTGATATTCATATTAGTTTTTTGTTAAAGCACATTGTAAGAAAACCCAATATATTAATTCACCAACAGTTGATTATATGAAAATTTAATCACACACCCACAATGCATACTTTTTTGGAGGGCGAGGAGAACAGCTGACCCCAGTAACTTCACGGTGCATCTGCCACTGATGAGGAATCACTCAAACCTTCATATATGGGTTTGAGTAAATCTCTGACTCTCTCCAATTTATACAATCTCGATTTTATGAGTTAGAAGTTGCCAGATGACACACAAATTGGTTTTGCAGATGCATATACGAATGATATAAAATTTGTCCTCTTTGTATTATACATACATTTATGTTACCTCTGTATATATGGGTACGGTGTTCAAACACATTCTCTCTCTGAATGCACGTAGTTTCAATTTCAATTAGAGTTTAAATTTTAGATCTTATAAAAAAATTGAGTTCAAATTTTAAATCTCACATAAAAAATTTGTTTGTTTGTCCTTTATCTTCTATCCCCAAAAATCTCTTTTATCATTTATAATTGTAATTGAAGAAATTTTTATCTGATAAAGTTTGTATTTTGTAGATAATATCAAGTAGTTTCCAAGTTTTTTTAAAAAAATGAAAACTAAAGATAATATATCCTCTTTTTCCCTTAAACACCCCCTATCCCATTCCTCCTTAATCTCCACCAAATCCTCATTTTTCTCTCTCATATTCCTCAATTCAGTCCTCCCACACGATCCTTGAGCAATCTCTGCCATTTACTTAACTTTGGTACATTTCTTTCTTGATAGAGAGATAAATCTTTTTCTTCTTTAGTTTCCCCCACCACATTTCTTCTATTTTTCTAATCACATTAAAATAGTGTTTTCTCCTGCATTTAGCTTGCAATGTTTTGTAAAATAGTAACGGACTTCATTATGAATCATTTCTAACTCACGTTATGTTTTCTTTCTTCTATCTCCTAAAATTGACTAGGTTTTTCTTCACAAGAATTGGCTTAATCGAATTCACCATAATTAATGTTATTACGGGTGCGCCAGAAAATACGATCAAGGTAGAGTAGCGAGGATGGTTAAGGAGTGATAGACGGCTTGAACTATGACTAGTGCTTGTACACAAGCCTGTTGATGCTGTTATTGATTGACCAGAAAATAAGTTCACCGGAATTGGCTTATTTGATTGAGTTTGTATAAATTATACAACAGGTTTGCTTGAAAAGATAAGCCAAATGTTATTATTGATGTACTTTGTGGAGGAGTACTTTTTGTTTTTGGTGCCATTTGTGAAGGAGTATGCAAATGTGGTGATTCTTCCATTTTGCCTTTTTTTGGGTTCATTTGTCTTGAAGAACATGAATCATTTTATTGTTTCTTCCGTTAAAATTAATATATAAATTGAATATATTTTTTTGTTGTTACTATTATTGTTATTATTGTTGTTGTTGTTTTTGCTGTTGTCGTTGTTGTTGTTGTTATTTAAAGTGAAAACTACTCTAATTCCAAATGTTCGTTTTTTTAAAGACATACAGTACAAACTATTATGAATACAATTGTTTACAATTTATGTTTTTATAACACAAGGTACTACAATTAAGACTACATATTTAAAATTTAATTTAATTTTAAAAGTACAATATGTGGGATAATTTTATTTTGTTTAAAAGAAACTAATTCTTTTTCACTTTGTACGTCAGTTTGAGATTTTTGTATTTCTCATGGCTTAAACGCTAACTTTTATTTTTATGTTCTTTATTTTAGTGTCAAGCATATTTCACTTCTCTTTAAACTCCCATACAAAAATTCAGTAAAAATTTGGTCCATGAAACTTTGTCCCAAAATAAAAAAATTAATATAAGAAACGGTCAATAGGAATCACCAAATTTGAAAATGAATTTTCAACGATCTGCATTTAAACTTTTTTTTTCGATTATTAGTTGGGAAAATCTCATAAAAATACCACTAGGTATCAAACAAAAAAATCGTTAAAAGCCTAAAAGGCAAAATTATAGCTACTAATGAAAGGACAAATAGCTCTAAACACTAGCAGCAAAATAGGCAATAGGTGATTACTAATCTGCCACTCTAATAAGCTAAACTTATTCGCCACATGAGCTCAATGAACCCTTGAAAAGATCATCAAGGTTGGTTGTTCATTTTCTTCTTCAAACCCCTCGTAATCCTCCTGATAGCTGGATCCCCTGCGACACAAACACCCAGCTGTCTGCCTACCTCTAAGCTTTCTCGAGCAACTTCCGTAGGGTAGGGGAGTCCTACTTGGCAGACCCTTGTATCTATTCTTCAGTATATTAGAAATCTTTTCAGTTGTGGATAAGATAGGTTGCCTACGGCCAATGGAATGCGTCGGCTCCTCAATGCCATTTGTAGAAGAATCGCTCATAGCATAATCCCTGTAAGACTTTTTCTGGGTGGTCAATTTGCCAACATAAGTAGGGTGAGTCTTTGCAGTTTCTATAGGCATGGAAATCACTTTGCTAGCTTCAAAGCAAACTTCTTGATCACCTTCTAAATTAACCTTTTCAAAACGATGTTGCTCTATGTTCCCCAGGCCATCTGCTGCCTTTTTAGCTTGGGTGTTCTCCAAACCATCATCTGCCACGTTCTGTAATTTAAGTGTAGCATTGGCCTCATCCAAGCCATCCCTTACAAGAGAAATGTCAACATCAGGGCTACGTTTTGGAACCCACTTCCACTTTGCGTGATTCTTATTTTTAGCAAAACGACCTTTCGAAGTCACGCGATTCTTGGAGGATCTCTTTTGAAATTTAGCCCAATTCACACTCACCAAGTTACCCCATAACTGTTTCCAATGGGGTGAATGAATTGCCTTATCACCCTCTTCTTTGCTTCGGAATCTAACAAATCCATATTTCATGCCACTTTTTCTAGCAACTCGATTTGGAATGTAAGCATCAACCACGATTCCACAAGATGCAAATTCAGCTTGCAATTGCTGTTGTTAGCTTCATTAAGCTCATAATGTATTTTGTGAATATGTTTTGATGAAAGACAAAAAGGAGCTGGTAAATTAGCATGTTTATTAAATAACATATCATGTTTATTATATAAGGTATTATAATATCTAAGAAATATTTTAGTATTCAAATTTGAATATGTGATCTTTATGATATAATATTATAATTCAAATTTGACTATGATATTATGAGATAAAATATGTTACTTTATTAGGGAGCCATAGTTAGCAAACATTTGATCTTTCTTAACAAAGATTCAATATTTAAATGGTTGATATTTGCCTTGTATATGAAAAGCCTACAAAACAGCTCAAGAAGATCTTAAGTCAGCAAAAGATATGCTAGCCGTTGCAAATCAGTCAATTGGATTAACTAGTCGTTACTAGCTGAATTTGTGCCATCTTCAGTGACACTGAACTGGATCTTCAAGGCCTTAAACTGAAGCAAGAAATCAGGATGTGTCTAATGGCTACTTTCCTTCTATTTCTCCAAGCCTTACCTATAAATATGCAAGATGGTTGAGAGCTGAAGATACCAAGCAAGAAGAGCATTCATTGGCATATACATACTCTCAATTATTGTACTCATTGAGTTTCAAATTGCTATTACTCTTCGCGTTGTTCAAGTAGTGATTAGGTGGGATTATAGAATTGAAGGGTCAACTCTATCAAGTCTTAGTGAGGGTGTCAACTTGGGTCTTGGAACTTACAGTAGGTGTACTCTAGAGTTGTAATCATCCCTCCCAATAAAAGTTTGGGTTATCCTAGAGTTAGGGAACTCTAGGCGGGGATTAAGCCTTTTGAGGCCCAACCTCGTTAAAAATCGATTGTGTTTTGTCCTGGTTTACTTTTCCGCATTTACATTTCGATTGTTTAGCAACATTGATTATCACCCTATTCACCCCGCTCTAGGATGATCTCATAGTCTTTGATTCTTCAGCTGTGTACTGATAATTGAAGACAAGTTCTCAATGAAAATTGAATGAAGATGTTCATACCTTGATGATCCCACGCGCTCGTTCCCATGAGACACCATAAAATGGGCACTTGAGGTTGCATTTGGCAATGGCGAAAGCTTGGACAAAAGACCTTTAAGTTCTCTCATAACAGAGAGAACTTCTTTAGCTCTATCAAACGCAGCCATGGAAGCGTAAGGGTGACCACCTTGAACACCGTAGGCCTCTGACATAGACAATACTGGGTGCTTCAACTCATCCTTTAAAGCTTGGAACCTTGCCCGGATTGGAGATCCACCATCCTCGACGGGACCGCCATGAGTCAGAGAAATAGGCTGGGAGAGACACTTCCTCAACAACCGGAAAACACCGCCGGAGAGCGACCACTCCCCCGTTCGCCAAGACCCCAGTCATCGGAAAGGCACAAGCACCGCACTCACGCAGAGAAGCCAGAAAAGATGCTTCCTCAGCATCCAGAAAAACCGCCGGAGAGGCACCACACCACACCCCTCGCCAAGACCCCAGCCGCTGGAAATGCACAGGCACCGCCCTCACGCAGTAACTCCGTCACACTGCGTCAACCACCCCCGAACCCAAGACAAACGCCACAGAGCAGGTGACTCCCGGAGCTCCACCCTCCAGAGGAGGGTGAAGGGGTCTCCGGTTATCACCGCCACCGACGAAAGGCGAGGTTCTGCTTGCTAGGGCCGGCTGAAGGGAGAGGGAGAGGGAGACCGCCCGTCGTTATTGCATGGGAGCTGGGTTAGAGTCTGTATCCTGAAAACATAGAAGTGTTTCTCTGCGGGACAGCTGAGGGTGCTGAGTTATGAGTTGGATTAAGTCAAAAAAAATTATATTCTGTACATAATGTTTCATTTTGGAAGTAGTACAATCCCTCCCCCAAAAAAGGAGTGCAAATAAACTCTCTTTTTCAACTATGTATATTTAAGTTGTTCTCATAATCACAAGCAATTCAAAACAACTCAATTAAATTTACGCAACTAATTTTTGTGGTTTAAAAGGAATTAATTCTTTTTGGTCAATACGTGATTTATTTATTTTAATAATTTGTAATTCTTATGTTTGTCACGAGTTAAGCACTAACTATTATTTTAACTTAATTTTATGTGCTTCTTTATTTAAATTTTTGAACAGAAGTCTAGAAAAAAAAATGTCATTGAATATATCAAAGACGAATGTTATATTCTTTTGAACAATCAGAATAGATTAAAATTAAACTAATATGTTTGCTTTAAGAGCGAGAAAAGGTACCACCTTGTGAAAGAGGGTACTAAAAAACTATTTTTATTCAACAGAAAAATAAGAAGAAAAACATAAATAAAGTACGAGGATTTTCTAGAGAAAAAAAGAGGAGGAGAAGAGAGCTATTGGGATTTTTTAGAGAGTTACTCATAACTTATGCACACTAAAATCAGCGAAAAAAATTATTGGTACGTAAGACGAAATGGGAAAAAACTCATGACTTATCGCCTCATGTAATAATTAGTGGAAGCGCAAGTCTTGGACTTGGGTATTATGTATGAGTGATATCATTACAATACACGCTCCAGAAGGCTTGGACTATTGTGCCTTGCACTTCCTTCAGAATTAATAAATTAGGCCAGCAAGCGGTCTTACATAGCGCTAGTGAAAATTCAGATTTAGGTTAATTCATACTTGGACACATCGAATGTTGGGATAAAGACAACATATTTGGACTTTTTTGGATTGAAAATTTGGACATCTTTACCGAGTCTGCATCCAAATCTATATGTTTGAATCTGATTGTGTGAAGGCCCGGATTTGTGATTTGAACTTTTGAAAATTTGAACAAAGTTATGTATATGATTGAAGCCGAGCTCGGATTTTCTATCTCCAACCCTACTTATCTAAATTCTTTTATAAAAAATTCAGGAGATTTTACACAAGATTATACCTAAACTCAATTCTTTGGCACTCAAACCCGATTCTCCGAATTTGATCATATCCAAATTGTCAAAAAATTCGGGCTATCAAGACTCAAATTTACAAACCCGAACCTAACCCAAATTTTACTATGGACATGATTGATTGTCCATGTTTTAAGCTCGAACAAAGATTTTATGATCAGATCTGATTTCTGCAAATCGAATTCAAATGAATTTTGGTGCTATTCTTATGTAAAAAGGCAGGGGGGTGCCCTACTTCCAAGAGAGCACAACGGATATGCAATATTGGATCAAAAAAAATTTGCACTGCGACATACACTCACTACTAAAAATGTTCCAAATAACGACGGAATTCAGCGACAGATTAAGTTAACGACAGATTTGACGACGGAAATGGCGACAGAAGAACAATTTTAGAAAAAAGTCAGATTGTGCGACAGATATGACGACGGATTAAAAATTCCGTCACCGTGATTGACATGTGGCGACAGAAATTCCGTCGCCCCAAAAATTTTTTTTCATGGGCGACGGAAATTCTGTCACCAAAAAAATTTTTTTAAAAAAAAATTGGGCTGGCGACGGAATTTCCGTCGCCATTCCGTCGCCAGCCCGGTTAAATAAACCAGAAAAATCTGGTTTCATTCAGACCATTCGCGAAGAGAGAGGGAGAGTGAGAGGCGAACGTGAACGGAGAAGCTGCCCCCTGCCGCCCGGCCAGGCCACCGCCGACTGTCCCCCGCCCCACCGCCGGCCGTCCGCCGCCCACCCTGTCGCCGGCCGCCACCTGTCGCCGCCCTTCCACCGCCGGTAATTGGGGTCACCTTGAGGTTAGTTTCTTCAACTAAACTACTTGTAATTTGTACAAATTTTTATATTACATTGTTGGAATTGCATAGTTAGTTCATATTTATGTTGAATTGTGGTATTTGTGTGAGGTTATTGGTTTAATTTGGTTCAAAATTGGGGTAAATGTGATTTAGGGTTTAGGTTTGGTCGTTTGAAGTTAATGTTTGATATGTTGGTCGAATGAAATGGTTTAATTAATAATATTGTTGAAATGTGCTATTTGTGTGAGGTTATTACTCTAATTCATTATAAGAATTTGGTAAATGCAATTTAGGGTTAATGTTTGGAAGTTTGAAGTTGAAATTTCATATGTTGGTGGAATGAAATATTTTAATTGATAATGTTGTTGAAATGTGTTGTTCGTGTGAGGTTATTGATCTAATTTGGTTTGAGATTTTGCTAAATGCAATTTGGAGATTAGGTTTGGTGATGTGAACTTGAAAGTTGATATGTTGGTGGATTGAGATGCTTTAGTTTATAATTTTGTTCAAATGTTAGTTCGTATGAAGTTGTAGCTCCTGTTTGTTTAAAGATTTCGCCCAATACAATGTACACTTAGATTTGGTAATTTTAAGTTCAAGTTTGATATGTTGGTGGAATAAAGTGGTGAACTAGATATCTATGAATTATTAGTTTTGTGATATTCGTGGGAATATAAGTATTTTTATCGAAATTTATAAGTTTATTTTTGGGTACATGTGGAAATTTTGAAGTAGTCATATATAATATATAATTGCGTAATTTATGTAATTATTATAATTTTGATAAAAAATAATTCTTACCAAATACCTCATGTGATTATTGTTATTTGAGTAGAACATGAATGGTCCTCCACATCGTAGGTAGATGTATAATAGATTACTGCCTGATCATAGTGATTATACGTAAGAATTTCTAGATGGAGTCAAGCAATTCGATCAATTTGCACGTACATAGACAGAGTTTCTGAATGGGGAAAAGTATAAATATCCTTGTACGAAATGCAAAAATAGGGTATACTTGACACCTGATGAGGTCAAGATGCACCTTATGTATAAGGATTTTGTGCAAGGGTATTAGTTTTGGATAAGTCATGGGGAAATAGCACCTCAGGAATATGCTTCTAGGTATTCAAATACTGAAATTCTCGAAGTTGGAGGTTCAAGTTATTCAGGTTAATGACGAGATAGATGAGGTAGAGAATGATGAGGATGATGAAGAGGGGGAGTGGGATGACGGTAATGAAACAGATGAAGCAGAAGAAAATTTGCATTTGTATGATGATGATGACGATGACATTGATGATGATGAGGATGCAGATGATTGAGCGGCTACGAATTCTTATGTATATGAGTACTTTGCATATCAAACAATTAGTTGTGACTTTACTTATATTGTATGAATGAGTTTTGCAAAATATGTGTAACCTACGTACCTATTATGATGTATAAGGAAAACGGTTTACATGTGCAATCATTATATATTTGTACTTGGCGCTGTTGTCACATATTTCAGGTATGGATTTAAGTTCTCATCGAGCAAAGTCCTCCCTCGAGGTAGAGGACGAGGGCGTCAGTGCTGTGCCGTTGATCCGACCACAATGGACATTGATCCATCTTCCCCCCAGGTACCTCATATACCAATTCAGCCAGGAGCGACAATGGCTGCTTACATACCAGGTATTTCAGGACCACTGCCTCCCCCATTTGGGGCTTTTCATCATCAGACCTCATACATTCCCAACCAAAGCACCATGTACGGTCAATTTGCCTACAACATTCCTTAAAACCCCCATGTTGTTCACACTGTACAGCCCACTCCCCAACCCGCTCACCCTAACACAAACCAATTCCAAGAAAACATTGGAAGTGGTGAAAGTGAAGTACAATCCAGTCATGGGAGCAGTTGAGCTAAGACTTAGATTGAACTAGACGGTAACGGGTTATATCTTATAAAGTACTACATGAATTTTGCATAACAAGTAATGAATTTTATGTGTTATGTTCAATTAGGTTTCTCCCAAATGATGGTACTGCTAGTAGAATTTCGCTAATATTTCAAAGCAAATTTGACGGAGCTTGGCCTACTTGGAGCAAAGTGCCCAAACCAGTACGAGATTTGTGGTGTGGAGAGTTCAAGGTAACTATAGTGACTTCGTATTAACAGTTTCTGTGAACGTGATATATTAGTATTGAATTATTTGATCTGTTTTTTGTTTTCATGATTGCAGAAGTGGTTTACTTGGGATCCGATCCATGACGACCGTATAAGAAGGAATTTTGAAAACCGAGGCAATGCACGCTTGCGAGACTTCTTTGGCAAAGCAAGGAAGTATAACAAGAAGCCTGTTTGGCTCGGTGATGCTCAATGGGAGGGACTCCAACCGCACTGGGCGAATGAACATTACAAGAAATTGCGTGAAACAGCCCAGAAGAACCGATTGGGGACTCTAAAAAGTGGTGACCCATTTCTCCACACCTGTGGCTCTATCGCTAGGTATGAGCATAGGCGGCGTCTGGTAAATGAATTAATATTTGTTACGTTAATACTGTATTTTGTGTTGTGCTTAACATCATTCTTTTTGGTACGTACATAGAAGAAACAACTTGGGACAGAGCCCATCATTGTTGAATTATTCAGTCGCACTCACAAACTTCAGGGCAAAGTAGATGCCCCTTGGGTTGACAAGAAATCACAACAAACATATGTAAGTAATTAGCTATTCTCAATCTTTATTGGTAGTTTTCCCCTGAACTTGTATACTTTATTTCAAGTATATTTAGTATCCAAGATTTCGTGCGCATGTTGCGATATTGTAGGAATCCTTTGAACGTGATTTTCAAAACATTATCAATTCCCAAGGGACCGAGGATGACAGTTCTCAAGATCCAAACCAGCCATTTCTAAATCCAAATGAATTGTATGTGAAGACGTTCAAGAACAAGAAGGGTTGTATTTATAGCATTAGGGACGAAGCTGTCAACATGAGGGAATCCGGTTACTTAAAGTCCCACTCAAAGATCCGATATAGTTTTCATATTAACGTTTCAACAACCATGGTTATACATTGAATTTACTTACTTGTAATACTAATGCATACTTCACTGAAATGCCTGTCAGCAGGTACCGGTTCTACGCCATCGCAATAAGAGCTCAATGAGTTAAGGGGTGTAGTAACCAACTTGGGGGGTGAGCTAACTTCACAAGCTAAAAGCTACCGGTTGGTTATGGAGAAATGTAAGCAACTAGAGGAATCCAACAGATTGCTCACCCAAAGCAACTAACAACTGAGCCAACCAATGATGAGTATCGATCATCGCCTCCAAGTTTTCTTTCAAATGCAACAGGCGTCAGGCTCGGGATCCCAGTCACAATTTACTCATCACTTGTAACATAATGAGGAAGATGGTGAGGAAGAGGAAGAGGAAGAGGAAGAGGAAGAGGAAGAGGAAGACCTTGGTGATTGACTTGGTTGCAGGTTTCCTTCAGCTGGTGCCTCTTTTGCTTGATTCTTCACGAAGTATATCTCTTGCTGCTTGCTTCCCCTCCCCTTTCTGCTTATTTCACTACCCTCGCCCTGATAATTATTTCGCTCCCCTCCCATTTCACGCTTGCTTCTCCCTCGTCTGCAAACATATATATAGCTTCATTCTCAATTACTGGCAATTAACTTCTGATTTGTTTGGATTTGAGGTTTGTGCGTGATATGTACAGACTTTGTTTCGAACTTGTAATTTGTGATATGTAGAGAGTCTATTTGGAACTTTTGGTTTGTGAATTAAAACCCTTGGTTAGAAGTGTTGCGTTGGATGTGAAATTTCACCTTTGTGTGGCTTGAAATTGTTGAGAACGCTTCGAATGAAGCCATATTCGAAGCCATTGGATGTTGATTGAGTGCGAAGATGTTGTAAATTTCTTGCAGGGATTCGTTTGTATGTACGGATATGATAAAAAACAAGCGATTTTATTTTTTTAAAAAAAGGGGGCTAGCGACGGAATGGTGACGGACGGGAAAAAAAAAAATCCTTTTTTGGGGCAGGGGGCGACGGAATTGATAATCCGTCGCCATCAGGGACGGAATTTCCGTCGCCCATTCCGTCTCTGATGGCGACAGATTATAAATTCCGTCGCCTACCATTGCCCCGCCAGTTCCCCCGCCAAAAAATTGTGTCGCAATTTCTGTTGCTAAATCCGTCGCCACTGACGACGGAATTTTGAAATTCCGTCGCCGTGTACTCAGCGACGAGCGAAAATCCGACAGCGGTATTCCGTCGCTAATTCCGTCGCTGATGTCAAAATTCCGTCGCTGATTAACTGATTTCCGTCGCTGATTCCGTCTTTATTTCGTCTTTTTCTTGTAGGTACCACAATGTTCTTTTTTTTTTTTAATAAACTTCAATAAATGTTAATACACTATTATGAGTGTCCCTAACAAATTTCAAATCATTTATTATTTATAGTTAACATATAAGTAATTTCTAAAATTTAGAGGAACGTGTGTCCATCCCTAGTACAAGAGACTTACAATTTGTTTAGGTAAGAAACTTAATACTCACACATATAAGTGAACATTTCACCACTTTGAAAAGTGATATTTTTTTTATATTAGTGAAAATCCAGTAAAAGAAGGGTGAATTTTTAAAGACAATAGTATTATCTTTATGAATCCTAGCGGGTAAACTATTTTATATAAATAATATCCAAGAGGAAAATATTTGACAATGACGAAAATAATAAGGTTGTTTTCTAGGATTCTTACCAAATACTTGAAAGCAACTCAAAGGAATCAAGTAGACTGCAAATCCTCTTTGTTGATCAACAACTCAGTAACAAATGTTTACATTTTGGATGCAAATGGAAGCCATTATCCTTGGTAGTCATGTCCAACCCTTGAGACAATTTTTTCCATGCAAATGACAAACAAATAAAGGGAAACAGTCGACTGTGCAAGAAACCCTATTGACTGTGCACAAAACATATTATCCAAAATAAATTTACTAAAAAATTCATTTTGGTCCTTACTGAAAATAAAAAGCATCACTTCTTTCAACTTATATATGTGTAATTGCCCTGGATAGGATTTTATACAGCACATTGCACAAATTAAACCATTGGCCTATACTTCCTAATCTTGCTAGCATTCACCTTATTTGGAGCTGACGTTATCCAAGTATGTACAGTCACTTCAATAGCTTCCCTTTTTTTTTTTAAAAAAAAAAAACTTATAGATAGTGCTACAAAGATCAATGTCTGATGGTTGAATACATATGTATGAATAATTCAGATTTTAAATAAATATAAATTTAAAACGTTGATAAATATATATTCCATCATAATTGAAGCACATTTGAAGTTATTTTGGCTTGGTTTTTGCGAAAGAAGGCAAAGGGAAAAATTACAACCTAGTTAGTCCTCTTTCTGTTCATGTCCCTATTTCTTCTTTTTTTTTTTTTGGAGAGTAAAAGATGAATTCATTAACTAAAAAGTCATTCGATATCCACAATAGATATCATAATCAAACAAATTTATAACTAATATAACAAAATAAATCTTTTGATCGAGAAAGGTAATTAATACACTTTTGAGCACTCATCTTCTGCTTACTCGCTGCTTCACTTTACGACCTGCGCAAAATTCATTGCGCACATGTCATGTGGTAGCCATTTGATTGGGCCATGAAGGTTTAGCCAATATGATGATTGTTTCCCACATTCTTAACTTCAACATTTTATTTTTGGACAGATTACAAGGACCACTGATGCTCCAGGGCTCGGCCCACGGTCCGTGGCATTGTGTGTCTCTTGCGCTATTCCATTTATTGAAGGTTTCTTCGGTTTTGTTGAGCATTATTCGTGAGAGCATAAATTCAACACCCTCATGCATCATTATCATCCTTCTTCATAACCCTTTATTTATATGATTTCTTGGCTTGGCATTTTTTCTCCATTATTGTGAGATTCACATTATGCTTTTATAGATACTAGGGTGAATTCCGTACTTTGCACGGATTTTTATTAATGTTCATTTAATAATAATGAAATAAAAATAGTTTATCATTATTGACATTTAGAATGTAGTATAATACACAACAGTTATAGAAAAAAATAAAATTTTAAAATAAATATAAATGAAATCATAATAATTAATGAATTTACATCTTAATGTTTCACATCATATTTTTAATATTCTTGATTCATGATTTCAATATTATATATTGAATAAATTCTAAGAAAAATTAGTAAACCAAAATGAACCTGTAATACATATGTAGTTATTTTAAAAACAAAAAATATCGTGACTTTTATTTTGGACACATAACTCTTGTATATTTACTAACTATAAAATGTGAATAAATAATTTATGCCATTATAACATATAGTTAAAATGTTTATTGATCAAATTATTGTACTATCATTGCAATCACTTTTATTTTTCAGTGAATATGTTTTTTTCCATTTATCTAAATTTAACCCTTTATGGGGATAATTATAAAACAATGAATTACAAGCATTTTATTCTCAAGAGTCATTTGCATTTTTCCAATTATCAAGAGTCATTGCTATTGTCAATTAGTAATTGTGTTGTCTTATACAACATATTCGAATAGTTAAATTGAGTTGATTAATGTCAAAGCGAGTGTAAGGATATGTAGATAATTTTTAAAGGGTAAATTAAATTATTATTAATTTTTTATTTTATTGTTTTGTTGACTAATGTTTATATTCGCCGAAATAATTGAATAAAATATTAATACTTTTCTTGTTTAATTTCATTATATACTAAACCCCTTTTGACTTTTGAAACTCTACAAGTAATGGATTATGTTAATATATAATTATCACTATTTATGAATTAATTTTAATTATGAAAACTATTTTTGACTTGTTAAATTGCATGAGCAAAAGAGTACATTAAATCCTTATTTTGACGTTAATACTTTTATAGTGCATTAAATCCTTATTTTAATGTTAATAATTTTATTGTTTAACGTCATTTTATAGTAAAGTCATTTTTTATTTCTCTAAACTATTTATTATAAACTAAACTTAATTGTAAAATTGAGTTTGACTTTTAAATTTTAGTAGTAAAAGATCACAATAAATTCTTATCATTGTACCATTTGATATTAAAGAAGATTTTTTTTTTTTGAAAAAAGAATATAGCCAATTTATAAAGTGACACTCGTCAATCCGCCATTAATCAATTCACACCATTCGGTTTTATATTATATACATGATATATGATGATATATAATATGATGTATGATATATGGTGATATGATGACGATATATGATTCTAAAACTGAGTTTGACTTTAAAATTTTAGTAGTAAAAGATCATATTAAATTCTTATTATTGTGACATTTGAGATCAAAGAATTTTTTTTTTTAAAAGAAGATAGCCAATGATAAAGTAACACTTGTCAATATACCATTAACCAATTTGTACCATTCACTTTTACATTATATGTATGAATGGGTGTTCTTAGTAGGCAAATTTGGGGCATTTTGTGCGGCGTGCATGGCTTTCAAGAGTGCCCCTTGGCACTACCACTCATTATCATTTGTGAGGCGTTTATGACCCAATTTTGCCTCTTTTATTCCATATCTTTAGGGTCGAGCGAGAATTTGCTTGAGAGTTTCATTTCTTCGATCTTGTTGCTGGCTTGAGATCCTTACTCTCTTTTGTGTTAATCTCTTCTGGCTCACCATTGTTGAGACCGTTTTGGTACTCATTCATGTCCACATCCTTTCGCATATACTAAGCTCGATTTAATATCATTAATTTTGCTAACATGTGGTATTGGAGTTGGACCTTCATATGATCCAGATTTCGAGCATCTATTGAAGGATAAAAATAAGATTTGAAGCATTATTTTTCGGTTTATATTTATGTATATTGTTGAGGTTCCCAATTCAACAGGATTTCTCAATTCGGAGCGAGTTATTGATTAACAATAATACAGATTTGTGACGGATATCAATTCTTTAGGTTTCGACTACAATAGCAGTTTCTCAACAAGAAAGTTGTACAAGTTTGATGGATTTCCTTTTGAAGTTGTATTATAAGATAGCAATTAAGCGGAAGAGGAGCGTTCAGAAGCATAGCAATTAGTTTTCTTGTGCAGAGGATTTCTTTTGTTATTCTAGTGATGTATTTGTTTGGATTCGAGATCTCTTGTAGATGTTGTATGGCTTTCAATTAATGAATTCATACTTTTTCTTACACCAAAAAAAAAAAGCCAACTATTTTTCCTTCAATCTCACGATTCCTTTATTTGAAATCATCTTATTCAACATTAGCTGCTAAGATTAATACGTTATATGTTGGCCCAATAGATTACTTTTGTGGGGGATCTTATTTCTTCTATTTCAATGGAGTTGAACTACTGTTGGCCCAATAAATAATAGAGCACTCTCATCAAAGATTTTGTCCACCCACAAGACTCGAATTTGAGATCTTACTTAAAGAGAATAAGTGTCAAACCATTTAAATCAATCTATGTTGATAGGATAATGGGTTACTTTTGTGCTAAGAAATCATTTGGATGATCTAAAACTACAACAATGAATTTTTTTTTCCTTTTTTGGTCGGAGGCCTACAAGATTGTTTGTTGTCAATTTGTAATATATAAAAAAAAAAAAATCATAGACTACTGAAAAAAAATCACCGCCTGAATACACTTGGAATCCGCCGATCCTCTTTTGCTAATGAAAAAAATTTGTCAATTTGAAAGGAAGGTTACTTTAATTTCACTTTTTGTGGTTCTCTGGGGCTGCCTACCAAAAGTAAATAAGTAAACAAAAATTTAAAGAGAAATCAGTGAAGCGATCTTTACAGTAGGAACCACACAATAATCTTAGCTTTGTAAGTTTATAAAAATTCCATGCGTCAGTCACAGTGGATGAGAAGCCCAATTTGCTTAAAGATGCATGTCATCTAATGTGTACATCAAAGTATGGTCAATTTGAGACCATGCACTAGGGGCAATCATAATGGAGGAAAGAGAGCCGTCAAGAGAAGAAAACGACCAACTCGCTCGGTCGACGAAGAAGATGAAGAGATCGGGAAGGGGGCCATCCACGGAGGAGGAGCCCCATGAAGGTGTGGAAATTGAGGATATGGAGTTGGGATCCCCCAGGGTAGCGGAAACAAGGGAAGGGACACCCATTGAAGGTGTTAACGAGATCTCTTATCGAGATACATTGCAGAGGAACAATCCGAATCTGACTTTTGACACCAGAGACAACCCTGTATGGGGAATACATGACTATGGGGATCTGTCGGAGGATGATGAACCCCCTAAGAATGAAGACCCTACGTGTCCAACTATATTGTTAACAGCAGAGGAGAAGATGATACTACGTAAACCATAGCGGGATGCCTTAATTATTAGAATGTTTGACAAGGGCATTGGGTATCTGCAACTCAAGCGAAGACTGAAGACCAAATGGACTTTGAAAGGGGATTTTTCCCTCATTGATATTGGTTGCAACTACTATGTGACCTGGTTCACAAACATGGAGGACTATGTGCTTGTTATGATGAATGGTCCATGGATGATAGGAGACAACTACCTTGTGGTACGGGAATGGGTATCCAACCTTGTACCAGAGGAAGACAACATTACCAAGCTTTTGGCGTGGGTGAGGATCCCGAAACTCAGTGTGAATACTTCAACAAGAACTTCCTTCTTCATAAGATTGGAAGCAAGATTGGACGAGTATTGAGAGTAGACAGCACCACTGCTAATGTGGAACGAGGTCAATACCCAAGACTATGTATAGAGGTCGACCTAACAAAGCCTTTATTATCCAAGTTCCGGCTAAACGGACAAATTTGGGGTGTCCAATATGAAGGACTAAAAATGATCTGTTTCAAATGTGGTAAGCATGGTCACAATGAAGATGCATGTGCCAATGATAAACAATAGGAAAGCGAAGGGAATGCCACTACTATTTAGCCTACGTCACAACCAAACTAGAATAAGACCACGCAAGAAGAGGCCACCTATGGAAGCTAGATACTGGTGAAGAAGCCAGGAAGAAGAAGTAGTAATCGACAACAGAACCAGAGTGTCAGTTGAGGGGGCGAGAGGACGGGTACGAACCGGTCTAGACAAGTTAGTGAATCGAACCCGGGCCAGGCTTTTTTGGAAAGGGAGCGTAACGAGGATACTCACGGGATAGAAGGAAACTCTAATATGGGATCAAATCTTGGATAAAAATTTAGAGCATTGGCGGGTTTTGAAATGAATAACGAAGGAGATAATATGGTTGATGATATGGCCCATGACAATAGGGAGGAAAGCATCCAAATAGATTCCAATGAAATCTTGGAAAGGATTGCGGAGAGGCCAATAAATGGAAAAGAGAACACTCCGAAAGATAGGGAGATTCCAATTGAGATGGAGAATATTCCATAAGACAATGGGAAAGGCCAGGCAAACAATGGTGTAGTTCTTGCTATGGATGAGGCCCCCAGGGCCCAAGGAAATTCTAATGCGAGTGTTAGGTGATAATTTGTCCTATTTCTTGTGTCCTTTTTACCTAATTTTAATTCGTATAATAATATAATTTTTAGAGTTTTTACTTGTTTTATTTACTTTTGTAGGTAACAAACTTCAAATCGAGCAAATGTCGCAAAAAGGAGCGAAGATAAGCAAAAACAGCGAAAGCAGGCAAGAAAGGGTGTTCGGGGGGGTCAAACGACCGCGCCAGAAAAATGACACGGTAGGGCCGTGCCACCTTGGCACGGTCATGCCCCCCAGGCCGTCGTTCGGTTTCGCGATTCTATTTAAAGCCTCCTTCGGCGTTTTGTTCGGGGGTCGCTCGGGGGGTTCTTCCAGACGATTTTTAGGGTAGTTTAGTTTAGGTTTTAAGAAATAAAAACCCCATTGAGAGGATTAGAATTGGGTTGTATTGGATTATTTTTGGATTCAAGCACTGGGATTTGAAGTTCTTCCTATCAATCTATAAGTTTTCTTCTCTCTCTCTCTACCTTTATATTTCAGTTTCGTTCTTGTTTGTTTTTGTTATGATTATGTTAGTAGATTGTATTTAGTTTTAATGCTTAGTTTTCATTATTAATCCATGTGTTATTAGGCCATTAGATTTGACTAGTTTTATTCTCTTTCCTCCATCTTCATGCTTGTTATGTTCTTTGTCGGCTTAGGTTTGAATTTGGATTTTTATGTTTTGTTGTTGATTAGTTGGTAGATTTTGTTGGCTTGAATTGCGATTAGCCTCTTGATGGCTAACTAGTCTTGTATTAGGCCTAATCATACCCAATCTATGCCTAGAATTTAGAATTTTCTTTCACGCTAGCCAAGTGTTCGATGAAATGCTTGAAAGAGCTTTCATCCATATTTTTGGGCGATTGACTTATACTGAGAGGTGAGGCTAATTAGCTAGTGCGAGAGAGAGAATAGCCGAGTTCGGGACATAAAAATAGTCTCCGAATCGAGCTAGGCGGGGGGGGGTTGCTAATTTTGTGATCTAATTGGACTAACCCATGAAAATAGGTAGTTAGGCTAACTAGGCTAACTCATGACCCTTAAGAGAGGGCTTGGGTGGTCTTCGATGGTACAACTGACCATCTCTTGTTCATAATGTAGTTTGGATAGGTTAGGACTCATCTCGATTAGTTGGTTTGTCCATTGGTCAAATCAAAACTCCAAGTTTCTTTTTCTATGTTTGTTAGCGTAGTTTAGTTTACCCTCCTTCCCTTTCGGTTAGCCTAGCTTGAACCACTTAAACGGATCCCGGTACTTGAAACCCAACTCCTAGTGGACGACACCCCAAGTAGTCGACGATAAATCTTGCACTTGGGGTTTTAAATTTAAAACTCAAATTCTTCCTAACAGCAAGCATGGAAGCACGTGTCCCCCGTGGACCCCAAATTCAGGCCCAGGATGGTCCATTCATCCCGCAGTGGAACTCAGAAACGCAAACACAAAGGAGCGTGGGCCTCCAGGTGTTGAGGACCCGGACTTCGAGGGACATCCTGAGGAGGCCCAATCAGAGAGGGAACTGTTAAACCTGAAATTATGATATTTTATACCCTTAAATTATCTAATAATTGCTCGAAATAAATTGATTTATTAGAATTTTAATAATATTTTTCTTTATTTTGCAGGGATTGGAAAGTTTGGAGCAAAAATGAATAATGTACTTAAAGTTTGGACCAAAGGGAGGAGGGTTCAATTCTTTTCAGTTTAGCTTAGTTTCAGAGATTAATGTACTTTGGTTATCAGTTAGTAGAAGATTGAAGTCACAATTTAGTTTTCATAATTTGGTTCGAATTAACCAAGTTCTGGTTTTGCCTTGCTGAATCCCTTCTCTTTGCGTCATCATCCCCTGTTTTGTTTCTCTGAATCCACAGGTGAATGGGAATTCAGAATAAGAAGACTTTTACGGCTAAGTGTTGCCGGCTCACCTTCTTTTCAGTTTGGTGCTCCTTTCCTTGGTTGTTGCTTTTCTAATGTGTCAGTGAGTGTTTGGTACTTGGTTCTATGGCTTTATCTTAATAGTTTACTTTTATATTTAACTTAGATATTTGGTAATTAGCTCAACTTCATTTGTATTAATTTTGATCCTAGGTTAACGTATAAGGCTTAGTAACTCAATTTCACATCCATCCCTGAGGACGATACCCGCAAACGTTACAACGATAAATCGTGCGCTTGCGGGAAATTACAACAAGTTTTTGGCACCGTTGCCGGGGATGGCGTTGTGAGATTAGGTTGCTTCGAGTCGTAGTTTAGTTATTCCTGTCAATTGCGTCAATTTCATTTTAGTTTTCTTTTCGTTTTAGTAGGTTTCGATTGAGTTTTTATTTTGTCTTAGTAATTTCGTTTAGATTATTTTCAATTGTTGAAGTAAGTTCATGTTTTGATTCTTGTTGTTTAGATAGTTTCATTTCAATTTTTAGACATCATTCTGGTGTGATTTTTGCAGTTCTAACCAATTTGGTTTTTGTGCAGAAAAAAAAAATCAAAGCAACTTCCTGGTTAGTCTTTGCTTGTTTAGGGTTTTAGTTTATTTTCTATTTTTGTTTTAGTTTATTTTCTGTTTTCTATTTTTGTTATCCGTAAAAAACCCAAAAAAAAAAAAAAGATGCTCATGCTTAGTGTTTATGCTTTGTCGTTTTGGTCTTTTTCTTTTGGTAGTATAGTTTTATTTTTGTTAGTTTATTTTGTGTGCTTAACTTAATCATTTAAGTCTCTTGTTTTTATTTTAGTCCTAGTTTGTAATTAGTATCCTATTGACTTTTTCTTTCCCTTAAAATACAAACAAAAAAAAAAGAACAAACAAAAAAAAAATTGGAAAAAAAACAAAGGAAAAAAAAGGGAGTTTTCAAGAATGTCAGTGTTTAATTTCCCACAACTCAAGCATGAACCTTTCTGACATTATTTGTCTAGGCTTAATGATTATCGTGCTCATATGAATCAAAATTTTGAGAAATGGGAAATTTGTGAGGTCATAGCCTTGGGTCTAAATTCTGAATTTAGGGGTCATGTTGCGTCTATGTGCCCAGGTGGTTTACTAGGATTGTTGTCTAGAACTCAAGATGAGGTTTAGGATTTTTTTGAACGATTAGCTTAGGATACTTATGAGTTTGACTAACTTAGAGGGACTTTAGGATACCCAATTCATGCTGAGTCTGCCTTTCCTGCTAATTCTTACCTCCAAGATCACTTTAGAGATTCCTATGACCCCTCTTATGTTTCTGTGCCTCCTGTTTTGTGTGCTTATTGTGAGTCTTCCTGTCATGATGCTTATTCTTGTTCTTATTATAACTATGTTGATGCTACTTGTGCAAGTGTTGAACAGAGGTTAAATGCCTTGACCACTAAAGTATTAGAGACAATGAACAAGAGGATTCCTGAATATTCTCATTGTTTTAATCAGAGTAGGGAGCGTTGTGATGAATATGACTCTAGTTTAGGATCTCCTAAACCTGCAGTTAGTCTTTCTTATAATTTTGAGCCCTCTTATCAGTCTAGACCTCATTTGCATGATGATCTGTCTTTACCTAGCCTTGAAAAAGAGAGCAACCTCCCTGTATCTCTATCGCCTGACCTTGCACCACACACTAACTCACACAAGAATGTCACTGATGATGTTCTAGTTTATGCCGACCCACCCACCACTTTTGATGACTCTTTTAAGTTTGAGGGTCAGGAACCTGAGAGACCTGATGAGTTAGATATGAGCGTCCCATTTACCATCGAGCAACATGATAAGTTAGACGATATTTCCCAGGAGTCATGTGAGGACGAAGTTAAGCCCACTACTTTAGAATTCAATGATGATATTCTTTCTGTAGAATATGAATTTTTTTCATGTGGGTTTAATTTCGATGAAAATTTTGATAGGGGTTTTTGTACTGAATATGAATCATTCTCTTTTGACCCTCTAATACCTCATGAGTCATTCTTTGTTGAAGATAACTCATTGACTTTCGATGTCCATGTGGGGTTGTTTCTTTTGACTCAATCCAAGCTGACCTTCTCTTTGAATCTTGCAAGTCTGACTTTGTTGAGTCTGCGAATGTTGCCTCTGAACATTTTGATTTAGACCAGACTCATGAGCGTATTGAACTTAAAGGACTTGTGGATTTAGGACCCTTTGCTTTGCCTAGACAGTTCGTTCATGACGATCCTATTTCTAGGCTGATGACCCATATGCTGGCTAATTTTGAGTATGTCTGCCTATTTTCTGATTGGGCCCATCAATTTGATAAGTTGAAACGAACCCTTACTTGTGCTGAATTGCAATGGTGGATGTACTCTATCTTGTTCCAACTCGTTGTTGTTTCCTGCTTCCATCTTCTTGAGAGTTGGTCTTGTTTATATGATAAGCTGCTACGTGCACTAATGGGTTTTGATTTGAATAACAGCTTATGCATTGTGATGGAGTAGCTGATGCTCCACGAGCCTCTAGTTATATCAGAAGGCTTTAGCTTAGGCGTACTTCAACACCAGACCTGGTATGAGCGTTCCACTCTCTTCTCTTTCCTTCTTCTTTTTCGTTTCTTTTCTTTTTCTTAGTTGTAGATTTTTAGGATTGTGGTTGTGACGGGCGATCAATCCTGAGGAGAAATTTGGGATTTGTTGAGCCATGTTGGCTGTGATCACACTTGGTTATATTTAGTTTTGTGTCTCTTTGGAAGTTGTGGATATCTAGGATTGTTTTATACTTTGTTGTGTGAGTTTTTGATTTTTTTTGATTTTTTTGATTTTCTATAGTTTTGTTCCGTGAGTTTGTATATATTTGTGTTTTGTCTCGATTTTCGGTGTTGCTTTTTGGTGCCTTAGTTCCTACAATGAGGACATTGTGGAGTTTTGGTGTGGGGGTGATGTGGCCATTTTTCGAACTTTTTCGGAAAATTTGAAAAAAAAAACAAACATTGCTAAAATCCAAAAAGATTTTTGTTTTGTCTTTGGGGAAGTTTTGTACAATTTTAATTAGCTTAAATTCCCTGTACTTTGATTTTTAGCTTGTATATAAGGTATGATGTACTTGATAGGTCTTTGTCCTCAGTGTGGCATTCTAAGCCCTAATTCTAACCCCAATTGTTCATTCTTAATGTGTGTAATCCGATCCTTAATTATACCCTCATCATTATCCTAAGGTCTGAGTTTTTCATTATTGGCTCTCTCACTTAACTTTGACATGATTACTTTTGCCCCCAAAAAAAAAGAAAAAAAAAGAGAAAAAAATGAAAATGAAAAAGAAAAAAATGAAAAAAAAATGAGAAGGAAAATGAAAAAAAAAAAGGAAAAAATTTGGAATGACAAGTATCCCTTTAAGGCATGCGTTACTGAATGGTACCTTTTGGGACAATATTGCTACTAGAAAAGCTTGCTTTCTGTGTTATTTCGTTACGTCAATAATGTAATTTGTGTCAGTCAAGTGGGATTGAGTTTGACTATGGTAAGCCCAAGCCCTAGGATGATGATGCACATGCACACGCGCACTGGGATGGATTCCAAGTTTTGATGTACAGTGGGGTGAAATATTGGTGCTTTGATGTCATTCATGTGGTAGAGAGCTTTGATGAGTACATTTTGTTTATATACATGTCAATATCTTTGCTACACGGGTAATTTAGTTGCTTAGAATATGTATATATCTTTCTCCAACTTTGTACATATTAATTTTTGATAACAAAGAGTTTTTTGAATTTCTGTTTATGTTTTCTTTTATAGATTTTATGGGTATATTTTCTGCAAGATTTTGTGGATATATCTTCTGCAAACCCTCACGAGACCTTACTCGTCCACTAGGGGTAACCTAGGGGTTTAAAGGACTTGTTGCACATGCTAAGTACAACTGTGATTCCTACGAAAGTGAGTTAGGATTTTGCTTTTTTTCTTTTCTAGGATTTTTAGTTTTGTTTTACTCGAGGACGAGCAAAACTTAGGTGTGGGGGTGTTCGTTCAACCTGAAATTATGATATTTTATATCCTTGAATTATCTAATAATTGCTCGAAATAAATTGATTGATTAGAATTTTAATAACATTTTTCTTTATTTTGTAGGGATTGGAAACCTTGGAGCAAAAATGAATAATGTACTTAAAGTTTGGACCAAAGGGAGGAGGGTTCAATTCTTTTCCGTTTAGCTTAGTTTCAGAGATTAATGTACATTGGTTATCAGTTAGTAGAAGATTGAGATCACAATTTAGTTTTCATAATTTGGTTCAAATTACCCAAGTCCTGGTTTTGGCTTGCTGAATCCCTTCTCTTTGCATCATCATCCCCTGTTTTGTTTCTCTGAATCCACAGGTGAATGAGAATTCAGAATAAGAAGACTTTGATGCCTAAGTGTTGCTGGCTCACCTTCTTTTCAGTTTGGTGCTCCTTTCCTTGGCTTTTCTAATATGTCAGTTAGTGTTTGGTACTTGGTTCCATGGCTTTATCTTAATAGTTTAGTTTTATATTTAATTTAAATATTTGGTAATTAGCTCAACTTCATTTGTATTAATTTTGATCCTGGGTTAACGTATACGACTTAGTAACTCAATTTCACATCTATCCCTGAGGACGATACCCGCAAACGTTACAGCGATAAACCGTGCGTTTGCAGGAAATTACAACAAGAACCCCCTGACCCACATCCTATAGGGCTGTCCATCCCTATTGCCCATGGGCTTGCTGAAGCTGGACGAGTAGGTCCATCTAGGCACAAGGCTTGGGAGAGATCAGAGCCCGCGACACTGGACAATGGGGTACATGATGCTGTGGGACAAGCCCATGTGGAGCTCTGCGAACAACGGTCCTAAAACTCTCGTTGGGTTCATGTTTGGTTCCAAACACTTATCTCAAACATCGTAATGAACCAAAAAGACCAGAGGTGTCAAGGAAGAAGGAATTCTACCGCCATCAACATTTTAGTTTGGAATGTCCAAGGGGCAGGCAGCCAAGAGTTGTTAAATGTCTTAAAGGAACATATCCGCATGCAAAGACCCACCATTCTAGCACTGGTGGAAACCCATATTAGTGGTACCATAGCCTAATCAATTTGTGACAAAGTCAGATTTGGAGGGTGTTTTCGGGTGGAGACTCAGGGTTTCCAATGAGGAATTTGGCTACTCTAGAAACTAGAGGAGCTTGAAGTTGAAATATGCCACACCCATGCACGATATGTGATAGCAGAGATCAAGCAACGAGGTCATTTCACGTGGCCACTGACTATGGTCTATGCAAACCCCCACATTTAGATAAGGGAGCTGCTATGGACCGAACTACAACAGTTTGCGGAACAGTGCAGGAGACCCTGGCTGCTAGCAGACGATTTCAATGAGACTGTAAGCCTAGAAGAACGGGATCATGGTGGACCGGATATGCTACCAAGATGTGTTCGTTTCAAACACTGGGTAGAAAACTGGGGCCTCATTGACCTGGGCTTCTAAGGCCCAAAAATTTACTTGGGCTAGGGGCCGGAGCTGGATACATTGAAGAGGGCCCGACTGTATCTGGCTTTATGTAATACAGACTATAGAGTCCACTTCCAAGAAGGAGCGGTTCAACATCTAATTCAAGCCCATTCGGACCATGCTCCTCTACTCATTTCCACCAATGGTTTTGCAAAGCTATCGCACAACAGGAAGCCTTTTCGATTCCAAGCTGCTTGGGTGTCTCATGGTGACTTTGATGGTTTCATTCACCGGCATTGGCACCGGCACCATCAACTTATGTCTAACCTGAATAATCCTGCAGTGCAACTAACTGACTGGAATAAAGAGGTCTTTGGAAACCTATTCAGAAGAAAACAAAACCTCTAGGCCCGTATTGCCGGCATCCAACGATGCATTGTGGAAGGGGGACCTCGTCACCTACTCAAGCTGGATAGAAAATTGCGCAAAGAGTTGGAAGAAACACTACACTGTATCGAGGCACTCTGGCGTAAAAAATCAAGTGAAGAAGCCATTCGGGATGGGGATCGCAACACAAGATACTTTCACACATCCACTATTATTAGAGGGCGCTACAACCGAATTGAGACGTTAAAAAATTCCGATGACAGTTGGGTTTCAGAGCCGGAGTCGGCCAAAGGAATTGTGGTTAACCATTTCAAGGCCTTATTCCCCGAGTCAGCGGAAGTGGGACAAGAAACGGGAAGGCTCACGGGAGTATTCCCTGCCTTAACTGCTAACTCTGTGGGCTTCCTGGCATTGCCATTCACACCAACAGATATTCACAAGGCTCTCAAAGATATGGGGCCACTCAAGGTGCCTGGGCCGGACGGCTTCCAAGCTTTCTTCTTCCAATGATACTGGAAGTTGGTGGGTGATAATGTCTGTGAAACAGTTCTGAAGGGACGGCAACTTCCCGATGGCTACTCTGATTCCAAAAGTCCCTAATCCAGAAAAGGTGACACAATTCAGACCGATTGGACTATGTAATGTTACGTACAAGTTAATCATCAAGTGCATTGTCAATCGATTGAAATGTACTCTACCTGAACTTATTTCACCCTTGTAAGCGAGCTTCGTTCCGGGGCGTCATATTAGTGATAATATTATAATTATGCAGGAGCTACTGCATACAATGCGCAGGAAAACGGGTGCTAAGGGATGGATGGCGATAAAATTTGACCTAGAAAAGACGTATGATCAACTACAGTGGGCGTCTATCCGCAACTCAATTATAGCCATGAGGTTGCCGAGTAACATGGTGCAAGTCATCATGAATTGTATTTCGTCCTGCACTTTGAACATATTGTGGAACGGGGAACAAACGGAGAAGTTTCACCTCACTAGAGGAATACGACAGGGAGACCCGCTATCGTCTTATATCTTTGTGGCCTGCATGGAGAGGCTCTCCCAAGTCATTGAAGAGGAATGTCGGCTTGGTAGATGGAAGGCATTGCAGGCAAGTAAAGGGGGCTGAAAATCTTCGCATATTTATTTCTCACCGAATACTAGGGAAGAGAGCATGGCTGTGATCTGTGATCTCCTAGGGATGCCCAAAACTGATGACCTTGGGAAATATTTGGGGGTCCCTACTATACACCGGAGGGGAACTAAATCCACCTACCAAGAGGTGATGAAGAGAGTGGATAGCAAACTAGCAGGATACAAGGCTAAATGCGTACTGTTAGCCGGGCGAATAATGCTTATACAAGCCTCAGTCAACGCTATCCTGGCTTATACGATGCAAATAGCACAAATCCCGATGTTAGTATGCGATGAGCTTGATAGGAAAATTAGGAGGTTTTTGTGGGGAGGCACAAGGACAGAACGTAAGACCTATTTAGTGGCTTGGGATGTCGTTACGAGAGATAAGAAGAAGGGTGGGCTAGGCCTGTACGTTATGCGACAGTTGAGCTCGGCCTATCTGATGAAACTAGGTTGGAGATTGGAGTCTAAGCCCAATAAACTATGGGCTAGGGTTCTGAAGGATAAATATTGCAAAGGGCGTGATCTAGAGAGATTAGGCGCCAGGAAGGACATCTCAAATGCTTAGCAGGATATTATGGAAACCCTGGAACTTACGAAGAAAGGGGTAGGGCATGGAATAGGAGATAAATGGGGCACAAAAGTTTGGCTCCACAAGTGGGTGGATGGGAAGACGCTAACTTCCCAGGCAATAAAAGAGGTTCTAGACGAGCATCAAAGCCAGCTGGTATACGACTACTGGACGCCGGAGCTGGGCTAGAAGTGGGACAATTCTCAACCTATGTGCCTGCCTCAGCACTTCAATGAATTGCATCGTTCTCACTTATTAGTGAAGAGATAGGGAATAATCTCCTCTGGGTAGCGAGTAAATCGGGCAAATTTACGATCAAGTCTACGCTGGCCATTATCCGACGAGCAGGAGGCTGGATTGGAGTCTAATTGGGCATGGGTGTGGAAACTTCAAGCACCACAAAGAATTTAGATGTATGTTTATTTGGCTGACATTGCATGACAAGCTCCTCACAAACGCCCACAGATTCAAGAGACAGATGACCACAGATCCCTGATGCGAGGTATGTGACGCTGGTTCTGAGGATATGGATCATATATTACGACGGTGTCCTGCTGCTTTGGAGGTTTGGCAGATTTTAAGACAACGTGGGTTAGGCACGGTGTCATTAGGTATGAACTTGAAGGAATGGATTATCCATAATACTATGGGCACATACACAGACCCTTCTTGGCCAACCAAGTTTCTGGTCACGATTTGGCAATTATGGAAGTGGAGGTGCTCAAAGTGTTTCAATGCCGTGGAGGACACTCCTGCCGACAAAGGCAACTTTTTACTGGCGAAATTTGACGAGGTTATACACGCACTAGCAAGAGATGAAGCTTATGACGCTGCACAAGTTCGAAAAGAATCGGTGGAGCTGGTCAGGTGGGAGACACCGCCGAGAGGAAAGGTAGTTTTGAACACGGATGGTGCTGTGAAGGGGAATCCAGGCCCGACAGCTAGAGGAGGGGTTATTCGAGGTGATAGGGGCGAGTGGCTTGCTGGGTTTGTCGAACCACTGGGAAGTTGCTCATTGATGAAAGCTGAGATTTGGGCTATACTTTGTGGCCTAAAACTTGCGAAGAGTCTGGGCTTTTAGAAGATCTGGCTACAACTAGACTCGATAGTGGTGGTGGGCATGTTGAAGGGGCACATGAATTGGTGCCCAGAACACAAGTTCCTCATTCAACAATGCAAGAAGTTCTTGGGAGATTAAAATCTCACATTGCTTCACAGAAGATAATTAAGTAGCGCACAGTCTAACCAATATAGGAATAGGGGGACAACTAGGAGTAAAAATTTTTCAATCCCAACCAACAGAGGTGAGGAACCTTCTCTTTGTAGATTGTATCGGGGCATCTTGGCCCAGACATGTGTTCAGATATGAAATATTTTTCTCGGGACGTAGCTCCTCTTTCGCACCTAAAAAAATTGCCAACATGCACTTATCCCAAAAAAAAATATTTGTTGATCAGCTGCAATGCATCATGACATTTGGTAGACAAGAATAGACACACTTCTCAGTTACTGATTAAAAAGATAGACATCAATTTGAGCAGTAAACAGTTTAGTCGATCATAAAGTCTCTGAGAGTGATGTTAAATGTTTCATTTTAAATTTTATTTATAATTAATCTTTATGTCTGTCTTCGTAAAAGAGAAAAAGAAAAAGTGCTACTATATATGTAATGTCACATTGATAGAGATTAGTTTGAATATTTATTTCACAAGACATTTTAATTTGAAAAGAAAGAAAACGATTAAGGTATTGAGGTCATTTCTTTCCTTTTTTAATAATAAACTATGAATTTATTAATTGAAAGTCATACATATTTATGATAGATATCTGATCCAAATAAATACATCATTAGAACGATAAATAACTTCTCTACACAAGAAAACTGTACAACCCGTCGAAACAGGATATAGAGAGAGTATTGAAAATAGAAATAGATAGTTTATTCAGTTCAAGAATAATAAGAAAAATATAAATAACGTACAGATTAGGGCTTACCAGGATGTCAATGGTAGTCCTAAGAATTAAATTGAGAAGAAGTATTTTCTAAAGAGAAAAAGAGGAGAGGGAATAGAGGCGACCAGGGTGTGAGGTAATTTCTTAACCAAAAAAAAGGGAAAAAATGTATTTTTTTCCATTGAAATAAATGTTATACTTGCATGTCAAATAGTGCTATTGTGCTAAATGGAATGTATGCTTAAGTCAAATTTTGTTTAAAGAACAAGACTATGCCGGATGGAATTAGACCTAATTAACAGGCTGCAGTTTCGTTCGACCGGCCGTTCAAAAATGAGAATTATGATTGACTTTTGTTGTCTTCGACCCGTCCCAACCCTCTAATTGAGTTTACCCAACTATGAGGAGGGTCAGGTTTGGGTAGAAGTTTTGATCTTCTGACTCGACCTGTTAACCCTCACTTTCTAAAAAAATAAAATTTAAAATCAAAACAAGATCCTTTGACTAGTAACCTTCTAATACACTCTTTCTGATGTTTGAAATAGTCATTTTAGTGAAATAATCGTTTTAATCACTAAATTACGCAATGCTTGCAACTGCGATATATTTCCTTATAACATTATATTGTCGTTTGACATTTTGTTTCGTGGGATGTTCAATGTTGAACTTTATAATAAAAAGAAAAGTTAGTGAAAAATTTCATTTTCTATATAGAGAATATTTGAGGTTCAGGTCTGACCTGAGGATACCCGCAGGATCAAGGTCAGGGCCTAAGTCAGGGTCTATGGACCTGCATGAAGGTCGAATGCGGTTATGGTTGAGAAAATCTTACCTGTTGACCCTCAAGACCCAACTCTCAATTTGATCAGGTCTAGATGGAATGCATGGTTAAATCAAATGAGAAGTGGCTGGCAGGCACTCCGCCTTTAACTAGAAAAATTCAGGGTTTAAATTCTATAAATTATAACATTAGCATGTTTTTTGTAACGAATTACCGTTTATAATCGCATTTCATGAGCAAATGGGAGATCACATGACTTCCTTATTGGATGTGCAAATACAAGGAATACTAGAATTCCACATAAGAAAAAAAAGAAATTTAGACTACAGACATGAGTGCATGGTGTTCTTAACGTCTTGTCACATTTAATAATTTTTTATAGAGGAAGTTAATACTCGAACTGCATTGAAGTAATATCTACGTCTATTAAAAAATATATATGTGTTCAAATAATCACCTCGATGTGCCACTTGTTTGTGGTAACTTGTGTGTACCTACCTTGGTCAACTATGTGCCTTCAATGCAAATTGAAATTTAGATCAAAAGAAGCAATTCCCAGGATTTTGATTCTTAAGATCAAAGATAAGAGATAGAGCAAATCTAACCAAATTGATATGATTACGCACATAGTCAGAAAAAGACCTAAACAACATTAGATTAGTGTCTAGTAACCCTCAAATTTTCTAGCTCTTTAAACAGATACTTTGTCAACTTTGTAGTTTCTACTAATTAAATTGACTTTATTCATGCTAAGGTGCTAATAGAATCTCCCACAATTAAAGGCAACCCAAGAGGGCAATTATATTTAGTCAAATTGACTCCTCTTTCCAGTTAACAATGATGGGGGAAAAGTTTATCAAGTTGATATATATTATACCTTTTTCCTTTTGATTTAAATATAAAAGCAAAATATGAAGGTCCATTAATTATACTTCTTAAAAAGGTCAGTAATGAAATTTAGTTCAGTCCTAATTATATATATTCCTAGCCTGAAAAAAAAAAAATTGGAATATAATTGTAGGTGGCCTTTTGTTTCCCTGGGCCATTCATCAAGTAATTATGAATGTCATTATTCATAGTTGAAATTTCTTATTGGATGAGATGTCAATTATCAAAAAACAAAAATTAATAAGGGATTCCCTGCAAGGCTATAACCTATAATCTAGCTACAATATAGGAGAGGTAGCGCAAATCAATGTAGATTTGGGATTGATTAGCCCAATTTATTAAATTTTGGTACAGTAATTAGATTAATTTTGATGTGTTTTTTGACGTTGGATCTTGGAATTATAAAGCATCAAAGTATTTGAGTCTTGCGTTGCCTGGGCATCGAAGAGTCGCCGGGGAAGCAACCGGTCCTTCCCCTCCTAATGGCGACGAAGTCCACCGCAGCCGGCCGATAGGTGCTGTCGCTCGCCGGTCGCCAGTCGATGCCCAGTCCAGATCTTTTTCACAAAGCAACTGCTCAATCCTCTTCGGTTCGATGAAACACTTCCGTCGTTTACCTCGCGTCGCCGGTGGTTCTTACCCGGCTGTTGGTCGGCCTCCTCCCACCGGCCACCCGCCATGGTTCTGGCCATGGTGCTTCTTTTGTAACTCTTGGATCCAGTTCCTAGCCTCATCGCATTAGTACCCTTCTCCTTTCCAGGCTCCGGTGCCGGTCCCACCTCACCGCCCCCGGCACTTTCCACCGATCGATGGCTGGCGCTGGGGCAAACAGGGAGGTTGTTCCGGGCAGTGTCGTGGCAGACCAGAGGTTGCGGGAGTCGGGCACGGTATGTTTCAAGCGAGGCATTCAGCCAGTGACGAGAGTAGAGGTAATTGAATGCGAATCTTTTCAATTTTCATTGATAATTTACCCGTTGATTTGGATAATTTGGGACTCAAAAAGCTGTTTAGCAGTTTTGATGAGGTTGTGGATGTTTATATACCTAGCAAAGTTGGAAGAAAAAGTGGTCGAAAGTATGAGTTTATCAGATTTGGTAAATTCTACTATAGTAAAAGTGCAATTGAGGCACTGAATGGTGAATCTGTGAATCAGCATAAGTTAGAAGTTGCTTGGGCAAAATTCCAAAAGAGGACATCATCAAGGCCAAGCAAGCAAAGGGAGGAGCGCCAAAAGAAGATGGGTTGGAAATGGATTCCAAAAAAGAAGCTCACATCAATACCTAATAAGGCTCCTAAAGCTTTGAAGGACAATCAACAGTTGGTATCTCCATATAAGCAAGCTCTTTTGAGTTATCCGAATAGCAACATGTTAGAAACCCCTAATGGTAATCTTGAGGTTGTGGGAAACGATATTCATGAGTGACTTTCAGATAATAGCAAGATAATTACTCAGCCCTTAAATGATGCTGACAGTCGCCCGATTTTTGTTGGAAAGTTCCCTTCTCGGGCACCAAGTTGTAGATCCTCTATGGAAGATGATGAGGAAATTAACAGTCCTTTGCGCCCATTTGATAGTGCCCTTGAGATAGATATTCAACTTCATGAGAAGAGGGAGATGACTAAACGTTCTAACAAAGGTAAGAATAGTGGCAACATGAACTCAAGGTCAATTCATGACTCGCCCACCCCTATAGAAATAGTGAAAGAAGCTTTAGATGTTGGCAAAAGACTCGGCATTTCTATCGTCGGAGATGAGAACCCGATAATTAGAAGGATCACAAGAAGTTTGAGAAAGAAAATAGAAAACAAAGAGCAAGTTTGAGATTTATGAGCTCAGTAGGTGGAGATCTCAGATGTTATATGTGATTATGGCTAGTAGCTATTTGAGCTTTTCTGTCTCAATGTGATTCTCTAGGATACAGCAGCTGTCTTCTTATTAGCTGTGTAATGGCTATATTATGGTTTCTTTTTTTCTTTTTTTTTCCCCTAAGGGCTATGTCCAACTAATAGTCGAAAAAAAAAGTATTTGAGAGTTGCCATCAGAAATTTAGATTCAAATCTCACCTATATCTATTTTTGCGCCTACAGTGCATAAATAAATTACAAAAGAAAAACAATTCCAAATATTTCTAACTCCTAACAACAGCAGTAAAATATCTTCCTATTTGGAAATTAGGTGCCAGGTTATCCATTATATAGTATATACTTCAGAAAATAATTTGGAGAATAAGGAAAGTTGATTTGATTAACATTAAGGACTCGATCTCATGTTGTGATAAATGTATACGGTTCAATGTGGGGCAGTTAAGCACTTACAGCGGCAACTATTTGGAGGCTCGCTCGCCTTGAGATGTGAGCCCACGAGCGGGTCGGCTTGTGGCCATGAGCCGGTTCAACACTATTTTTCTCGGTTTTTTTATTTTTTTAATCATTTTTAATTGACTTTTCCTTTTTTTTTGCATTCTGAAGACAAAGTTATGTATTATAAAGTGGAGTTATGAGTATTATTTTATTTGATAAGCTAAAATTGCGGGTCTTGCATTGTAGGGAGGAAAACCTGGAAGCCGAAAAATTGGGCCCAGGATGATCTGGGGGAGTAGACCTCCACTTGTGAGTCACAATTTTGACTCACAACTATACATGCTTGTCTTGACTTCACCACTAAGTTTAGGATTCTCATTTCTCATTGTCAATTTCTCACTTCAGATATGTAAAATTAATGTCCTAAATCTAGCATGAAAAATAAATGTAGATAAATTAAGGTGTAAAATGTGAAATAAGAAATATAAGCGATGCAATGCTAACTTGAGTAATTAGTCATGTTTTTTGGCGGGGGATAATCTTTGGAAGTGTTTAGTAAACAGCTTTTTGAAGAGTGTTTTAACCAAAAAAAAGGTTCTTGGATCAAGACTAGTTGTTTGACCAAGTAAAAAAGATAGTTTGAGTGTACGGTAAAAAATTATTTTGAAGAGCTTTTGGGGTTCAAAAACCTAATTTGAAAAAAAACTAATTCTATGAGTTTTTTGGAATAACTTTCTAGAGAATTACTTTTCTGTCTCATAATTTTATTAAAAATACTAATTTCGCTAAATAATTTTTAACAAATACTTAGTTCAAACAGCTAATATAAACAACTAACTCAAACAGTTAACAGCTAATAGCTAATACAAATAGTTAACAGTTAACAGCTATTTGTCAAATAAGATCTTTAAATAGCATTCCCAAATAAGAGTTGGAGTACACAAAACAAGCGTTTACACTACAACAACAACTCTAATGGCAAAGACTAATAAATTTCTGGCACATAGTAGTATAATAAATTAGTTGATATTACACATGAAGACAACCATATGAAATACTTAGGATGTCCAATGTTTAAAGGATGTCTGAAAGTTGAAACTTTTTCAGAACTATTGAACAAGACAGTTGTCAAACCGCAAACCGGAAAAGCTACTACTGTTACTAAATCAGTTCGCGTGGCTCTAATCCAGGCCTATATAAATTTATGCGTGCTCACATTATGTAATGTTTCAAACTGCCTGGTTGAACATGCAAAAAAAAATCGATAAAATTAGTTAGAAATTCTTCTGGAAAAATCCACCACTAACAAACGGCTACCAGTGGTCTCCCAGGATAAAATTTATCGCCCTCAGAAGGTAGGGGGGCTGGTCTTAGAAGACTGGAAGCCGTCAATAGTGCCTTTCTCAGTAAAATCACATGGAAACTTTTTAATAAGTAAAATTTTGGATAGCACAAATGAGTTCAAAGTGTCAAATTAATGAAGATTTCTTCATAGCCAAGCCTAGACAGTTCGATTCTTGGTATGGACATGTACTCTTAAAAATCAAAGTCAATTTCAAAAAGGCATATGCTAGAAGGTAGGAGATGGTACTAACATTAATTTTTGGTTGTATAGTTGGTGCACTAATGAAAGCCTCACAACGCTGTTGGGAATTACTGACACTTCATCACTTGATCTAACCATTAAGGCTTCCCACATCATCGACAATAATAAAGAACTAGCCTTTCAACTTGTGCTCTGCACGATTTGTTTTAAAATTTTAGCTAAAATATTATTAGAAATATTATTATTAATCTTATAATTTAAAGTTTTAGCAATAATAATATTAACATATCTATAATTTATTTTCTTTTTTTTTTCTTTGAAGTAGCTGAAAAGGCGTTATTCATTATGATGAATTTAAATCACATATTGTTTAAATTTTTATTTTTAACTAAAACCTTAATAAATGCTTCAGAAGACATGTGTCGCGACCGCAGTGTTGGAACTCACTTTATATATATGCACTAGTGCTATACCCCTACAATGCAGGAGTTGTTTTGATTTACTTTTTTAATAAATGCATCTGTGTGATTTATCATTTATATATTTATTTATTTTTAATTTTTTTCTCTCTTATCGATTAATATACATATGTTAGGTAATTTCTTGATTAATAAAAATGAAGTGAATAATATTTAAAAAATAAAAATAAAAAAGAACCATGAAAATAGTCGAATAAGATAAATCCCAATAAGACAACTGTGCACAAAAGATAGCAATTTAGCCTCTCTATTTTAAATGTATAACATCTCTACCCTACAATACAAAAAAGAGTTTAGTGTTTCATTATCTTGCTTATTTATTGAGGTCCTGGGTACATTCGGTCTCAAGTTCGATTATCCCTCCCCCCATACTATTTTTGTGGCTAATTTGAACCAAAAACAAATAAATAAATTATCTCACTTATTTAGGAAATTTCTTCTATAAATATTGGATTACTCAAAAATTATACGCTCGCGCAGATGTATAATATGTTAATCATGAAATATAATTAATCTTAAAAAAAGTTCAACGTTATTGTTAAACATGTTTGAGTATTTTAATGCTATATTTAAAACAAATAGGTTTTATTGATAATTAAAATTTTTCAAAAGTAAAAACTTTTGGTATGAAAATCCAAAAGGGTGAGAATAATGAAAATGAAAAAAAGGATCAGATATTACAAGTCAAATTGTTTTTAAAATATAGCATGAAAATTTAAAAGGGTGAGCTCAATAAAAAATGAAAAAGAATGAGAGATTACGCGTGATGATAGAAGGAATAGAGATTGATATTTGATATTTAAAATTCTAATTTGCGATAATATTTGATTGTACATTGTGGATCCTTCTCGGATGGAGTACAAAGGGTCTTCAACCAACCTCTTACTCAATACTGAAGATATAAAACTATAAACGTATAGATTGTTAACCAAATATCTCTCTATAAAATTGTATTTTACTAATATTATAATATGTAAGCGTATAGAAATGTTACGTGACTTGCTTTTTTAAAGGGTCAATGCAAACAATACTTCTTTTGCATAAGTTTCAGGAATTAAAAGCCAAGTAGCCAATATTCGTTTCAAATCATAAAGCATTGACGAAGGCATTAACAATAATTGTAACTCATATATTTTACAAGTTATTATGGTCAAATCAATTTTAAAAGTTCCAGCAGAACTAAAAGCTCCGAATAAAATGTCAAAGAAAATATTAAAATATTGAAATATTTTTAATTTTAAATCACAAATAATAAGTATAAATGTTGAATTAAAAAAAGAAAAAAACTCAGCTAATAACACTTTGCCAACTCAACATAAAAATTACGTTGAAAAATATCACCCATTGATCTCACTCTTGTTGTACCCACCTGATAAAATTGCATCAAAAGAAAAATCTTGTCTTACTCCTTAATTTCAAGTTTTAGCAGTTTCTACCAAATAGAAAAATGCACGAAAGTTGGGTATGAATGATTTTTTAAAATTAAAAAATCAACATTTTCGTGCATATAAATGCATGCAATAATGAGCACTTTTAATATGAAAAAAATCACCAATAAATTTTATTAGTAAATGAAAGACAAAATAAACCAATAACAATTCACCATCTCACCTTTTAACGCCACCTAACTATCCACATATCAATCCCATATGCTATCACTCAATTTTATATATAGTTATTATTTTATTATTTTATGTGTAACATCTCTACCCTATAATATAAAAAAGAGTTTAGTATTTCATTATCTTGCTTATTTATTGAGGTCCTGGGTACATTAGATCTCAAGTTCGATTATCCCTCCCCCCATACTGTTTTTGTGGCTAATTTGAACCAAATATAAATAAATAAATTATCTCACTTATTTAAGAAATTTCTTCTATAAATATTGGATTACTCAAAAATTATAAACTCGTGCAGATGTATAATATGTTAATCATGAAATATATTAATCTTTAAAAAAGTTCCACATTATTGTTAAACATGTTTGAGTATTTTAATGCTATATTTAAAACAAACAGGTTTTATCGATAATTAAAATTTTTCAAAAGTAAAAACTTTTGGTATGAAAATCCAAAAGGGTGAGAATAATAAAAATGAAAAAAAAAAGATCAGATATTACAAGTCAAATTGTTTTTAAAATATAGCATGAAAATTTAAAAGGGTGAGCCCAATAAAAAACGAAAAAGAATGAGAGATTACGAGTAATGATAGGGGAAATACAGATTGATATTTGATATTTAAAATTCTAATCTGTGACAATATTTGATTGTACATTGTGGATCTTTCTCAGATGGAGTAGAAAAGGGTCTTCAACCAACCTCTTACGCAATACTCAAGATATAAAACTATAAATATATAGATTGTTAACCAAATATCTCTCTATGAAATTGTATTTTACTAATATTATAATATGTAAACATATAGAAATGTTGCGTGACTTGCTCTTTTAAAGGGTAATTGCAAACAATACTTCTTTTGCATAAATTTCAAGACTTAAAAGTCAAGTAGCAAATATTTGTTTCAAAATCATAAAGCATTGATGAAGGCATTAACAATAATTGTAACTCATACATTTTACAAGTTATTATGGTCAAACCAATTTTAAAAGCTCCAGCAGAATTAAAAGCTCCGAATAAAATGTCAAAGAAAATATTAAAATATTTTTAATTTTAAATCATAAATAATAAGTATAATATTGAATTAAAAAAAGAAAAAAAAATCAGCTAATAACACTTTGCCAGCTCAACATGAAAATTTCGTTGAAAAATATCACCCATTGATCTCACTCTTGTTATACCCACATGATAAAATTGCATCAAAAGAAAAATCTCGTTAATTTCAAGTTTCAGCAGCTTCTACCAAATAGAAAAATGGAAGAAAGTTGGGTATGAATGATTTTTTAAAATTGAAAAAATCAACACTTTCGTGCATATAAATGCATGCAATAATGAGCACTTTTAATATGAAAGAAATCACCAATAAATTTTATTAGTAAATGAAAGATAAAGTAAACCAATAATAACTCGTCATCTCACCTTTCAACGCCACGTAGCTACCCACATATCAATCCCATATGTTATTACTCAATTTTATATAGTATTACATAGATATGATAAAATACTACCAAACTCCAAGGGTTAGTAGTTGGTCCCCATCTTAAGTTGATCTTAGCAAGTACACCAGTTCCGTACATCCATATGATAGGGACTTTTAGGAATTGGAAATTTCTCCATGAAAACAGCAACATGAGCGGCTCATGGACTGGACTTGCAAAATTCCAGACCATGGGAATTCAGTTGGATTCTGTCATGTTTCTCTCTCTACACGGGGTAACCTCCACTATCGAAGACTGCAAATTGACCAAATATGCTTTCATTGTAACCACGAAAATGGAAGTGTGGAACACCTTTTTTGAGAATGTCAAACTGCTTAGTTAGTGTGGCATTTGGCTATCAGCCATAACTGGACGGATATATTACTGCCAGATAACTCCCATGTGAATATGTAGAACTGGATAACATGCATAAGACAATCCAATTCTGGAATATTGGATAGAGTGGCAGCACTACTATGGAATTCATGGAAGTCACGCAACAAGAAGGTTTTTCGCAATGAAGCACCAAACTTGGTTATTACACGTTTAAGAGCTAAGAAGGTAAGCGCATAATGACGCATTAGGTATAAACTCACACAATCACTCCATACATCAAACCCACAATCCAAAGATGTCATCGGGTAGAGGACTCAACTGATGGCTTGGTAGAAGCCACAAGGGGACCATCAAAATCAATTTTGATGGATCCAAATCACATTCAGGGCAGCAGGAGGGTTTGTCATTCATAAATTGGAAGGTAGATTCATCCAAGCAGCATCCTTCAATTTTGGAGCAGTGTTAATGTTAGTAGCTGAGGCAACAACTATGTGTAACGGGACTATAGCAGCAGTACAAAGTGGATTCCCCAACATTCATATTGAAGGCAACAACAAGATACTTATTCAAGCAGTGCAAAAAATTATACAGGTGCCATGGGAGATTCAAGTTCTGGTCCATAACATCACCAACTACTTATGATATTGTACTCATGTTGTCATTCATCATATCTTTAGGGAAGGGAATAGTGCAACGACCAGCTGCGTAAATATGGGTTATGGCCAATTGAGCATGCAAGTCAGGACGCTTATAGGTTCAACGGATCATATGACGAAAGATGCTAACTTGTATTCCTATAGGCCGATTTGTTGAAGAGAATAATGCAGCCTTTTTGGACAAATCGACGATTGATATTAATCACAATAGTTAATCTTTTATATGATCATATGAGAATCAAGATGGAAGCACTGCTCACAAGATTAGACGTTCAATTTTTATTTAATTTTTTTTTTAACAAAACCTGCTCCATTAAAAAGGATCAAATGTGGCACAATAAGGTTCCAAGAGTTAGGATCATTTTGGAAGGTGTACTAATGTGTTAGAGTTGTTTGTATTTTTTTATACTTTTTTGCAAAGAAAAAAGGACAAATTCATTGAATATCAATTGGCCATTCAACATTTACAACGTAGATCTTACTTAAACAAATATAATCTTCTTTGTCACAAGAAATCCAAATTCCACAAAATCTAACTTAGTATATATTGATCGCTTATCTTGTCACTCAAACGCTGTCTTCTCATACTATAACATGGGGAAAAATCCACAGATCTGTCATAATCTTCCCTGAATAATATAAATATGTTGATCTAATGTAAACCGTGTCGATAGAATATTATTCTGACATGAAAAACTATACTTGAATTGCACGTCACTGCCAACGGAGAGCCTTGTAGCATTCTTCAAAAGAGACATCCCAAAAACAACCAACATAAAGCCAACACACCAATACAAAGCCAATATAAAAATAAAATCCTTCCACATAAATGTACAGATAAATTATATAACAGGATCCACAATCTCTCAATTGGAAAAATAAAATCTAACAAAAAAATCCAATATACAATAATTAAGATCTGTATAACAAGAGTAGAAGTAAATAAGAAAAGGCCGGGAAAGCCTTCTATACTGAGTTGTTTGTATGTTGCGAAGTCTTATTCGTATACTTTTTTTAGATAACCTAATGATCGACGAATAATATGAAAATCTTATGGACAAGGATGATTTCATTGTATCTTACATTTTTAATTTTATTTTTGGTGCAGTAGAGTAGAAACAATAGATTGTATATGATTTTATGCCTTTCTTTAACTAGTCATGAATTTGTAACCTTTTTTTTAATAAGAAAAAGGAATAATTCATTAATTAAAAGCCATAAGCATATAAAATGAATATGTCCTAACAAAACTAAATCTAAGACATCGAACTGAATCATTCTCTCCAAAAAGCTAATGGTAAATATACTGTCGACCGGCTCTTAACTTGTAGCAATATTCTTGCCACCAACCGCATTCTTTGACATCAATGCATCTTTGTCGAATATCGGTGAGTTATCGTATAACTTCATGGAGCAAATGTTCAATTGACATGGTATATTGCACTTGAAAGGAAGATCTTCATAGCAGAACCACCTGAAATTTTATTGCTGACTCATTTCTTAATCGACAACATAGATCTAATACAATAATTTTCAAATTCTACTCGATAAAAAACTCACTCTAAATTTCCAAATCTACGATAAACTGCGCAAAGGCAATGAGTCAGACTCACGCTAATGGTTAGGATAATCTAACTCACACTATAGGTGAGAATAACTAAGCTCACACTTATAGTGAGAAAAACAAACAACGTACCAAACTCTCATAAACTGGGGAGAAATTTTGTTGAAAAGAGACAAAAAATATTAATAAATACCTTACAAATAAATAAAATTTCACGAAGTACGAAGATTGGGGCTTGCCAACCACAATTATATCAGATGACTGTTCCTTAATGAAGCAGATGAAGGTTAGAGTTTTCGTGAGGAGGTTAGGGTTTTTCATGAATTTGTAACTTGGGTTTAGTATTGATATGGGTTAATAGGATTATCCTTGCCCGCATAAAAATAATTAATACATAAATAAAATTTTATATATTTATATTACTTAGATTTTTCTGCTTTTGCTTTTTTATTTTATTTTTTTCCAAAAAGGTGAAGACATTCTCTGCAAAAATGATAGTCAAATTGCTAATTTGACCAATTGAAGTTGAAACAAGATCAACCTTTTAAATTACAGAGAGAAGTATAAGATTAACTAATATTTTCTAAATTGATATTTAAAAATTTTCACGCCCCGGCCTGAATCAGATTTGTGGCATCTATACTATTATATAATAGTAATGTGGTGATGATATGAATTTTTCCTAAATTCTCAGAAATTAGAGTTTTTAGACTGTTGGATATAATCTTTCTCTTGATCTCGACATTATTATTATTATTATTATTATTATTATTATTATTATTATTATTGGTAGATTAAAACATTTACATAACTATATGACCGAACAAAAGATGCAGCTATAATGACCTTGGAGATCATAATTATGATAAAAAGTGATTATGGAATCTTCGTAGAATAAAATTGTTGTTATGATAAAAAAAATGTTTCGTTTGGCCATGGTCTTAACAAGCTTTCCTACTCCTAATGCTAAACCTCCTCTTATTATATATCCTTTAATATTCTTTCCTAATGCTTAACTAATAAGCTTTCTCATATTACATTGCAATCAGGGGCAGAGCTACATTGGGGCAAGGGGGGTCAATTGACCCCCCATCTGTTTGGGGAAAAAAATTAAATATGGGATATTTTTATGGATAAACAAAATAGATATATATTAATTAGTTCACATATATTTCATAAATGTGTTGCTAGTAGGATGGTCGGCTGCTCTTTACTTGTTTAGGGGGGTCACAGGTTCAACTCGCATCACTCTCCTTTTGCGGTGCATTGTATGTTTTTTTTCTTTTGAGTTTAGCCCATTCATTTTCCCTAATTTCTGCCTCTCAACTCTCTAGTTTTGCTTTCTTCCTTAGACGCACTCTCTCTCTCTGCCCAGCCCACCGCCCACGCACTCTCTCTCTCACTCTCTGCAGTCTGCCCAGCCTAGTCACCGACCGACCGCCAGGCTTGCCACTAGTGCCGCCACTTGTGCCGACAGGCGCTTCCACTCCTCCTGAGCTCTTCTCCTAACTCCTAAGTCCCAAATCTCAATTTGAGGTAACTCCCAAAAATTCTCAATTTTTATTTTTAATTTTGTTATTTTGTAAATAATTATGTTTATTTTACTGATTTTTGTTAGATTTATGTTAAATAATTGATTAACTTAGTGAATTACTCATGATTCATGAATTGAAAAATGAAAATTTTAACCTAATCGTCTTCTTGGTTGTTCTTGATTGAAGATTTAAAGTTGGACTAATTTTATTTGTAATTGCTTCCTTGTTTATGTTTAGTTTACTAATTTTTATTGAATTTGTGTTGAATAAGTGGTTAATTTAGAGATTTACTCATCAATTAAAAAATTAGGTTTTGCCTTTCTTGATTGAGAATTTAGAAATTAGAATTGGGGTAATTTGTTGGTTGTTGTTTGTTTATTTGTGTTAAATTTATTGACTTTAGGCAAATTTGTATATTATTAATCTCGCCCCCCTTACTTTGAATCTTGACTCCGCCCCTAATTGCAATAGCCACACATTTTGGTTATATTCTTTCTGGCCTATATTACCACATGATATCAAATTGCACACATTTTAGGTTATGCTAAACTCACGTCTAGATTACATTGCACACTATACACGAGTTGTATACACTATTATAGTATTTCACACACATTTTTTCGCATCAAATTGTTTCTTCTAATATTGTTTCTTGTGTGAAGATAGAATTTCCGTGGGCGCCATTAGCAATTATTTAAAATGTTTGATGTTGTAAAATGACTCATTTTCATTTTTATCTTCTTCTTGAATCTGTAGGGATCAACTACAGTAAGGAAGAGGTCTATATTAAGCGAGGTCAATTTAGAAAAATTCCTCTTATTTCCCCCTCTTTCATCTTCTTCTACTTGAATGTTTATATTTTTCTTGCACCCATTTTCCTTTTAATATTTTTGTAATTTGTAGGGATTAAAATAGAATAAGGAAGACATCTTCATCAATTCCACATGTACACTCTCTTGTTATTAATTCTTTTCTACGTGTGTATTACCCACAACTATAAGAGAAAGAAAAAAATTAAGAAATTTTTTTAACCAATGTTTGAACTTTTAATTCTATTTACTTGCGTGTGTGTATGTGTATATAATTTTCTAAAGCCCTCTATGTCCTTAATCTTTAATTGACTAATTGTATTGCAACTGGAAAGCAGAGAAGTAGTTGTTTGTAGCTATTGTGGAATTTGGGACTTTTGCTATTGTTGATATTAGTATGAACCCCATTTTTACATAAGTGATACATTGTCTACATTTAGAAAAACGGTTGCACCCAGAAAAGATTGATATGTGTCTGAAACATACCGGTGCATAATTAACTTGAGACATCTGAATTTTAACATGCGAGTGCATAATTAACAAACAACTCATAAATTGATATGTTGTCACACAACATACGCGAGAATGTATGTTCCCCTATCTCTTGGAATTTATGCACCCCATTTTTTTTTAAAAAAAGGTTATATTTCCCAACCTTGCTCCATCCATACAATATGAACAATGAAGGTATAGAAGAAAAACTACCTTTGAATTTATACACTTGGCCCTATTCTTTTCGTAGGTCCTTTTGGATTTACCAACCTCAACCCACTTTAATCTACTTCAACAATTTCAACCAACTTCGACCCACCTGAAAAAAATACAAACTTCAATCCATTTCAACCTACCTCAACCCGCCTCAACCTACCTCAACCCACTTCAACCCACCCCTTCATAATTACATTCTCATTATTTTAACACACTTCAATCCACCACAAAAAAATATACCCACTTCAACCCACTTCAATCTACTTCAACCCACTTCAACCTACTTCAACCCACTTCACCCTTTTACACACTCCAATTTACCCACGAAAGGGTAAAAGGGTGAAGTGGGTTAAGGTTGGTTGAGGTGGATTGAAGTTGGTATTTTTTTTGAGGTGGATTAAAATACGTTGAAGTGGGTTGAAGTAAGTTGAAGTGGGTTGAAGTTAATATATTTTTTTTGGTGGGTTGAAGTGGGTTAAAATAATAAGAATGTAATTATATGTGATAATTTATGAAGTTATTGTCATTTTTAGTGCATTTTTTCGCAGAATGGTAATTTCACAATTTTGTAACTATTTCTGGAAGTTAGAGGCCGGCACAACTTGTCAATTATTTTTGACGATTTGGGTTACAAAATTTATTGATAACAACTTTTTATATACGGACCTTTTTTTATAGGTAAATCTGAAAATATCAATATAAACCCACTTCAACCTACTTCAACCCACTTCTACTATCAACTAAAGTTCAATTTATGACATTAAAAAAATTCAATCTACTTCAACTTACTTCAACCCACCTTAATCTACTCCAACCCACCCCATCCTTTTACCCACCCCAATTTACTCACGAAAATAACAGGTCCATATTCGAAAAATTCATATGTAATATAAGAAAATAGTATGATCGTAATTGTTACAAAATATATCAGTAATATAAATTTGTTGTTAATTTTAAAATATAGGAGGTAGCACTAATGCGTGCTTAAGTGTTTTGCGTCGTTTAATTTGTGCGATACATTCCAGTAATCATTTCCATATCTCAATGTCTTCATCTGTGTGTCACATTTACAAATTGCAATTAGAAATTAAATGATTCCTGAAGGTATGGATTTTGAACATGATAAGAAATTATCAAATTTCATAGTTGCAGACGGAATACTTTTTTTTCTAATTTTTTTAGGCCCTATTCTTTTCGTTTGTCAATTCTAAAATACCAACCTCAACCCACTTCAATCTACTTTCATTATTTTAACCAAGTTCAATTTATCACGTAAAAAAATTTAATCCACTTCAATGTACTTCAACCCACCTCAACCTACTTCAACCTACCTTAACCTACTTCACCCTTTTACCCACCCCAATTTATTTATAAATTTTCACCATTTTCAAATCATACTACTTTGCAAAAATAATTAAATCTCACATGATACTTTACAAATTATTAAAATTATGAAGGGGTGGATTCAAATTGGTTGAAATGGGTTGAAGTAGGTTGAAATTGATTGAAGTGGGTTGAGATTGATATTTTTTTTTTCAGGTGGGCTGAAGTTGGTTGAAATGGGTAGGGGTTTGAGGTTGGTAAATCCAAAAGGACCTACAAAAAAACAGGGCCATCACAATTATCTGTCCTTTTTTAAATCCTTTTATTTTATCTTTAATTAATAAATAGTTATGGGATTTGTAAAACACTCTTCTCCTAAGTATAAGCATACAAAGTAATTTAGAAATTCATATGATCAACAACTTTATAATTTTGACAAAGGATAATTAAACATAATAAAAAATATTCTATTATATTAGTTACCCGCGTAATTTGATTCTTTAAAAATATAAAGCTATTATTTAAAATCATGGCTTACAGGCCAGAAGTGGTCCCCCCCCCCCCGCCCCCCCCCCACCCACCCCCCCCCCCCCCCCAATTATTCATGAGTTTTAAAAGGGACCCACATGGAAAATATCAACATGTGAATAACTAAAAGTAAATCCATTGAAAGCAGATCAGTACATAGATTTGCACTCATGAAATACTCCTCTAGCCATAGGCGGATCCGACGTGGGTGCAGTGGTGTTATCCGCCACCCCTCCCAAAACACAAAGAGCAACTGGCAAAATAAAAATTAAGTATTTTTATTAAAAAAAACAAAAAACACAAAAAAAAAACCCCTAAATAAATAAATAAAGCGGCTATATGCATCCAAAGGTGGTTGGCTGAGTGGTTGCAGTGTGCCCTGAAGTCCCATGTTTGAGCCGTGCCACAACACGTCCTTTATATAGTTCCATTTATTGTTTTTCGCATGAAAGATGTGCTTGCTGGGCGGTTTCGAGTGCGTGGTTACAGTGAGGGTTGAGTTGATGTCCCATATTCAAACCTAGCTATACACATTTGCATTGTTTTTTTTCATTTGCATTGTTTTTTTTCTTTTTGCACTAAAGCCATTAATTATTCATTTTAATTCAGTTCATTATTTCGTTTTTACACACGTGGGATATGAATTGAGATGCCATATCTAAGTTTTTTCTTGTAATTGAGACGACTTGGACATTGACATGTACTTGGGGATGGAAGATCAATTTGGTTTTTGAGTTTTTTTGGAGCAAGTCCAACATGGGTTTGAAGTTATCGAAGTGTCGACATGAGGTACCCAAATGGGCCGGTCTACCATTGCGTATTATTCATTTCCGACGCCCCTGTCTAAAAATTTCTGGCTTCACCATTGCAGCTCTAGCCACCCCAAAATAAATTATGCACAGTTTGATAAGAAAATTTTCTCACTGGAAATGCTAGATGTAAGTAGTAATAACGTAGGGTGCAACACATATGGAACCAAAAAATTGAATTAATTTTGATGTAATAATAATATGATCCTTTTTTTTGTTTTTGGATAAAAGATCCATTTTTATCTGTTATAATTGAAGTCCATTTGATTGTTATATTGAGACAGAACTTTTAATACAAAATTACGAAATAAAAGAAATAAAAATATAAATAAATAAAAATATAAATAGAATCCATTTGATTGATTACGTTGAGATATCAATTTTGAATTTCTTCCTAGAATATTGGCATAATATTAGAAAGTTGATAATAATTTTATAGAGTTCTTTTGTTTTTTCCTCTTGAGTTATTGTATTTTTTAAGTACATCTAATAGTTTTAATTCAATTGAGAATTTTCTATGGACTAAAAGTTGTAATTAATAAGTAAATAGATAAATAAGAGCAAGGGGACACACATATCGATTTGAGATTAGTATAGATTTTGATAAAACCAAATTCACCCTTAAAAGATACTTGTTGACAAGATTAGAGCAAGTTGACCCCGATTGTATATTTCTTTTGACCCCAATTTTTTCCAAAAAAAAGGAAAAAAAAAAGATGTCACACCGACTAAAACACACATCTCCTTTTTACCCCATTTTTTAATAAAATATATTCCCAACCTGGTCCATCCAAGCAATATGAACAATGGGAAGGTGCAGAACAACAAATTTATCTCTGAATTTATACAATTTACAAATTATATGTAGGCACAAGAAGAGGACGTGGATTCTCCGTTATTAGTGCATAAACTAATGAATTATCATGTCATTTTAGTACGGTTTGAGTTTCGTTTTTGACTACCTACAATCTCTCTCATACTTTACATTCTGTATTTTATAATCGTAGATTGTTGTACTTATTACGGTTTCAATGCGATTGTGCATGAAATTGCTACTATTCATATTTTTGAATAAAGTTGAGTTTCCTTTTCTAAATTATATATAAAAACCCTATACCATACCCGCAAGAGTACATGCTTCCAAAAGCCACGTCAAACGGCACATATTAAAAGTTGTCTATATAAAAATACACGCTAGATAAATAGTATTCGTGGCAAGTGAGAGTACATACTCCGATTGTATGTTATACATAGCATATATTAACTTTGTCTACAATGAGCAGTTCATCTATTATTTCGACTATATATATATATATATAATATATATATATAGATATATATATATATATATATATCTATATATATATATATATATAATATCTATATATATATTAGATATATATATATATATATATGTTAGCCAGCGTATAAAAGTGGGTTGACAAAAAATGGAAGTATGCCTCAGGTGTGCTGTGTGATAAGAGGGTGCCCCCTAGGTTTGAAAGGCAAAGTCTATCGCATGGTAGTTAGGCGGACTGTTTCTTTATGATCGGAATGTTGGCCTTTAAGAAGACGCAAGTTCTAAGGTTGATGGTAGCAGAGATGAGGATGATTCGGTGGATGTTGGGATAATCGAGAATAGACAGAATTAGAAATAGAGTTATCTGGGATTTAGTTAAATTAGCTTCCCATCGAAGATAAGATGAGAGAAAACGAGATTTCGATGGTTTGGCCATGTGAAAAGGAGGAGTGTGGAGGCTTCAGTGAGGAGAGTGAGATGATCAGCATTCCCGAAGGCAAAAGAGGGAGGAGACGACCTAGGAAGAGTTTGGAAGAGGTGATTAGAGAGGATTTGAAAGTTGTCGGTTTGACGGAGGACCTGGATCAGGATAGGAAGTTTTGGCGGGATAGGATTAGTGATATCAGATCGTAGAGAGCCCACCCCGTAGCTGTCGTTGGATGCAGGGGCTTAGTGCTAATAGTGGTTCTTTTCGCAGGCTTATTTATTTGCAGGTGGTACTTCCTTTTGGGAGGAGTCATCGTTTGCTTACTTGGTCTGCTAAGGTATGTCACCTTCCTCTGATAGATTGTTATTATGCTACATAACCTCTAGCACTTGCCTTTTTTAATATCGTGGTCATCTTGGCCATATGTAACCCTTCAATGTTTTCGCAAAAGTTTTTTCACAAATCTTTTTTTGTGGGTCTTTGGAATCAGCCTCTCTATGAGGTAGGAATGTCGCTAGGGGTAAGTTTGGCTACACTGAATCTTCCTAGACCCGCGAAAGCAGGACCCATACTGGGAGGTGTTGTTATTATTGTGTTGTATACATATACATATATATATACGTACTACACACACACACACACACACTATATAATATATATATTATATATATATATCTGTGTAGTGTGGTGTGTGTGTGTGTATATATATATATATATATAAGTTTTATATATATATATATATATATATACACACACACACACACATATATCTACATATATATACACATTACTATATATATGTGTATATGTGTGTGTGTGTGTGTGTGTATATATGATATAGTATATGTATATGTATATGTATATATACATGTATAACTATATATATATATATAATATATTATACACATGTATATATACATATATTATATACATTATACCTATATTTTTTTTTATATATATAATACACACACACATACACACACACACATATATATATATATGTGTGTGTGTGTGTGTTGTATGTATGTATATGTATTGTATGTATGTATGTATGTATGTATATATATATATGTGTGTTCGTGTGTGTGTGTGTGTGTGTGTGTGTGTGATATGTGATATGTATATATAATATGCATGTGTGTGTGTATATTTATGTATAATGTATGTATGTATGTATGTGTGCATGTGTGTGTGTGTTACTATATACACACACACGCACACATGCTATATATAGATATACTATATATATATATATATACATATTATAGATATATATATATATATTATATATATATATATATATATATATACGCCACACACACACATACTATATATCTATATGTATACAGTACATACATATACATATATATATATTATATATATATATATATATATCTATATATATATATATATATATATATATATATATGTATTGTATGTATATGTACGTATGTATACATTATATATATATATAATATACAACACCCACACGCACATATATATATGTATATATATACACACATACATAAATATATATATATATAGATTTATATACATACATATGTGTATGTGTGTGTGTGTGTGCACGCGTGCGCGTGTGTATATATATGTGTGTGTGTGTGTGTGTGTGTGTGTGTGTGTGTGTATGTATATATATGTGTGTGTGTATATATATGTGTGTGTATATATATTCAAAGGTGTGTGCTTTAACATGCATAGTGCAAAATAGTGGTGCCAATAGCATGCACAACAGAGATGTTTCATGGGAGACAACACGTCATGGACTCATGGATAGGCCTAGAAGCAGAAACTATGGTTTAAAGTTTTTGTGATCAAAGGGTTTACATTAATTATCTCCAAAAAAAATTAAATAAATGATAAATATTATATTTTCACAAAAGTAGACCGGTCATATCATAACAAATTTTTCTTTGATAATGAACAAGAATACTTGGCAGTATTGGAAAAATCTGACCGGCACAACAATACGATCCGAATTTGGCCTGAAATTACGGAGAGAAATACAAATCCGATACGAAATGAACCGGTTTCGATCCAAACCTGACATGATTAGGCTGTTTAGTGTGAAAACGTGTTATTTTTAAAATTAGAGTAAATCTGAGTTATTTTCAAAGTTGACATGAGATTGGCCCATTTATTATATAGGTCGACCCGAACCGACCTATTATCCCCCTTTTGGTGTTTGGTTGTAAGAGTTTAGGGCATTTGGGCCATCTGACTCAATCAAACAGGTAATTGTAGTGTTTGATAAAGAATTGATTGAAAATGTTGTTATTGATTAAATACTTATTTTTTTGAAAAGCTACTCCAAGCAGCCCTTTTCTAAACGATGTTCATAAAAATGGCCAGAATGTCTAAAATTTTGGAAGAAGTACAGTGACCACATGCTATCTATTGCAAGAACTTTGAAAAAACTTTGTGATATGATAAACTTATATAGTAGTATGATAACTATCTCATTTACATTTTTCTTAATTGTTGATTATTTGTTTATGTCGGCCATCTTTTTTTGTATTTTACATATAGAGTTCCTTTGAAATTTGTATAAATTTCAGTCCATAAGAGAACGAAAACTCACGCCTATTAGACAATGAAATAAGGTTATAAGATGTGGGTATTATCATATAAATATACATTCAAATTTTTCTAAAAAAAAATTGAGATAAATAATGAACACAAATTATGTAAAATTAGTAAGAAAATATGGTTTTATTATGAATGTGATTTGTATGTATGACATAAATTTAAGTTTATTGAAAATAAAATTGGATGGTTAATAAACAAAAAATTATATTCAATTAAATAGTAAATTAGAGACAAGGATGTATATGAAATTTTACCAAACATAAGTCTCTATAGTATAGTCTAAGTTGAACTGTATCATTTTTGGTTTGGCTCATATCTATTTGTTTCTATAATAAAAATAGTTTTGCAGCAATGAACACACAAACAACTAAGGCCCTATTCTTTTCGTAGTTTAATGGACTCCTTCCACTCTTTTCCACTCCTACCCACTTCTTCATCTCTCTTCCCATATCTTCCTACACTTTATTTTTTAAAAAAAAAAAATCACTCATTCCCACTCTAACCTACTCCTTCCCACTCCCACACATAACTGCTATTTTTTATATTTTGAAAACTTTTATAATTTATGTAATTATGTGCACGAATAGTTTGATAATAATTATGAAGATTTTTATTTATTTTTCAAATGTTATTGAAATATTTACCTCATTAGCCCGTATATTTACCTAACAATTAGTGCTTAAAATGCTTATGTTTTAGTTTTATGTGGGTATTATTAATCTATGACCTTTCTCATAATAAACATATAACGTTTCAAATATCGCTTTCTATGATTGATTCTACCATCATATGTGTTAGCGTATAAAATTTATTTCTAAATCCTCAACCATTAGTATAAACTGTTGATCAAGTTGGTGCTTCGTATGGGTGAGCATGACCCCATGCTCAGTCCATTTTTATCAAACTGAAACCGGTCTCAGTTGAAACTAGATTCATGGAGTAGGAAGCCTCTCACAGAGTCAATCTAATCGCATCCACAATTTTTGGAACCGGCCCTAGAACCATTCAGAACTACCCGACTTTTTTGCTCATCCCTAGTTCTTGGATATGATATTAGAATATTTTTGAGCAAGAGATCTGAGGTCCAAATTTTAGTAGCCAATGTGTTAGTTTGTTACACAAGGTTGGGGGGAGCCTTTTACAATATTCAAACTTTAAACCGAAAGAGCATTTGCATGAAGTGAAGGATTAGACTGTAAAACCTATTACTAGGTATTCAACTATCACTTTAAACTTTTGGTTAAATTAGTCCTTGAATAATATGTATTCAAGGTGTTGCAGAAAAAGTTTTAATATTTATAAACCCCAAGTGCAAGGTGTATCGTTGAGTACTTGGGGTGTCGTCCGCAGGGAATTGTGTTTCCAACTACCAGAGTTTACTAGAGCGTCTCAAGTTAGGCAAGATCAACGGTGAAGGAGGGGAGCTACACTACGCTACAAATACAGAAACAAGCGACTTGGAGTTGTGATTTTACCAATGGATGAACTAACTAACCATGACGAGTCCTAACCTACCCAAACCACACTACGAACTAGAGATGGTCGGTTGCACCATCAAAGACCACCCAAGCCCTCTCTCAAGGGTCATGGGCTAGTCTAACTCGCGTAACCACCTACTTTCGTGGGGTTAGTCGAATTAGACCACAAAACTAGCAACCCCGGACCTAGCTCGATTCGGATACTACTTTCGTGTCCCGAACTCGGCCATTCCCTCTCCCACACTAGCAAATTGACCTCACCTCTCACATAAGTCAATCGCCCAAAAATATGGATGAAAACTCTCTCAGGCATTTCATCGAACACTTGGCGGGCGTGAAGGAAAACTCTAAGTTCTAAGCATAGATTGGGTATGGTTAGGCCAAATACAAGATTAATTAGCCATCAAGAGGCTAATCACAACCCAAGTCAACACAATCTACCAACAAAACATCACAAACACAAGAAAACCTAAACTAACAAACAAGAACATAAACTTGAAGAACAAAAACAAAGACAATGAAATAAAACGAATCTAAACAACTAAATAACATGAATTAACAACAAAAACTAAACATACAAACTAAACAAAACAAATATAAGAATTAAAGTAACAAAACATAAATAAGAACAACAATGAAATAAATAGAGAAAAGGAAGAGGGAAACTTATGCTTGAATTGATTGAAGAACTTGAAATCCACAAGCTTGAATCCCGAAATACAAACTACAATCCTAATCTAATCCTCTCAATGGAGTTTTTATTGGCTAAAACCTAAACTAAACTACCCTAAAAATCGCCTGGAAGAACCCCCGAGCGACCCCCCACAAACAGACGCCCGAACGGACTTAAATAGAAATCGCGAACGCGACGAAACTGGGGGGCGGCACGGTCGTGCCATGTGGCACGGCCTGACCGTGCCAGGGTGGCATGGCCACACCGTGCCACTTCACTAGTGGCGCGGTGTCGCCCACCCGGTTTTGTCCGGTTTTGTCGGTTTTCGTCAGTTTTCGCTGTTTTTCTTCGTTTTGTCTCGTCTTCGTCCCTTTTCGTGACGTTTGCTTGATTTGAAGTTATTTCCTGCAAAACATAAATAAAACAAGTAAAAATCCTAAGAATTAAGTTATTATACGAGCAAAAAGTGAGTGAAAGAGGCACGTAAAATGCGTAAATTTACCGTTCAACACACCCCCACACCTATCTTTTGCTCGTCCTCGAGCAAAATAAAAGAAAAACTAAAGTAAACACCTAACTCACTTTCGTAGGAATCACGGTTGCATTTAGCGTATGCAACAAGCCCTTTAAACCCCTTGGTCACCCCAAGTGGACGAGTAAGGTCTCGTGAGGGTTTGCAGAAGATATACCCACAAAATCTTAAAAAGGAAAAACAAAGAAAAGAGAAACAAAAATCAAAAAAAATGAAAATGACAAAACAGAATATATACAGCAGGGTGAATTGTACACATTCGGATCAACCAAAACCCCCTAGTGACTCAAGTATCAGTCTGTACACAAGCATTATATGCATTTCAGGGCACATCATCCCCAAAAAAATGGCATTCAGACATCAGCTTTTCACCCCACGACGCATGAGAATATTGAATCCATCCTGGTGCCTGGTGTGCAAGTGTATCATCACCCTAAAACTAAGCCTACCAAAATCAAACTCAACCCCACGCAGCTGACACAAGCTACCTTTTTGAATGGCTAGCATAGAAAGCAAGCTTCCCCAGTAGCAGTATTGCCTCAAAGGGTAACACCCAGTAGCGCATGCCTCAAAGGGGTGCTTGTCATTTCCAACTCTTTTCTTCCCCACTTTCTTTTCTTTCCATTATTATTATTTTTTTTCAATACAAACTCATGTCACGCCTCAAAGGGATACACCCAGTAGCGCTTGAATTTGTTTGTTTTTGCTTTTGTTTTGGAAAATGGGGGTGCCAGCACATATAAAGGGAGCTGTGCAGTAGACAAGTGGGGGAGTCAATCATGGAAGATTAAGAATGTAGGATGATGATAATACATAAATCAGGACTGGATTACAAAATTACAATGGACTGTTGGGGTTAGAACTGAGACCTAAAACGACAGACTGGGGATGAACATCTATCATGCACATTATACTTATATACGAGCTAATAGTCAAGGTACCGGAGATTAAGACTGATCTAAATAGTACAAAACTCCCCTAAATTCAAAAGGAAAAGAAAAATTTATACAAAAAGGAGAAAATTTGAAAAATTTACACAAAAATGAAAAATTTTCACAAAAATAAAAAGAAAAGGGGAGATGACCCCACCCCACACCTAAATCTCACAATGTCCTCATTGGGAGCCGTGAGTCATCACCAACACACAAAAATAAAGAAAACAAAATCAAACATAAAGCATACAAAATCGACAAATATATACACAAGCTAACACACTCTCCCAAAAATACAATCGCACCCAATCAACAACAAGATCACACATATATACAAACTAACACCACCAAAAACATGTATATATCAACCCAGCAACACCACCAAGCACAACACAGTAAATATCCTCAAAAACACAAAAATGGTGATCATAGCCATCAATGGCTCAACAACATCCAAATTTCACCACAAGATGATCACCAACAAAAACACAATCCTAATATCCACAACTAAACAAAAGAAGAAGAAAGAAAGTAAAAAGGAGGGAGAAGAGTTAGAACGAGTATACCAGGTCGAGTACTGAATGTACCCGAACTACACCTCGCTAGGATGAGGTTGGGGAAGCGCGAGGAGCATCAGCCACTCCTCGGCGGCGTTCAAGACGCGCATCGCCAACTCAGATGCCGTCAACGCTCGCAGAAGTTTATCAAACACCTGAGCCTGCAACTCAGATGAGTGTAAGTAAGAGCACTTAAACAGGAATGCAGAAATAATAGTAAGTGCTCTCCTAAATTTATCAAATGCCTTTGAAAAATCAGTAAAGAAATCAAATGCAGTGGTTAACATGATTTTCGCAGGCATGCTCCCTAGGTACAAGCTATAAGGATCAAGGGAGGGGTCATACCCTCTGAAGGTACCTAGGGAGTCCATACAGTCTATCTCATTCCCCTCAAGCATATCATGACATGCAATGAGTGATAAATTATGGTACTCAGGGGAAGAGGAGGGTGGTGAACCTGAAGGGGAAACATGGGGTGTATCAAGGTGGTCAGGAGATACATTCTCAACAAGATCAGGACTAGCTGGCATAGTAATCATAACATCCCCATAAGACCTCCCTACAGGAGCCGTATCAGAATCATGCACCTCAATAAGATCATTGTCTGAATCATAACAAACATCATCCTCATCAACACTCGCGTTAACGGTAAAGATCTCACCTACCTCGAACTCCGTCGACTGAGTTAAAGGGAGAGGTGGATCAGGCAAGGTCATGTTAAACGTAGTGTTGTCCCTAAGGGCACTGGGTGAGGGTGGAGCAACAAGGGATGGAGCAGTTAGGGAAGGATCAAGTACTGCCTCTAGTCTGGATTCTAGGGGAGTAAAAGACGCACCATCATCACACAAACAAACATCATGTTTAGGAGAACTAAACCTAAGGTTGATCTTATGTGATAGGTCAAACTCCCGCATTTTATTTTCAAACTCAGCTTGTTGCTTTTTCATTGTCTCTATCATACTACTAATTCTAGCAAGGCTATCATCAGAAACATAATAAGGACAAGAAGTGTTGTCATGATCAGAACAATGGCAAGTTTCACACAAAGGAGGGGCATAATCAGGAATGCAAGGGACTGGGTTGTAAGAATTAGCACAGCTAATATCAAATTCATAAGTATCCTGAGCCAGCCAATTAAGAAAATCCCATGCTTCTTCGACATTTCTAGCATAAAAATCCCAATGCTCAAAAAGAGCACGGGTCTCACAATTCACACCCTCATCGACAACATGCAATATTTTCCATTTCCCATATAAACATCCACAAGAAGCACATTGAGCAAGATAAGCATGTAAACGATCCCAATAACGGTAAAATAATTCTTGCTCACATTGGGGAAAATAGAAAATTGCCATTGGATTTTTTTTTTTTGAAATTTTTTTTTTTCCGAAATAAAAGCCTAGTCTCGAATGCCTAAGTAAACTCTAATATTGGAAAGCGCCAATTCCCCGGCAACGGCGCCAAAAACTTGTTGCAGAAAAAACAGAGTTTTAATATTTATAAACCCCAAGTGCAAGGTGTATCGTTGAGTACTTGGGGTGTCGTCCGCAGGGAATTGTGTTTCCAACTACCAGAGTTTACTAAAGCGTCTCAATCTAGGCGTGATCAACGGTGAAGGAGGGGAACTAAACTATGCTACAAATACAGAAACAAGCGACTTGGAATTGTGATTTTACCAATGGATGAACCAACTAACCAAGACGAGTCCTAACCTACCCGAACCACACTATGAACAAAAGATGGTTGGTTGCACCATCAAAGACCACCCAAGCCCTCTCTACAGGGTCATGCGCTAGTCTAACTCGTGTAATCACCTACTTTCGTGGGGTTAGGCGAATTAGACCACAAAACTAACAACCCCGAACCTAGCTCGATTCGGATACTACTTTCGTGTCCCGAACTCGGCCATTCCCTCTCCCACACTAGCGAATTGACCTCCCCTCTCAGCATAAGTCAATCGCCCAAAAATATGGATGAAAACCCTCTCAGGCATTTCATCGAACACTTGGCGGGCGTGAAGGAAAACTCTAAGTTCTAAGCATGGATTGAGTATGGTTAGGCCAAATACAAGATTAATTAGCCATCAAGAGGCTAATCACAACCCAAGCCAACACAATCTACCAACAAAACATCACAAACACAAGAAAACCTAAACTAACAAGCAAGAACATAAACTTGAAGAACAAAAACAAAGACAATGAAATAAAACGAATCTAAACAACTAAATAATATGAATTAACAACAAAAACTAAACATATAAACTAAACAAAACAAATATAAGAATTAAAGTAACAAAATATAAATAAGAACAACAATGAAATAAATAGAGAAAAGGAAGAGGGAAACTTATGCTTGAATTGATTGAAGAACTTGAAATCCACAAGCATGAATCCCGAAATACAAACTATAATCCTAATCTAATACTCTCAATGGAGTTTTTATTGGCTAAAACCTAAACTAAACTACCCTAAAAATCGCCTGGAAGAACCCCCGAGCGACCCCCACAAACAGACGCCCGAACGGACTTAAACAGAAATCGCGAACGCAACGAAACTGGGGGGCGGCATGGGCGTGCCATGTGGCACGGCCTGACCGTGCCACTTCACTGGTGGCGCGGTGTCGCCCCCCCGGTTTTGTCCGGTTTTGCCGGTTTTCGTCGGTTTTCGCTGTTTTTCTTCGTTTTGTCTCGTCTTCGTCCATTTTCGCGATGTTTGCTTGATTTGAAGTTATTTCCTACAAAACATAAATAAAACAAGTAAAAATCCTAAGAATTAAGTTATTATACGAGTTAAAAGTGAGTGAAAGAGGCACGTAAAATGCGTAAATTTACCGTTCAACAGTTGGGGGGAGCCTTTTACAATATTCAAACTTTAAACCGAAAGAGCATTTGCATGAAGTGAAGGATTAAACTATAAAACCTATTACTAGGTATTCAACTATCACTTTAAACTTTTGATTAAATTAGTCCTTAAATAATATGTATTCTAACAGGCATATCAATTGAGTATGTCCTTTTCATAAAAATAATGATGTTAAAGCCCTGTTCTTTTCGTTGGTAAATCTAAATTTACCAACCTCAACTAATTTCAACCCACATCAAAATACTTCAACCCACATCAACATACTTCAACCTACTTCACGAATTTCAATAAAAAAATCAACTTCAACCCACTTTTCATTATTAACCAACTTCTACCCATCACACCCAAAAAAAAATTCAACCCACTTCAATCCACTTCAGCAAAAAAAATACTCACTTCAACGTACTTCAACTAATCTCAATCAACTTCACCCTTTTACCAACTCATATTTACAAACGAAAAGAAAAGACCCTAAGCTATTGGATTTTAAGTCATTATCTCTGTAAAAGGAAGTGCAAATATTGCGTTATATTAGAGGAATTTGAACTTAAATTTTTGGTAATAAACTTAAGTAATTTTATTAATTAATTGAATTCATTGACATCCATTGAAAATTAATCTCTCAAAAAAAAAAAAGGTTTTATTACCTTACCAACAAAGAACTACAAATTTACTCAGCGGAGGAAAAAAAAAGAACTCTAAATTTAACAATTGGTTAAAGCTCATCTCCTCACATCTCTGTATAAATTCTTCTTTATTTATAAATGCTAGCATTGGGTTTTGGCCAATAGTAGGTTTCAATCTTTCATTTTATTATGTCCTTTATTCAAGATATTTAACGGTATTCCTAATGATAAGTATCGTTTTTACATTTATTAGAATCTCTTCGTATCCTTTTCGAATGAGTAGTAACATCTCGCTCTTGGAGTGATTCTATCGATTTTCCTTTCATGTTGTTCTATTTGTGCGAATTCTGTTCGACGTTACGTCGGGCCTCATTCCATCGGGTTGTCCGTCAGGAAAAACTTTCGTCGAAAATTGTTGGAATTGTCATCAAAAACATCTTTTCCATCGGAAACCTATTGAATTTCCATCGAAAAGTCTGTAGCTATGGGCATGCATTCTACTTGTGGAAGATCAAATTGTTCATTGATTCCTAAATTAATTTATAATAAGTATCAATTATTCGAATTTGGACTATTATAATAGATAAATCTTTTCGACTAGAATACTATACAAGATTTACAAATCTCCATGTTAAATGTTATTTTACGAAGCAATGATTGAGAAGAAAATGAGTATTCATAAGAGTAGTGTTTTTGATTGAAAAGTTTGTTTTGTTATTTTAATTTTAATTTTTTTAAATATGATACTTATTTATAGGTATCATACATTCTTTAATTAATGAATTCATCAAATTACTAAAAAAACCTAATGATTGAAGGTGTAACGCCCCCAAAAGCAAATGCTACTTATCTTAACTTAACCATGAATTTATTAATCTACAGTGGAAGACTTTTGTTGTGAAAGGAGGCGTTACCGCCGCTCCTGGATAGAACAAGGCTTGTCTAATTTAGTAAATAACTGAAATCACCTCAAATAGATATTTGTCTCCTCATACTGTTTGTTCCCTATGTGGTAACTTGATGTACTAATGCGAAGTATTATTGTCCTCGGATTTCAATGGAATAGCAACACCCAACCTTTCAGGCTGAAAGCCTATCATCACTGTGGGCGCTGACTGGCTAGCAATTAGTAAATGTCCCTTATTTTAGCAGCTTTCTGGTTTCTCAGGAGAATTGTTGTTCCCTTCTTCTCATACCTAAAACAGAAAACATGAAAACATGCGAATGATGAGCCGAAACTCAGCACGTACATTCCTATGTGGTAAAATAAGTTTGTGGTAAATGAGTTGGGCCGGCCGCATTTCAAACCATTTTTGCTTTGCAAACAGGAGAGAGAGAATGTATAAGTAGAATTGATTTGTTGGTTATTATCTGAAAGTGGACCCCTTGGTCGATGTACATCTTGAAACGATCATACTTTGGGTGCTCACCCCCTAGGCCGATCGAGAAGCCTGAGTTGACGCCGCGCGTGGGTACATTGATCGGCATAAGCCTTGATAATTGTTGGGCATAAGCCCTGATGATGATTGGCGGGGCCACTTATTTATGTGACAAAAACATTGAGAAATTGATTCATTAAATGAATCTTATATTAATTTTGCATTGCTGAGAACACTGTGAGTTTTTGAAGAGCACAGGCAATGTACGTACGTGGTCTTTGAGATTCTCTCTCCTTTGAAAAATGTGCACTGGCAGCTTGAACCGACAGATGTGGCCTCCCTCCTGCTTTGCGTATGTAATTCTCTTTTGATTAGTGCAAGATTATGAAATTTGTTATCAATATGTAAAAAATTATTGGCCTGACTTTACTTGGTTTTGCTTTTCATCCTTGTCCTTGGATACTATAAATATTGGCTTAATGAACGTGATAAACGCGTAAAGGGGGTAACAGTGTTGTTATTACCTTATTGTAATCGTTGGTATAAGTTCGTTACTTCCTTGCTTTGTTAAATTATTCCCAGTATAGGCCCTTGTTATTAATGCCTATCATTGCATAATATAAATTATTACCTTATGGTCATTTATACCCGAATCATTATTAATGTTTTTAGTGCCATTACTAGTTCCTGGTATTGTCATGTGAAGGCAATAAATGATATAACGACAATCACTGGTCAGTGCCATTACTAGTTCCTGGTATTGCCATGTGAAGGCAATAAATGACATAACGACAATCACTACTATGACCATAATTCTAGAATGTTTTGTAATAGTCTTGGTCAAGACATGAGTTTTTCTCCCAAAAACGTAACGTAATGAACCCATATAATCACATTTCATCAAACATGACATCCTGATCAAAATTCGTAATTCAGAAAATACATGCTTGAAATTCATGACTTACAACGTGTACCTCCAAATTTACGACTTTTTATTACAAATGCCCCAATAATATGTATATTTTTCAGAAAAATTGTCACAATGTTGTCCAACCCAATAACTCCCAATAATCAACGCATTAGCTGATCTTTAGCATAAAGTTATCAGGCAAATTTTCCCTCGATTTCATAACTTTGAAACTATAGTGAATGCATTCATATCCTAATTAACAACTCGCAATCCCTCAATCGTTACAATTAATCATGAAATTATATGATTGACATTTACCGCTTGACATGAATATCTTTAATATACTAAATCATAAAATATCAAATGTAAATTTTTAAATCGAGAAACCAAGAATTACTCACCTCGAAATTGCTCCAAAATCCAAAACTTTAATCTCCTCTTCCTCCTTTCCTTTTTTTTTCCCTTTTTCCTTTCTTCTTTCTCTCTCCTCTTTCTCCCTCTTCCTCTCTCTCTCTCCTCTCCTCTCTCTCTTCTCTCTCTCTCTCCTCCTCTCTCTCTCTTCTTTCCCCCTCCCCTGACCACGCGTGTGTGTGTGAGAGATGAGAGGCCCCCTCCACATATATATATATATATTGGAGTAAGGGCAAAATGGTAAAATTAGTTTTTTTTTTTTTTGGGACTAATCTGAAACTTTCCCTTTTTTTAGATTTTTTTGGAAAAAAATCTGGAAAAATCTGGAACCTTTTTTTTAGTCGGATTGACCGCGTTGACCGGTCAAAGTCAGTTTGACCGGTCAAACCGACTTTGACCCTTCTTTTTTTTTTTTTGGGCGTTAGCAGGGCAGACGTCCAACTATTCTTTTAGAATTTTAATGAATTATTTTAGGAGTAATCAAAACTTTATTTCGAGGCCATTCTGCCGATTCAACCTGCAAAGGTATATATGTACATAAAGAGAATGTTGGAATGAAATGAAAAAAATGTTAGATTGAAATGCGGGGCCCAACTTGATTAATTTGTAATTATGATGTAATATGAATATTGGGGTCGGGTCGGGTCGTTACAGCCTTCCCCCCTTAAAATAAGTTTCGTCCTCGAAACTTTCAGTTTGAAAGGAACTTTTACCGTACTACAAATGCGTACGGGAATTGGCTTTATTATGGTGACATGATCGGGATCTGGAACTTAATCCCTGAGCTGTGGATTATGAGAATATGCCATTCATATCCATGAACTTACTTGCTTGAGTGTAAATCAGGTCGTCATTCTGCGCAATGGATATTTGGAGAGACTTCTGGAAATTTTTTTTTTTTGGGCTATAGATTGTCCATATGGTTTTTGAATTCCCTGTAAGATCTCATGGAGTTGAGTGAAACATTTCGAGTTTAGTGATTCTTGGAAGCATTTTGAAGAAGTGTATGAAGAACAATAATGAAGATTGAGTGAGATCGATCATGCAGTTATGTCGTGCATCTTGCGCCAAGTCACTTAAGGGGAAATGCATATTCACGAACTTCCGTGAAACTTTTAGCTTGGGAAGAAGGTGGCTATGTGGGAGCTTGATTGTGGGCTCTGCCTCAATTGGAAATTGAGAGAGTATCGAACTTAGTGGGTTTAGGAGTTCTATTGGATTTGATGACCTACTTGGGGTGAAATTCTAGATAGTATATGAATAGTGGGAAAAGCTGTGACTTGGATTTGGTCTGTGCAAGCTCCTGTGAAAAATTCTCAAATCAATATGTATAGCATACCCGTGAATGAGAGTAATGGATATGGTGGTGATGTGAGTCATTGCCTATGACAGAACTAGATGGTAAAGTCAATACAAATAAGGGATTGTTGTAGAATGGCTAAATGAAAGATGGCCATGAATTTTTAAAAATCTAAGAATAGGATGTGAGTTCTCGTTCAAATGTGTTGTTAGGTCACGCCTGTTTGTAACTTTTGAATATATGAGTTTGAAACCTTTTTGTCCTATGGTCATGGATTTACTTTCTTGAAACTTGTTCCAAGGAGCTCGAACGAACTTTTCTTTTTGGGTACGTCAGTGGGTTCGTCCGTTTTGTGTGTCATGTTCGTTTAAGGTTTTTGAGCGTGTCTTATTGAAATTTTTGGCATTAGAGTTTTGTCTTAGACAAGGTGAACGCGGATGGGGATGACATACAGATAATATTTGATATCAATATTGAAAGAACAAGTACGGAGAGTAGATGGGATGAAGAACAAATTCCGTAATTAGGAGTTCATAGAGACCGAAAGAGCTAAGTGTCGTCGGCAAGCATGACCTTGGTTGGAACGGTAATGGAGGCAAGTCAAGTAGACAGTAGGTTAAGTAGTTTTAATAGTAATTTTGGATGGCTTTATGAATTAGGAGGCCAAAATAAGTGGCTGCTAGTCATTTGGAGATGAAGTACAATCATTATTAGACTTTCTTAGTCTGATTAGGTAGTTAGAAGGTTGACTCTTAGCTCCCGGTGTGCTTTAGGAAGCATGGAATGGAATAGGAAAGAATTTGAGTATCCAACAAGGTGACCGTTTAGCCATTATCAACATGAAAAGTTGATGGGAGGATTAGGATTTGAATGAATAGAGTACTACATAGGCACAATATTGAAATGAAACAACTTAAGTAAGATATCATGATTGCATGGAGAAAGCCAAGACGATCTTCTAAGAGACGGAATTTGACAGGAAGGAAATTGGAGGGGTTATGAAATATACATACATAATTATGCTCTCAACAAAATGTAGAAGAGAAAGATGATGGTCAAAAGTGTTAGAATAGTAACAAGCACTTAAAATCAAGCAAGAACGGACTCAATATTTAACAAGTTTTCAAAGACTTGGTGGGTGATCCTGGAAATAGATGCGAACATTCATAAGGAAGCACCAACTTTCCAAAAGTTTAAAATTAAAGAAGGATCAGATAACGATGAAGAAAGCAACATTTAACGATGAGGCAAGTTTATCAATTATAAGAGATGACAGAAATAACAGTCTTAATGCAAAAGATAGATTAATCAACAAGGTCTCGGATGTCAATTAAGCTCTTTTTAGGTAATTGTTCGGGGTAGAGGGGGGTAAAGTAGTAATGAGACAATACCAATGCAGAGGTCAAGTTGATTAAGGGGGAGTTGATTACTGACTAAAAGTATGGGAATGGTCATTGATGTGACAGTTTCATAAAAGGAGCCGGTGACAAATTTCGAAACGATGGGTAATTAAAATATTATAACTGGAAGCATAAACAATTTAGGAACAGAGGGCAATAAAAATAAGATGATTTTAATAGTAAAATGAGTTATCTATGGAATGGGGAGCTGTTAAGAGTAAGAAAGATCGCATTACCATTGAAAGAATGGTCGCAAAAAGTAAATTTGGATTTTTATCGAAAGGCACAGAGAACATATTTGGAAGACGATGGATAGTAAAACTAATACCGTAATGTAGATGAAGTGAAAAATAAGCGATAAATGTAAACAATTTAGATATAGAGGGCGATAAGAATGAAATAATTCCAATTATTGATTATACGGAATCATAGCTTTGTGCATGAATCCAAAGCCAGAATGGTAGGAGAGTAGTTATCTATGTAATGATTGGATGTTAGGGGGGAAAGAAAAGATCACATCATCATTGAATTAATGGCTCTGGTGAATGAGCGGAACAAAGGTAATCAGTGGAGGCATGGGAGAGACATAATCTATCATAATGGTAAGGATTCCCTTGTAAACATTAAAGTCTTGAGATAATTCAATGAAGGAGAGGATGGGTAATGAAGTATTGCTGCAACAATTGTATAGTTTGCAAAACTGTACGAAAAGGAATTACAAATTACAGTATGTTATTACTTAATAAGGGGGTTGCCAGTTTTAAGTGGTATCTCCAGAGGTCAGGAAGGGTGTTAACAATGCTACTTAGGCAGATAGGGGGCCTATTATCAAGTGTGTAAAAATCAGTGGACTCCCATTTGGATCAATACTGGTATTCTTACCATTAAGGTTTTTGAGAACTTGGAGGGGTCAAAGGAAAGTTGTCGGGGCTTTGTTTGATACCCATATATCTCATAGATTTTAACGCCCCTCAATTCTTTGTCATTATGAAAATGTTCTTTTGAAATTTGACATCTCAACATTCGCTTGTCAGATTTTCATAGGATCCAACAATCGACGAGTATATGCATGCGTAACTTATCTCATCAATTTCCTACCAATACATTCAGTAATCCCCAACGTTCAATCCTAATAATCATCGCATTTCATATGCTTTTCCAATGATTACTTGTTTTCCTGAATCTGATTTAATTCTGGCAATGGGGTCCAATGATTATGCTTCCCAAAGACAACAACCGCATCGATATCATTGGCATATCCTCAAGCCTCTTCCCGACGGTTTCTCCTTTGTAGATGATTGTCTTTTCCTGATCCTTGTTATTCCTAAAAGCTTATTTATCAAATTACCTGATGCTCCATAAGGCCTAATCTTCCCCCCTTAAAATATTTATTCCATCTAATGAGTATTGCTGAGCCCCTTAATACGCATGGCCTAATCCCAAAATAAGAGAAATTATTAATACTGTCTCCTTAGAATCTTTTAATATTTGTTGAACTTCAGTTGTCAACCCAAATAAGCTTCCGTACATAATCAAATTTGTCTGCCCCATTATACATTGTGATATCCTTACAATACCATAAAAACTTCTAAAACTATCTCCAAATGTTGCTGCTGGATGGTCTGCGTTAGAAAATCCATATCTTTCATTCCTAATCCCCAAAAAATGTAAAATCCAATCTGAAAAATCATGATGTCCACTAAAACTTTTGTTGTGGATACAAAGCATGATTCACATGGTAAGGTTCCGAAAACCTCAAAATTGCGTACTTCCCGAACCTATTGGAAGCTAGCTCGTCCAGCTATCACTGGTCATAAATTCTTCCTGCACCAATTGATACCAGTTCCTTCCCAAAGTGATCCCTATTTCAGGTCTGTTGATAGCTCAATAACCATATTTTTGCAATATTTTCTTCACATGACCACCCACTAAAATCATTCTTTAACTCATATGGATCTACATGAACCTCTCGATATTCATCCCAATACTAAAGATCACAAAATCACATTTAGAATGATCTAAATTTAGCATTACATCCTAAACGTGCATGATCATGAACAATTTTAAACATTATTTGCCTTCAAATGTCCTCGAATATATGCCATCTAAAACCCATTTATGGCAATCTCCAAGTACCTGTAAATTTTGATTAATAGGTGTAGTCATCGTCGACCCAACTACCCTATAGAATTCTCTCTCACACACATCCTTGATGTGGATTGCCTAAATGGAGGCATACATGCGTTTTAGATCAACGATCTAAATTTCAGAACGTCCACCACTCATTTATTACTGACAGTCTTGGTCACTGCCGTATATGCATCTAGGGTAAGGAATAATGACTCATCCGCACCTAATAGTCGATAGCCCAGTAGGTTCACATGCTTTATTGGCGCCTTAGCAACACCTTCTTGGTGTGATATCTTATCTTGACTCATAACATCAATATCAGATCAGTTTGCATCACATAGGCTATTGAATTGCCCAACGGGGCTTCTCATACTCATTGATTATGGTAAAGCATCCATGACACTATGATAGGCCAGGCCCTCAGCATTCTCATTTCTGTAACTTTGCGATATACACATAACATCCCCATGATACACTTAGACATATGTACTCCTGGTCACATATTTATCTTACTGCTCTAGCCTATCTCATAGGCATTCCTATAGCTCACAGTGATGCTAAACCTGGGCTCTGATACCATAATTGTAACGCCCCCAAAAGCTAATGCTACTTATCTTAACTTAACCATGAATTTATTAATCTACAGCGGAAGACTTTTGTTGTGAAAGGAGGCGTTACCGCTGTTTCTGGATGGAACAAGGCTTGTCTAATTTAGTAAATAACTGAAATCACCTCAAATAGATATTTGTCTCCTCATACTGTTTGTTCCCCATGTGGTAATTTAATGTACTAATACGAAGTATTATTGTCCTCGGATTTCAATGGAATAGCAACACACAACCTTTCAGTCTGAAAGCCTATCATCACCGTGGGCGCTGACTGGCTAGCAATCAGTAAATGTCCCTTATTTTAGCGGTTTTCTGATTTCTCAGGAGAATTGTTGTTCCCTTCTTCTTATACCTAAAACAGAAAACATGAAAACATGCGAATGATGAGCCGAAACTCAGCACGTACATTCCTATGTGGTAAAATAAGTTTGTGGTAAATGAGTTGGGCCGGCCGCATTTCAAACCATTTTTGCTTTGCAAACAGGAGAGAGAGAATGTATAAGTAGAATTGATTTGCTGGTTATTATCTGAAAGTGGACCCCTTGGTCGATGTACATCTTGAAACGATCATACTTTGGGTGCTCACCCCCCAGGCCGATCGAGAAGCCTGAGTTGACACCGCGCGCGGGTATATTGGTCGGCATAAGCCTTGATAATTGCTGGGCATCAGTCCTGATGATGATTGGCGGGGCCACTTGTTTATGTGATAAAAACATTGAGAAATTAATTCATTAAATGAATCTTATATTAATTTTGCATTGCTGAGAACACTGTGAGTTTTTGAAGAGCACAGACAATGTACGTACCTGGTCTTTGAGATTCTCTCTCCTTTGAAAAATGTGCACTGGCAGCTTGAACCGACAGATGTGGCCTCCCTCCTACTTTGCATATGTAATTCTCTTTTGATTAGTGCAAGGTTATGAAATTTGTTATCAATATGTAAAAAGTTATTGGCCTGACTTTACTTGGTTTTGCTTTTCATCCTTGTCCTTGGATACTGCAAATATTGGCTTAATGAACGTGATAAACGCGTAAAGGGGGTAACAGTGTTGTTATTACCTTATTGTAATCGTTGGTATAAGTTCGTTACTTCCTTACTTTGTTAAATTATTCCCAGTATGGGTCCTTGTTATTAATGTCTGTCATTGCATAATTTAAATTATTACCTTATGGTCATTTATGCCCGAATCATTATTAATGTTTTTAGTGCCATTACTAGTTCCTGGTATTGCCATGTGAAGGCAATAAATGACATAACGACAATCACTGGTCAGTGCCATTACTAGTTCATGGTATTGCCATGTGAAGGTAATAAATGATATAACGACACTATGACCATAATTCTAGAATGTTCTGTAATAGCCTTGGTCAAGACATGAGTTTTTCTCCCAAAAACGTAACATAATGAACCCATATAATCACATTTCATTAAACATGACATCCTGATCAAAATTCGTAATTCAAAAAATATATACTTGAAATTCATGACTTACAATGTATACCTCCAAATTCACGACTTTTTATTACAAATGCCCCAATAATATGTATATTTTTCAGAAAAATTGTCACAATGTTGTCCAACCCAATAGCTCCCAATAATCAATGCATGAGCTGATCTTCAGCATAAAGTTATCAGGCAAATTTTCCCTCGATTTCATAACTTTGAAACTATAGTGAATGCATTCATATCCTAATTAACAACTCGCAATACCTCAATCGTTACAATTAATCATGAAATTATATGATTGACATTTACCGCTTGACATGAATATCTTTAATATACTAAATCATAAATTATCAAATGTAAATTTTTAAATCGAGAAACAAAGAATTACTCACATCAAAATTACTCCAGAACCCAAAATTTTAATCTCCTCTTTCTCCTTTTTCATTTCTTCTTTCTCTCTCCTCTTTCTCCCTCTCTCTCTCCCCCTCCTTCTCTCCTCCTCCTCTCTCTCTTCTTTCCCCCTCCCCTGACCGTGTGTGTGTGTAAGAGAGATGAAAGCCCCCCCTCCACATATATATATATATAGGGGTAAGGGCAAAATGGTAAAATTAAAATTTTTTTCGGAACTAATCTGCAACTTTCCCTTTTTTGGGGGGGGAAAAAATCTGGAGCCTTTTTTTTGAGTCGGTTTGACCGCGTTGACCGGTCAAAGTCAGTTTGATCGGTCAAACCGACTTTGACCCTTTTTTTTGGCGTTAGTAGAGCAGACGTCCAACTATTCTTTTGGAATTTTAATGAATTATTTTAGGAGTAACCAAAACTTTATTTTCGAGGCCATTCTACCGATTCAACCTGCAAAGTTATATATGTGCATAAAGAGAATGTTGGAATGAAATGAAAAAAAAATGCTAAATTGAAATGCGGGGCCCAATTTATTTAATTTGTGATTATGATGTAATATGAATATTGGGGTCGAGTCGTTACAGAAGGTTAATTATTCAACTATACATTCTAACAATAATTCAACTGTAAATCTAATGGTTATTATATACACTGTAAACATTGATTAATTAGGATACTAATGTCCTCTTAAACAACGATAGCTTTATTGCCAAGAATGGCGGAGATTGCAATTAATCAAAAAACAGTCCTCCATCATTTAGCAACCGAGCACAGCCAAAGGTAGCATCAAGTATCAACGATCATATATATAGGCGGTAGTACTAGCCCTTAGGATTAGGATTAGGGTTAGGGTTAGGTTTTATTTAGGCCATAGACTTTTAGGGTTTAGAGTTAGGGTTAGGCTCCCATGATGATGCTTGGCAGATGATGGTACACCCCGCCCCAGCCACTCGTATCCAATGATCAAATCCCTCGTCATTTCTATATAGTCATTAATACTATCGAAACAGATTTCTGTATAATCATTAATACTATCGAAACAGATTCATGATGCAGCCACCCAGACTCAGGTCCTGTTTTCTTTTTTAATTAAAATATTAATTTTAATTCACTTCAATCTATTTTAATTTATTTTATTTTAATCAAATTTAATTTATCATATAAAAAAAATTTAATCCACTTAAATTCATTTCAACCGCTCTTAATTCACCTCAATCTATTTTAATCTATCTCAACCTATTTTATACTTTTATCTATTTTAATTTACCTACAAAAAAAAGACCCTCAGCCATTATTCACAATTTGAACCCACTTGGATTTTACTCATTGCATTTTAGCTGAATTATTTTTAGACTCTAATTTGTTTTCAATGTGTTTGAATTCTGAATGTTGTGTAATCTTTTAAGGCTCAAATGTAATGATATGAGTGGATGTGAGAAGATTCATGGGGTTCAAACATCAAATAATATGTGTCTGAAATTTTAAACAAAGTAAAATATAAGAATGCAACTATATTTAGGCCATGTTTTTTTCAATGATAAATCCTAATTTACTAATCTCAATCAATTTCAATCTACTTTAATTCATTTCATTCAACTACACCAGCTTCAATAAAAAAATATTCATTTCAACTCACTTTAATCCATTTCAATCAACTTCAACCCACTTTCTACTATTTTAATCAACTTCTGCCATAGTATAAAAAAATTTAACCCATATCAACCTATTTCAACCCATTTCAACAAAAAACCATCCACCACTTTGGCCTATTCAGCAAAATTAGCTGTTTAGATAGCGTATAGCGATTCAGGTAGTGGATAGCTGTTTAGATAGCGGATAGCGTTTCTAATTTAGCTGTTAGCGGATGGCTGATTAGACTAGCGATTGAAACTAATGTGTTTGATAAATTTAGCTGTTGTGCTAACTGATTCATGTAAATTGACATAAAATGAGATAGATAATTTTCAAAAATAAAATTTTTAAAGGATATTTTTTGGCTCAAAAATATGAAACGCTACTTTTAAATGTCAAATGTTAATACTATTAGTTTTTCAAAAATGCTGCTTAAAACCTAAAAGCTACTTAAAATGCTAGTCAAAATACTAGTTTACCGAACACTAAAAATTAACTAATTAGCGTATTCCTCTTGTCAAAATACTAAACGCTATCCAAAACGCTGTTGCCGAACACGGCCTTTAACATACTTCAACTTACTTCTATCAATTTCAATCAACTTTATTTATTTATCAATATTTATTTTCCAACGAAAATAACATACCTTTATGATGATCCAAGATGAAGACTATACAGATGTAGTGAAAATATTAAAACTCCCTCATCACATATTTCAAAGCATATTAATACCAAAGCTCAGAATATACAATCGTTAAACAGAGTTTGAATCAAAATTTCTTATACTATACGCTTTTTGAATACTAGGGTCGGTAAAAAATTATCCAATTTGGATATTCGAATTTATCCGATCCGAAAAAATCGAGTACGGTTATGGATTTTTCGTCCGAATTTTGAATCCGGACACACTATTTTTTATATTTCTATTGTCCGAATCCGATTTTGACCCAAATTTAGCATTGCCCGAATTGTCCGACGTGAAAAAAATCGGGTATCGGACATCAATTTCTTGTCTGAATTTTGATATTGTTCGATTTGTCCGACCCGAATTCGACTCGAACCCAAATTTTTGCCAGTCCTGTTGAGTACTTTATAGGCTTGTTCTTTTTGTGGGTAAATTGGGGTAGATAAAATGGTGAAGTGGGTTGAGGTGAGTTGAAATTTGTATTTTTTGAGGTGGGTTAAAGTAGGTTGAAGTGGGTTAAATTTAAGTTGAAGTGAGTTGAAGTTGGTATATTTTTTAGTGGTAGGTTGAAGTGTGTTAAAATAATAAGAATGTAATTATGAAGAGGTGGGTTAAAATTGATTGAAGTAGATTGAGGTAGGTTGAAGTAGGTTGAAGTGGGTTAAAGTGAGTTAAGGTTGGTATTTTTTTCAGGTGGATTGAATTTAATTGAAGTGAGTTGAGGTAGATTGAAGTGGGTTAAGATTGATAAATCCTAAATGATCTACGAAAAGAACAGGGTCTACGTGATGCCCTCATTCCTATGAAAAAGACAAACATTATATTAAAGTCAAATATTAACACAACGAAAACGTCTCTCATACCTTTTGGATCTAATCTTTTCATCTTTTGTAAATTTAAATTTATTTTAATTAAATCAAATTAGATTTATTTGAATTTATTTTGACTGAAGATATCGATTAAGAAGAGCTTATTCAAACTAAATTTATTTAAAATCACATTGAAGAAAAATAATTTTAGATGAATTTCTTTTGTGAATTTCTATATGTGTGCCCATTGAAAACTAAATCTCATTAGAGGGTAATTCTAATTTCTATGGCCCCTAAATCTTAGACATGTCTTATAGATGACATTAGGCCACTAATGATTCCTATAGTACCTCTTGCAATTGTACATGTGGGTTCAAGAACTACTACAATTCCAAAATTCGATTGTATCAAAATAAACAATCTTATGCATCTTCATTCCCCCCCCCCCCCCCCCCCAAGGCTACTTCATTTCAATATCTAGGAATATTTGCATTACTTTACTGTTACTTATGAGTTATCACTTTCCCAATTCACAATTCATTATTATTGCTCTCACCACTTCTAATTGCTAATTTATTTACAAGTGCATATCTTTGCAACTGCTTTTAATCGCTTCTTTCTGCTCCCCATTACATTTTACAACTCCTCAGTATTTGTGGCTAATTTTAACAATGCAAACCAAAATGCTATGCTTAGGCACTGTTCTTCTCATTAGTAAATTTCATTTTACCAATATCAACTAATATTAAACCACTTCTACCAACTTTAACAAAAAATTTCAATTTCAACCTATGTTTTAATTTTTCACAATTTATAAATTATCATGTGAAAATTAACTATATTTAATTTTAAACCAAAAAATTACCCCATAGTAAATTTATTTTTTGTGCTGTATTGAAATAGTAATTTGTAAATTATTATGTAAAAATTATACATATAAAAACTTCCTCAAGAATAATGTCATAAATAATTTTATTTGATGCAAAAAGTCATAAATAATTTAAAAATTGTTAATATAGTAGCATTACAACAACACTTATTAAATTATTAAAACAAATGTATTCTACAAATTTACCAAATTTTAGTTACTTGAAATATTATGCCAAAAATTGAACCAAAAATGAATTATTCTCATTTGTTTACATTAACCAACTGTCACCTATTATATAAAAAAATATACCAACTGCTTCCAACTTCAATCAACTTTAACTTAATTCAATAAAAAAAAAAATACTAACTTTAACTTACTTTAATCTACTTCTACTAACTTCAATTAATTTAACCCATTTATCAATTTCTATTTTTAATGAAAAAACATACCCTTAATGTGGTTCATAATATGATGATTTTTTTTCTTTTAAAAAAAAACTTCGCCTCTCTTATAATTAGAGAAGCCCATAATCAAGCATATACATTGTAGGTGATGATACGTGTCTTATCGTAAGACACTCTTAAATATCTTGCTTTAACTTAGACTAATGTGTTTCATGATTTAAAATTACCAAATTTTTAATAATTACAACTTATCATGAGTTTTAAAACTTTAATATTCATCGGCTACGCCAATAAATAAAAATTGACACTGTAATTGGATTAACTCTAGTCACAAAAGCGTATTATATGTCTAATTTTATAAATATGAAAAATTATGCGTAAAAGGATAATTTTATGCGATTTGTAAGTTTTAACATCTTTTTACTATTTAATTATACTAATTTTTTGATTTGATGCATAATAATATATATTTTAAATAAAAATAAGACACTTTTTAAATATTTTATGGTAAAAAATTTATCATTTTGTTATATATATTATATTATACAAGTTGAAGCTGGGAATCAGCCAAACAAAAACTAAAAGTTGAAGCTGGTACGTATGGGCTCTCGCCTGATGGCCTCGGAGCTGTGGTTGCTTGGAGTTGTGAACATGAATTCTCTCTCCCTCACTCTCTCTATGGTCAGTCTGATCTGCAACGAAGAGAGAGAAGGTACATCGGCGTTGACAATATGTCTTTCACTGATTGACCGTTGGATTTGCATGGACGAGGGGGGAGAGAGAGAGAGAAAAACAACAAAATCTTGGATGGGCAGTACAACGAAATCAAGGGGCAGTAGTAGTCCTCCTGCAAAGTGTTTGTTTTCTTCTGCTCTGAGCCATTGCAAGCAAGCAACGCGATGCAATGCAAGCATCGTATTTTGGGGAGACGCGACGTCATAATGAGAATCTGTTCTACTGTGACTGCCAACCAACGCGGCTTGATTTGATTTGGAGTTTTTGGCAAAGCCACTTCTGGCTGCCAATATTTGTAAAACAACATTTTCACTCAAAAGGCGAAGACACCCCTATCGTTGAAACTGACACAATGGAAATTGTCGCCTGTTAATTATATGAGAATTTCGGCTTTTTTTGGGGCATTACGAAAAACATTGGTGGACATTTATTAAAATATACTGAAATATATTACATGTTTGGAAAAAAAATATAATTGGATATTTTTATTAAGGCTCTATTCTTTTTATGGGTCAATTTTAAAATATTAACCTCAATTCATTTCAATCCACTTCAAACCACCTCAACCTACTTCAATCTATCTAAACCTATTTCACCTTTTTACCCACTCTAATTTACCTATGAAAAGAACAGGCCCTAAGGACTTAGCAATATTAAAATTATTAAATTATATTAAATGATGTTGAATGATATTGAAAGTTACTGATAATAAAAATTACTGAATGTTGATGATAAATTTTATAATAAATTAAAAAGAATGTAATTTTAATCAAAATGAAAGTTGGGTTCGGACCTTATTTAGGGTTGAGTAGATATAGTTAACTTTATCGAACTCCTAGCCTGACCATACTTGAGGTCTTTGTAGTGTTCTCCCAAGAGCCAAGAATTGCTTTCTACGAGAACTCACAGACCTCAAGTCATGAACGCATTCTATACAGTACAGCAAGGTTTAAAATGAGAACACATACAACACTAGTTTGTCAAAAATATGAGTTTAAATAATTCTTGAGGCTTTTTGATAGAAGTCTGTGATGGGCTGAAATTAGGCCCGGTTCTTTTCATGTGTTAATTCAAAAATATTAATTTCAACTCACTTCAACCTATTTCAATCTGCTTCAACCCACTTCAACCAACTTCAATCAACTTCAACCTATTTCAATCCACTTTCACTATTTTCATCAAGTTCAATTTATCACGTTAAAAAAATTCAATCCACCGCAACCTATTTCAACATACCTCAATCTTTTACCCACTCTAATTTACCTACGAAAAGAACAGACCCTTAGGGATGGCTAATATCTGATAAGCTCTTTAAAACCTTTTTAACAGTGACTTAATTTTCTTGAACTTTTGGCGTATTTGTTTTCTTAGTGTGAGCATACTTCTCTTCCCTGTTCACTTGCAACTAGTTCATTTCAACATTTTGTGGAGCAGTTAATGGCTGAAAGGGGTTGACCATCGGTTAGCAAGATCAAATTCCATCAACTTCTACCAATCTTTTTCAAGTATATTGAAACAGAGTGGAGTAAGTTAAGCTAAGAAAAAGCAAGTCGGAAGTAGGTTGAAGTGTTTTAGAGCATCTTGCGTGGAATAACTTTAAAATGTTGTAATACTAGTTGACTTTACGTCCATATAAAAAAATGCAACAGAAGACTTAAGTATCATTGTAATGCATTATTAAACTTTGGTTTATGAGAAACATTTGCATGTATGGGCCTGTTTTTTTTTATTGATAAATCTCATTTTACTAACTTCAACCAACTTCTATCAATTCAGACAGAAAAAATTCCAATCTTTTCCAACTTCAATCAACTTGGATCAAATTCTACCAACTTCTACGAATCTTTTTCAAAATTTTTTAGAAGAAATCTCCACCCATTTACATTTTTTATCAATATCCTCCAACTCGATTCACCAACTTATTTCAATCTTTATCAACCTTAGCCAACTCTACCAATCATTTCAAAAAAAGTACCAACTTTTACAAGTCTTTGTCAACTTCACCAATTTACCAATCTCTATTTATCAATGAAGAGAACAGACCCTAGGTAACACGTCTCATTACCAACAAAAAGTGTATGTTATAAAAGCAATTCAAGAACTCATTTTCTATTTGTCCCTAACTATCAATCACTACTAGAAAAGTACAAAATAACGATGGAATTCAGCAACGGACTAAATTAATGAGGGATTTGACGACGGAAAAACAGTATCACAAAATAGTCAGATTATGCGGCAGATTTGGCGACGGAAATATCAATCAGTCACCATAATTGACACATGGCGACGGAAATTCCGTCGTCAAATTAAAGTTTTTTTTTTCCCCAAAAACCTGACGACGGAAATTCTGTTGCCCTCAAAGAAAATTTGAATTTTAAAAAAATAGGGATGGCGACAGAATTTCCGTCGCCATCCCAGTTAAATGAAACCAGATCTCGGTTTGATTTCATTTAACCCGAAAGCGTTCGAAGAGAGAGAGGGGGAGTGGCAACACTCCTGAGCTCCGTCCGACCACCGCCTAGTCGTGCCGGCCCCCTCCCCCGCCATTGCCGCCCTCCTCCACCAGCCCCCTGCCATCCGTCGCCGCCTGCCGCCCCTCTTGCCAGTTGTTTTCAACAAATTCGAGGTAAAATTTTCAACTATACTAGTTGTAATTTCTCCAAATTTTTATATTACATTGTTAGAATTTCGTAATTAGTTCATATTTATGTTGAAATGTGGTATTTATGTGAGGTTATTGCTCTAATTTGTTTCAAGATTTGGGTAAATGCGATTTAGAGTTTAGGTTTGGTAGTTTGAAGTTAAAATTTGATATGGTAGTTGAATGAAATGGTTTAATTGATAATATTATTGAAATGTGGTATTTGTGTGAGGTTATTGCTCTAATTTGGTTGGAGATTTTGCTCAATGCAATTTAGGGTCTAGGTTTGGTAATGTGAAGTTGAAAGTTGATATGTTGGTGGAATGAGATGCTTTACTTTATAATTTTCTTCAATTGTGATGTTCGTATGAAGTTGTAGCTTTTATTTGTCTGAAAATTTTACCCAATGCAATGTAGACTTAGATTTGGTAATTTTAAGTTGAAATTTGATATGTTGGTGGACTAAAGTGCTCAACTTTGGAATGAATTATTAGTTTCATGAAATTCGTAAGAATATAAGTATATTTGTAAAAATTTATAATTTTTTTTGGATGCAAGTAGAAATTTATAAGTAAACATATGCAATATATAATTGAGTAATTTATGTAATTATTATAAGTTTAATTAAAATTAATTCTTATCCAATAACTTATGTGGCTATTGTTATTTGAGCAGAATATGAATGGTCCTCCATTTAACAGGTGGATATATAATAGATTACTGTCTGATCGTGGTGGTTATATGCAAGAATTTCTAGATAGAATAAACCAATTCGATGAATTTACACATAGACAGACAGAGTTTTTGAATGGAAGAAAGTATAGATGTCCTTGTGCTAAATGTAGAAATAGGGTATACTTGACACCCGATGAGGTCAAGATACACCTTATGTATAAGGGTTTTGTGAAAGAGTATTGGTTTTGGATAAGTTATGGGGAAATAGAACATCAGCAATATGATTTTAGGTATTCAAATAGTAAAATTTACGAAGTTAGAGGTTCAAGTCATATTAATAATGACTAATATAAATCGTACATAGATCGGATGGCGGACATGGTTGATGATGCTATAATGGCAAATCAAAATATGAGGGAAGAAGAGTTAAGCACTTGTCAAGAACCATTTTATAATATGGTTCAAGCTGCTCAACAACCTCATATGATGGTTATTCCACCCACAGTGAGCTCTTTGCTACGGTGAGACTGTTGAGTATCAAATCTGATTATAACATGCCATATAACTGTTTCAATGAAATTGTTCAACTAATGAAAGAGATGTGTCCACCTAACAATCGTATACCAAACAACTATGGGTAAATGAAGAAGGCTGTTAAAGATCTCGGCAACGATGTGGTCCAAATTGATTGTTGTCGGAAAGATTGCATGCTATTTTTTAAGGAGGACGCAAACCTGGATGTGTGCAAGTTTTGTGGGCATTCAAGATGGAAGAGGCAAAGGTCCCAACAAGGAAATCAAAATCCATTGCGATACTCAATGATGTATCACTTGCCGTTAAAACCTCGACTGCAGAGGTTGCATGCATCAAGAAGTACTGTAGAGCACATGAGATGGCACTATGAACATCGGCGTGAGGATGGTGTTTTATGTCATCCATCAGATGGGGCAGTATAGAAATATTTCGATAACAAGTACCCTGATTTTACTTCCGAGTCTCGGAATGTGAGGCTTGGCTTATGTGCTGATGGATTTAATCCTTACACTTTGTCTTCAAGATCATACTCTATTTGGTCGGTGGTAGTTACACCTTATAACCTTCCCCCTGAAATGTGTATTACCAAACTATTTATGTTCTTGACTTGTGTAATCCCCGACCCCAAAAATCCCAAGAACAAAATAGATGTATATTTACAATCTCTTATTGATGAGTTGAAAGAGTTATGAGATGTTGGAGTTGAGACATATGATATTTCTACGGGGCATACATTTCAGATGAAAGCTGCACTTATGTGGACCATCAATGATTTTCCTACGTATGGAATGTTATTTGGGTGGAGTACTAATGGGTAATTGGCATGTCCTGTATGTATGAAACAGCAAAAGGCTTTGAGATTGAGAAATGGAGATAAATTCTCATGATTTGATTGTCATCAGTGTTTTCTGTCAAGGAATCATGCGTTCAGAAGAAATAGAACAGCATTTAGAAAAGGCATAGTTGTTACAGAGGGTCCTCCTCGCCGCTTATTTGGGGAAGAACTTTATGCCGAGGTGGAAGATTACCCAATGGTAACTACAAATGGTGACTTTGTTATACCAGAATTTAAGAAAAATGAGCACAAGTGGACGAAGAAGAGCATATTCTGGGAGTGGCCTTATTGGCGACTCCAATTGCTCCGTCATAATTTGGATGTGATGCACATTGAGAAGTACTTCTTTGAAAATATCATTAACACTATTATGGATGTCAATGGAAAAACAAATGATAATGCCAAATCAAGAATGGATATTGCAGAAATATGTGATAGACAAGAATTACATTTACATCCAGGCCCAAGTGGTAAGTCGGTTAAACCAAAAGCGAAGTTCGTACTTCCTGTGGATAAACGAAGAGAGTTGTGTGAATGGGTAAAGGAGCTTCAAATGCCTGATGGATATTGCTCTAATTTGAGGAATATCGTGGACCCTAATGAGGCAAAGTTCAACAACATAAAAAATTATGATTGTCATGTATTCACAGAGACTCTTTTACCCATTGTATTTGGTGCGCTCCCAGATGATGTGTTGAAACCTCTCATCGAGATAAGTCAGTTCTTCAAGAACTTATGCTCAACAACACTGCAAGAGGATATGCTTGAAGAAATGCATCGGAACATTGTCATCACTTTGTGTAAGTTGGAGAAGATTTTCCCTCCTGACTTCTTCAATGTAATGGAGTACCTGCCAGTGCATTTGGCAGAAGAGGCTCAACTTGGTGGTCCAATACAATAGCGATAGATGTATCCATTTAAGAGGTAAGGTAGGCTATACTTGCTGAAACCTTATCTCAATTCTTATATGTGCAATCACTTACAAGTGAATGCAATTGTGAATTTGTTATGTTCTTTGGCCGACTGAAGAAAAAGATAAAGTAACAAGCGTGTCCTGAGGGTTCAATCACAGAAGCATACCTAGAAGTTGAGAGGACATTCTTCGCCTCCGATTACTTCGGCTCTAATGTACCCTCCATGTACAATAGATGCAGGAGAAATGAGGATGGCGATGAACATAATAATCATTTCTCAACTCTATCTGTGTTTGAACCGCACGGGACCGTTATTGATAGGGAAAGATCAAGGTATCTCACAGATGCCCAATATATTGCTGCCCATCTTCACGTGCTGTTAAATTGTGATGAAGTTAAACCTTATATAGGGTGAGTGCTACCTTAACTTCCAATTGAGATTATCATGCGGAACGCAAGTATATTAATGGCATTCATAAAATGTGATAGAATTTTTACAAAAGAAGTCAGAACTGCATGTCCCAATGTCAGCAACGCTGAGGTTGACACCATCATCGAAACTTATTTTGCAGATTGGTTTAGTCAGAATGTAAGTATTACAACTCATTCCTTCATAATTTTAACATAACAGTTAGGTGCATTGTATTAACTAAAACTACATGTTATGTCACCTTAGGTGCATTATATTCAACTATTCGACACCCACAAACATTGCTACTTGACACAATTGGCTGCAAAGCGAAATCAGTATGTGTCGACGTGGACGACATATAGAGTTAATGGATTCAAATTCCACACAGAAGCTCACAGCGTCGGGAAGAGAACATATAATTGTGGTGTTGGTGTTTGTGGTACGGGGAAAAGCGATATTGAAAATGATTATTATGGCGTATTGAAGGATATTGTCCAACTTGAGTATATGGACGAACCACTTAAACGATGTGTGCTGTTCAGTTGTGAGTTGTGTGATCCCACATTGAATCGTGGGACACGATCTCATAAAGTAAGCAAACTTATTGAGGTGCACCGAACAAGGAGGTACTGAAAGTACAATCCATTCATCTTCCTAAACACCGCATCACAAGTATGCTTCATACCACATGCAGATCGCTCAAGGGATAGAGCCAATTGGCTTGTTGTCATACCAACCAAACTAAGGGTGAGAGTGGATAAGCAGTACACTCTACGTACTATCTACCAATAAACGGACATGATGACAATCGTTGAACCTGTGAATGATGCTATCCCTACATCATTAATGGATGAAAGTGCACCACCGGAAGAGGTTAATGATGAAATAGGATTTTCATTCATTCAGGTTAATGACGAGATAGATGAGTTAGAGGATGATGAGGGTGATGAAGAGGATGAGTGGGATAACGATGATGAAACAGATAAAGTAGAGGAAAATTTGCATTTGTATGATAATGACGACGATGATGATGACGATGATGCAGATGATTGAGTGCTAATGAATTCTTATGTATTTGAGTACTTTGCATGGGAAACTATTGGTTGTAACTTTACTTTTATTGTATGAATGAATTTTGAAAATATGTGTTACCTATATATTATGATGTCTGAGTAAACGGTTGATATGTGCAATTATTATATATTTGTACTTGCATTTATTGTCACCTGTTTCAGGTATGGATTCGAATTCTCGTTGAGGTAAGTCCTTCACTAGAGGTAGAAGACGAGGGCGTAGGAGCTCTGCCGTAGATCCAACCGCAATGGATGTTGATCCATCTTCCCCCATGTACCTCATATCCCATTTCACCAGGAGCCACAATGACTGGTTACATACTAGGTCTTTCAGGGTCAATGCCTCCCCCATTTGGAGTTTTCCATCATCAGACCTCATACATTCCCAATCAAAGTACCATGTACGGCCAATTTGCCTACAACATTCCTCTAAACCCTCCTTTTGTGAACACTATACAGCCTACTTCCCAACCCATTGACCCTAACACAAACCAGTCCCAAGATAACATTACAACTGGAGAAAGTGAAACATAATCTAGTCATGGAAGCATTCGAGTAAAGACTTGAATTGAGTCAGATGGTAAAAGGTAAGTCTTTCATGGTTATATGTTATGAACTACTACATGGATTTTGCATCACAAGTAATCAATTTGATATGTTATGTTCAATTAGATTTCTCCCTAATGAGGGTACTGTTAGTAGGACTTCGCTCATATTTCAAAGTAAATATGACGGAGCTTAACCTACTTGGGGCAAAGTGCCCAAACCAGTACATGATTTGTGGTTTAGAGAGTTCAAGGTAACTATAGTGACTACATATTAATAGTTTGTGAGAACGTGATAGATTACTATTGTATTATTTAATGTGTTTGTTGTTTTCATAATTTTAGAAGTGGTTTACTTGGGATCCGATCCATGAGGGCTGTATAAGAAAAAACTTTGAAAACCGAGACAATGCACGTTTGAGAGACTTCTTTGACAGAGTAAAGAAGCACAACAAGAAGCCTGTTTGGCTCGGTGATGCTCAATGGGAGGGACTTCAACAATACTGAGCGAACGGAGGTTACAAGAAATTGCGTCAAATAGCCTAGAAGAATTGACCGGATACTCCAAAAAGTAGTGGCCCATCTCTCCACACCTGTGGCTCGATCCCTATGCATGAGCATAGGCGGCGTCTGGTAAATATATTTGCTATGTATTTCTTTAACTTTAATACTATGGTTTGGCTTGTGTTTGACATAATTCTGTGTGGCATGTACATAGAGGGAACATCTTGGGAAGGAGTCCACGATTGTTGAATTAGTCAGCCGCACTCACAAATTCTATGGCAAAGAAGATGCCCATTGGATTGACAAAAAATCACAAGAAATATATGTAAGTAATTAGCTATTCTCAATTTTTATTGGTAGTCTAACATGAACTTATATACTTTACTTTCGTTAATTGTAATATATATGATTTCTTGCGCATGTCCTCATATTGTAGGAATCTTTTGAACGTGAATTTCAAAATGTTAACAGCTCTCAAGAGATCGGGAATGGCACTTTTCAATATCCAAATCAACCACTTCTAAACCCAAATGAGTTGTGGGTGAAGATGTACAAGAACAAGAAGGGCCGTATTTATGGCATTGGCGATGAGACTGTCAATATTAGGAAATCCGGTTACTTGAGTCCCACTCAAAGAGCCAGTACAGTTTTCAAATTAAAGTTTCAATGAACATGGTTATACGATATGCTTTCTTAATTGTAATACTAATGCGTACTTCATTTAAATGCCTGTCCGCAGGTACTGGTTATACGCCATCGCAACAAGAGCTCAATGACTTAAGGGGTGTAGCAACCAACTTTGGGGTGAGCTAACTTCACAAGTTGAAAGCTATCGATTGTTTATGGAGAGATGTAAGTAACTGAAAGAATCTAACAAATTGCTCACCTAAAGCAACCAACAACTGAGCCAACAAATTATGAGCATCGATCAACGCCTGCAAGCTTTCTTCCAAATGCAACAAACTTCTGGCTCGGGATCTCAGCCACCCTTTACCCATCATTTACAACATAATGAGGATGAGGATGAGGATGAGGATGAGAATGAAGAAGAGGAAGATGATGATCCTCACCTTAGTGATTGAGTTGGTTTCAGTTTTCCCCCAGCTGGTGGCTTTCTTGCTTGATTTTTCATGGAGTACACCTTTTGCTGCTTGCTTCCCCTCCCCTTGGTGCTTATTTCATTCCCCTCCCCTTGGTGCTTATTTCATTCCCCTCTCATTGGCACTTACTTCTCCCTCTTCTGCAAACGTAACGTTATTTTTAATTACTAGCAACTTCTGGTTTGTTTGGATTTGTAGTTTGTAATATATAGACACTTTATTTGGGACTTGTGCTTTGTGAATTCAAAACTCTTGGTTTGAAGTGTTACTTTGGATGTGATATTCCACCTTCGTGTGACTTGAAATTATTGAGAATGCTTCAAATAAAGTCATACTCGAAGTCATTGGATGTTGATGGAGTGAATACTCATAGTAAATTTCTTGTAGGGATTGAAATCTATGTACTAAGAGATATAATAAAAAATAAGTGTCATTATTTTAAAAAAAGTTAGAAGCTTAGCGACGGATTGACAACGGAACTGAAGAATTTATTTTTCTAGGGCAGAAGCTGGCGACGGACATGGAGTTCTGTCGCCACTAGCGATGGAATTTCCGTCTCTAAGTCCTTCGCTGCAGCAACGGATTTTTAGATCCGTCGGTACCTGCCCCGCCAATTTTTCCCTGCCAAAAAAGGTATGTCGTAGGTTCCGTCGCTGATGGCGATGGAATTGTGAAATTTCGTCATCAGGTACTCAGCGACGAGCCAAAATCCGACAGCCATTTTCTGTTACCAATTCCGTCGCCGTCGCTGATAAGCCTTTTTCTGTCACTGATTTCGTCTTTATCTAGTCTTTTTCTTGTAGTGAATGGATCCCACAGAAAGGCCTGTTTACCAATCGAATGCAATACCTTTAAGAGATTGCATGAATTATTTCACTAAGAGGTCACCTTCTTTGCCAACATTGTTGCAAATCTCCATGAAGTGCATAACATGCTGCTTGGGGTTCCCCTTGCCATCAAATTATTAGAATTTAGGTGGTTGATAGCCATTAGGCATATGAAGTTCATCGATCCTCGTTATATATAAGGTTTCTTGTATAAGTGAGTTTCATGAGAATCTCCTCCCAGATGGGCCTTCACGACGTGAACTATCGAGTTTTGAATTTACTTAACCGACATTGAGCTTAATGTTGAATTGTTCTTTGGTTTGTATTCATCATCAGATTCTTTGTTATGATTGGATTCTTTGTTAGAATCTTCACCGTCTTAGCCTTTGTTAGATACTTTAGATGAGTGCTTCCCCAACTTTGTTGTCAACTCAACAATCTGCTTGTTTTGACAGTTGATTCGAACATCTTTTTTATACCTTTCTTTAAAAGTCTATCTAGCGTGACCTTCATATCTGCCAGCTGTTCCTCCAAGTTGGCAGCCTCTATCACCATGACTGGCATGACAATTGTGTTAGAGGATTCGACTTCAGCTTGTGAGAAAAGTGAATCCCTTCGAGACGCCGATGCAGAATTGCCACTACCGTACTTATCATCCTCCTCATCGAAATGCTGAAAGGCAAGATTGGTATAGGCTTGGAATTCATCCACTTCGTGGGGTAGAGGCTTCCTTTTATTGAAGACATCAAGAGATTTTAGTTTAAAACTAGGGAGACAAGCAGTTTAATTGCCTCCATCAGCAGGCAAATTGGAGCTAAAGTTTTGATTTTTGCATGACTGAAAAGCTGGAGTCATGACTTGTTACTTTAGGATGATGGAAGAAACAACTTTGGTCATGCTCCTCATTACTGTAATGTTTCAATTGCTAGATGGAATACTTGCATTTGGGGATTCTTTAGATGCAAATCCGAAAGTCTTCCACTTTGAAGATTGGGGGATAGCGTTGTTTGAAGCCATGTCTCCTTCAAAGGAGTGTAAGACTTTTTTCTATTGGAGAAAGATATGAGAGGCAAAGATGGTCCCACGAAGAGTGTCAAAATTTAACACAAATTATGAGTCTAAAAAAAATAAAGACAAGAAATATGGAACAATTTGATTTCATTTTGATTTCAGAAGATATGTGTATAATATTTGTGTATTTGTTATAAATACATAAATAAAAGTCCTCTGATTCGATCTCCAACTTGTATTTGAAAGATGAACAATTGGCTTGAATCTCGATTAAGTTGACTGATTTAACTCATTTGAATGAACTTGAATGAATTTAATCTTGAGATAGAGCCTAAGAGACTTAATTTCAATCAATAATAGTTTGATTCCTTTGAAGAATAAACGACATGAGTTTTGATTGTGCTTGTTCTCCTCTTCTAAAAAAATTAGACTGTTCACTAAGCCGTTAACTTGACATTCATATTAATTTTTGACTTAGAAGTTATTTGGGTCATGACTTGGTTGTTGGTTCGACTTAATTTAATTAAGCAAATTAAATTAATTAAATGGGCTCATTCGAAAATTTATATTTACTTTATAACATGACACTTATTATCAAATTTTTTGTGCCTATAACGGGGTCTGATTCTGATTCCAAAATTTGATGACCCAGTACTGGACCCAGTTATAATTGGATCATATATTTTGGAACCAATCCCAGAACTAGTCTAACCATGTTCGAGTTCGTGGTCGTACCTGTTGGTTCCAAACTAGTTCGAGGTCTGGAACCGGGTACCCAAGCACTACAAGAACGCGCATGGTTGGAGACCGAAAATTTTCGGTCTCCAAAATAAAAGAATTCGGTCTCAATCTGTTTTCAGAGACCGAATTGAGACCAAAAAGGGGCCGGTCTCGAAAGCATTGGTCGCAAATTTAAATTGGAGACCAAATTTTCCGGTTTGGTCTCCACTAGAGACCGTGACTTGAGACCAAACAAATTTGGTCTCTAATCGAGACTGGGCCTCACGCGGTCTCAGTTGGAGACCAAATTTGGCGGTCTCTTTTTGAGACCAGGAGGCCTGGTCTCCACTAGAGACCAAAATAATATGGTCTCTAACTGAGACCATAGAAATTTGGTTTAGAGACCAAAAATTTCGGTCTCCAGTGGAGACCGCTACTATTCGGTCTCTGATTGAGACCAGAATTTGGGCGACCAACCATTATGATTTTTGAGACCACCACGGCCGGTTCGGTCTCCACCGGAGACCGATTTATTTCGGTCTCTAAAATATTTTATTAAAAAAAAAATTTGGCTTGTTTTTTCACCAGATCCTGCAATTTATAGTTTTTTCTCAAATGCTATACAATTGGTACAACATTTTTGGACGGCAAAAGTGCCACTATATATGGCAAAATCTAAATTACATTCCAAATGTCATTGATACAACAATTATACACCAAAAAATTCCACAACCTAAATATAAATATTTACAACCAAATGTATGTACTTGTGACGCACCTGACATGTGGTACGTACCTAAGCCTACGAGGACGATTGAGAGTTGTCTGCACGAGTAGGGTGGCCAAGGAGTGCCGAGAAGCTATCAAACCGAGCATTTAACTCCAGCAGTCCTATTCTTTGATCATCCAACTGCTTCTTTGCAGCTTCCAACTCCTCCCTCGTACTCCTCAACTCCTCCTCTGTCGAATGTAGTCGAGCTTGAGTGGTCTGCAACTCATTCTGTGTCGTATGCAATTGATCCTGCAGCTGCGTAACTAATGGAGAGGAATATGCAGAAGAACTGCTGCAGCTAGTACGCCTAGACGTCGTCGGTCTCTCAAACATAGCAGGACCCTCTCTTCCAAGTCCGTATATAGTACCCTTGTCACTCCAGCCACCACTTGCCTTGAAGAACAGGTGATCATCTGCAGTTGAACCCACTTGCACATCAGTTCCTGCCTTCAGTTGCTCATATTTGTCCTGCATCAGTGGGATAAAATGAAACAGTGATTCAAAAAGGGAAACTAAACGATATTTCTGGGAAGAAACGGATAGAGTTCCCCCTAAAAGTTGACAATATCCCAGGCTTATAGCCATAATTTATACCCTGCTATACATAAAAACCACATAACACGTTCGCACGCTCAACGGGCCACATGCCCGAAGTACACCAAATCCACAGCTCAACGGATCACACATCCGGAGTATATCATGTAGTACTTCTATAAATATAACAGAAGGAAGGGGATCAAGTGAACTGGGTGGTAAGAGAAGTCCAAATGTACATATCAAACATATCTATCATGTAGTATTTACATAAACACTCTGCGCGTGAGCATCGCACCAAATCCGTTGACCACTCTCATCAACCTTTGAATGAGTGGTCACAAACAATTCAGCTGCAGAAGGTCTTCTTCCCAATTGCTTCGCCTAACAGACAGTAGTATATATATGTTTACGTGAGTAGCCTTCCCAAATGAAATTAACGTATTCATGTCAAGTGTTTCAGATATTCATACCAGTCTGTCTGCCCACATTGTCGCTGATATTGACCCCTGACTGTGCCCAATCTTTGCCTTCGGTCCCTCTGTCTTGTTCTTCGTGTTCCTCTCAGACCGCTTCTTGAATTCCTCATCACTTTCCCTCTTGTGTCGCAATGACGCGCGAAGATCATCCGTCATCCAAGTAATGAACTTGTCCGGAGAGCCCCTCGCGACCTTGTTCACTATGTCTTTCACCCTTACACGCACCTTCTGTTGCCATTCTCTTCTGACTAAAGCCTCGTGCTCGGGATCCCATGTGAATCGTTGCTGCATAGGAAATTTCAAATAATACCATATAATACGATTGCATTGTGTTAGTGTTCCAAAAAACTCAGTTGTGGTCGTTTATTTCACGTAACTCATAATATGTGATCATGTTTAACACATACTCACAAAAGACACCAACATGAGGATAGATGACATACTTATTCGCTAAAAGATTGCATCAGCGACATATATATTTAGTGTCCCTATGTGTGTGGGAGGGGGGGTTGTGCGTGAGTGTGGATATATACATGTTTGCATGCTCAACGGGCCACACGCCCGGAATACACCAAGTACACATCTCAACGGATCACACATCCGGAGCATTGGATAAGGCATCCCATCGATTACAAGAAGACATTTTACTTCTCAATACGTATTGAACTTAATTCAATATGGGTATCATGTACCATATGGTGAAGTTGGGAAATATACCTTAAAACAATTCCACCAAAACCTCCTGTGATCCTCAGGGGCGTCCCGCCAACAAGTAAAGGCGTCCTTGTAATAGGTTCGAATGGTTTCGGAGATGGCACGTGCGACATCTCGATGACCGAACCTATGATACAGCATTGCCAACATATGAAATGAAAACGTCGGACACATCCGTTTGTAATTTTTGGAATGTTAACGATGCTTACCACATGTCGGTGTTCGGCACAAGTCGAATCCTGGTCAAGGGGGTGCTACTGTCCTCTAACGGAAACTCTGGAGGCTGCGTCTCCTCAGAGTCGACCTGGGTGATGGCTCTGCTTGAACCATCCATGCGTACCTACTCCTGCGCAATGTTATAAAAATCAGTTACATAAGTGCATGCATTATAATTTGGAAATTATATGCGGAATGACAGTAAGTATTATACACTGATCAATGTTGGACACTTTGATATGAATGTAACAAATTGCATAAACACATTACAGATGCAACCAATACGCACTCCGGTTGGAAAACATGCAAGTCAAATAACATAACGAATCGAAGGAGAGGATAGTAATAAAAGATTGCATACATTTAACTTACAGAACGGCGATTCTAAATCATAACGACACCAAAATTGCATAGATTAGTGAACGACGTACGCTATGTAAACATTGACTCGGTGAAGTAGTCATCATCATTATCATCAACATTATCATCGTCTTCATCTGCTAACCTGCCGTGCCATTCATCTTCGTCTCCACCATCGATGGCATCTACCTCATCGTCGACAATGTCATCTATGTCATTTTCCTCTAGGGGTCTGATGTCGACATCATCGTCTACGTCAATATCGCCTAAATTAGGCGGGTTTTCGTTTTCATCTATTTGGAATGGTGTGTCCTCTTCCGGGGCATCTATTATTGACCTTGGTTTCATTTTTAACACTGCCCACCAGTCCTTTTTACTGTTATCTTTCATAGGATAAGGCAGGAAGCACACTTGCGTCACTTGACTTGCAAGGACAAATGGATCGTAATTGGGATATCTCTTCGTGTGATTTACATTGACCAATTTGTATGTATCATGGATAACAACACCATTAATGCAGTCAAACCACTCACACTTAAACAAGATCGTCTTATATGAACGAATATCCCCAACATACTCCAACTTAATGAAGTCATCCACTTTCTCAACGAATGTCTTGCTTAGATACTTCCCTTCTAGTCTTTTGTACATCCACACCTGACTTGGGTCCATTGTCTCAGGAGGATCTGTATATATTACTACCCAAACATACATTTTTTCATACAACAATAAGTACATGTAGATAAATACATACATACATATATACGTATATATATATATATATATATATATATATATACACACACACACACGTAGATATATATATATATACGTAGATATATATATATATATATATATACTATATTATATATATATATATATATATATATACGTGTGTGTGTGTGTGTGTATATATATTATATATATATATATATATATATATATATACATAGATATATATATATATATATCTACGTAGATATATATATATATCCACGTATATATACATACGTATATATATATATATATATATATATATATATATATATATATATATATATATATATATATATATATATATATATATATATATATATATACACATACATACATACATACATACAGACATACATACATACATACATAAACTTATTGTTTTTAAAAGCTTATTAGTTTAAGTTGCGGGGATATGTAAAACAACATAGTAGTCATACAAGGATTAAAATTTAGCACAACCCTGTTACGTACAAAATTTTTTTATTTTTGACTAAATAAGAGTGGTTAATTGGTCATCTCAGTTGCTTACAAAAGGATTACATTGTTATTTTTTTAAGTTGAAAATAGTCATTAAAAAATACAATAATATAATACGAAGGGAAATTATGAACTTCAAATCTATATTCAATACCTCAATTCTAATTAGTAGGTAATATATGAGCTTTGTTATGGGTGAATACGATAACACATTCCCTTGATGTTCATAGGCTCATAGCTAAAAGGGTAAATGTGAATTCATTTGTTAATTTATCCTATACTAAGTATACACTATGAAATCAAGAACATCCTATTTTCGACATTGTGGATTTAACGTGTACTAATATCAAGAAAATGGATGGTTCACTTGATAATCAGTGGTTTAGTTAGCCACTACGCAATGTCGATTTCAACTTAGTTCAATGTATACAATTGAAATTAGAACAAGTCTGACCAAAAAAATAAATGTCTTTTTGCTTGTGAACTAAACCTAACACGTCGACATCTTTGCTAAATTATTTTGTGACAAAACAGGAAAATGAAAAGAAAAAGACCATTCTAAAACCGTGGCACGTCAACGGATTTGTCCACTCGAGTCTATAATACAAGTGGTGCCGAAAAACGATCACGCTAGCGAGATGTGAGACTTCCCTTTCTACATTAGTGTGCTTTAAATTTCACTCCTTTGCGTAGTATGATTTAATTAACGCTTCCAAACCTCATAACAAATGCTATAGATCACCAATCCTTGTCCAAATCACTTCCACCAAGAATTATTTTTGTGTCAAATGTAGCTAGGTGTTTATGAATCACTTCCACCAAGAATTATTTTTGTGTCAAGATTGGACCTTCTAAGCAAGGTTTAATTGAGCAAAAGAAATTAGTAAGATAATAATTAATGTATTGACTTTAGTGGATTGATTATGTACTACAAGATACGCATTATTGTTAGTTGTATTCATTGGATGTTCAAGCTTCGGACAGATGTATGTGGAGCTCAGGAAAATTGTACATATGCTACCTACGATTGTTAGAGGCGAAGCAGTGTATATGTTGATCTTTTTATATTGTTGTTTTTATTTTTTGGGTTTTTGGATGCTAAATCAGTTCATGTATTGGATTCAGGGGATAAGGATTATTGAAGGTGAGAGACAGGAGGAGCATCGCGGGCTTAGGGTCCTTACATTTTGGGATTACAGGTATAATTGTCCGATTTAAATCTCCCAACAAGAAACCCCCATTCACAACTTGTAAACAACAACATACTACGTCAACACATACAAGAGATTGTCAGGATTAAACAATCATGTTAAACACTGAGAAAGTTGGCATATGTTAGTAGCATCGCCTTTTTACGAAGGTAACAACTTCAGATATTAGTAGTACGATCATTACGGCATATGTTAAGCCTCTCTATTTACAGTACAACCATGTCACATTTTCGAGTACAGGTGGAAATGAAATGGGTTAACCTGAAGGTACTCCTAAACTAGCTTCACTGAAAGGACAATGTACCTGTAAGTAGCAAAGTGAGGCAGGGAGGAAGTCAGCTGCAGGATTGAGGGTCTGGGTCCTCTTCCAGGTAGCCCTGCGAGATAAACACAAATGAGGCATTTTGTCGAACACCTGGCGTGCAAGTCACTGTGAGCAACGAAATGAAAGAATACCCTTGAATGGGAGGCCAAACACGGTTCCCTACTCAGACATTAAGCAAATTAGAGGGATGGGGAATCGAAGCAATGCCATCAACAGCCCTAGAATCCTCAAATGGGCACCTACATTATCACCGAAGCTACATGAAATTGAGTGATACCAGGGTGGGTTGCCAGGGCTTCGAAGATGCGACCTACGACCGAGCACCTTGAAGGAGGAAGGAAGTGAGTGAGAGAGTGGAAGCGTGAATGAGAGAGCAGAGAGTGGCAGCGTGAAGGAGAGAGCAGAGAACGAGAGAGCAGAGAACAGGGAGGACGAGCGGGAACGAGCAGAGAGCGTTGAAGAGGAGGCCCTGGAATCGATTTTCTGCAAAAATCAGAGACCGACGTATTTTGGTCTCAATTGGAGATCGAAATAGCTGTCCGGTCTCTAAATTCCTTTTTGTGATTAGAGACCAAATATGTAGTTGGTCTCAAATGGAGACCGAATCCACATTTCGGTCTCTGGATTAATTGCAATTTGAAACCAAAATATTTATTTTGAATCCACATTACGCGGTCTCCAAATTTATTTTGAGACCAAAAAATTTTTCGATCTCTGAAAATCACCAGATCCTTCTCGAACAGTGAAATCCTTGGAGACCGAAATCGTTTTGGTCTCTAATTGAGACCGCGTAATGTTTCGGTCTCCAAAATCTGAGACCGAAATTTATGTTGGTCTCAACTGGAGACCGGATAGTAAATTTCGGTCTCCAAATTGGCTTCAATTTGATACAAGAGTGTTTGGTCTCTGAATTCGGTCTCCAAACTTCATCAGAGACCGATTTTTATTTCAGTCTCTAAATTTCGGTCTCAATTGGACCGGATTCGTGTAGTGAAGTGTTTTGCTCACCCTAGTTTAGATAATATAAGTTCTCAAGGAAACACCATTTAATATTGTGTTCTCTATTATTTTAGGAGAGAGGAGAAATTTTATTATTAATGATAATAAAAAAAATAGACTTTATTTTGAGACTTCTATAAAAATAAAGAACGACAACAATTATGGGATGGACAGAGTATTAACTTCCACACAAATAATACTGAATTGGTTGTCATCACAATCAAAACCACATGTCAAGCCTTCACAACATCGAAAATTTGGGCCACAAGATTCACAAGTACTCTTCTATGCAAACTCTAATGTCGCCTTTGATTTCAGGATAATTAATGAATGATTCTGTCATCGAGGCATATCCTCCAATTAACAACATCATGGCTTCTTGTTCTACAATCACTTCCCTGATAATGCTGTTTTCGCTTGATGTCCTTGCAAATACTACTAGAAACATTATAAATACAAAAAATTCACATTTATTTCTCATAGACGTATCTATCTATCTATGTATCTATGTATCTATCTATCTATCTATAATTAAAATTAAGTAATTTATCTATCTAACTATACTTAAAATTACGTAATTACACACTGTTTAGACATTTGGCAATCACTCATTGGATACAAGCATTGCTTTCTTCGTTCTTTTTAAAGATATTGGTTAAGACGTCAATTGAGATGTATTAGTAAGAGTAACTAGATCAAATTAATGCAGGCATTCAACTGTAGGTTTAATTTTATATTGAGGAATCTATTAAAATTACAGTCCAAGTTGTGTGTTTCGTGTTTTCTCTTTCTCTCTCTTTTTTCCCCTATAAGAATTGATATCTTCTTAGAACCTATACAAATTTTATATTCGTAATCTTAATATTATAAATATAGAAATGGTAAAATCATGGGCAAAGAATATTATAGATATCATTTTAAAAAATTAGGATTTAAATAAATTATTTTATCATAATTTGATAATGTAAGTTTTACTCTTAATCTTAGTATCCAAGAATGTGTAAAATATCTATTAACTACTCTTTGATTCTCCTTAGTGTTTTAACGATATTGATTAATGATATTTTAATTTTTTGATCAAACTTTTGTAACCGATCAATATTTATAATTGGGGCTTCTTCTTTTAACATATTATACATGGATTAGTTCCACTATGTTGACTTTTATAAATTTTTAATTACTTTTTTTCCCGCAGAAAAGAAAGACAATGAAGATATGGTCTAAGAGTAATAAGGCAAGTCAGTGATGATATCTAGAAATTATTTTTCATAATTTGTGGAAGAAGATTCTTTTCATAAGATATTTTAGTTTTAGTTTGTCAAGAACATGAGAAAATGATGCGTGAGGCTAATCTTTGATAAACTCTTTAAAGCCTTGTTGACAGTATTTGATTTTCTTCAACTTTTGGAATATTTGTTTTCTTAGTGTGAGCATGCTTCTCTTCCTCATTCACTTAGGACTAGTTCATTTTCAGCATTTTGTGGAGCAGTTAATGGCCAAAAGGGGTTGGTCAAAGGTTAGCAGGATGGAGTATCTTGAAACAGGCTGGGGTAGGTTGAAGCAAGTAAAAAGAAGCTAGAAGCAGGTTGAAGTGTTTTAGAGCATCTTGTTTGGAATATATAGCTTTAAAATTTTGTAATACTAGTGAACTTTACATCCATAAAAACATGTAACAGAAGAATGAAACATCATTGTAATGCATTATTAAACTTTGGTTTATGAGAAGCATTTGCAAGTAGGGGCTTGTTCTTTTCACTGGTAAACTTCAACCATTTTCTATCAACTTCTACCAATTTCTACCAACTTCTACCTACTCAGACAAGAAAACACTCTAATCTTTCCGACTTCAATCAACTTCGATCATATTCTACCAACTTCTAACAATCTTTTTCAAAATTTTTTAGAAAGAAATTTCCACTCATTTACATTTCTTTCCAACATCCTCCAACTTAATTCTACTGACTTTTACCGACTTCTTCTAATCTTTCTCAACCTTAGCCAACTTCTGCCAATCATTTTCAAAAAGTACCAACTTCTACAAATTTTTATTAACTTCACCAATTTATCGATCCCTATTTATCAATGAAAAGAACACACCCTAGTTAAACACGTTTCGTTACCAACAAAAAGCTTACATATATAAATTTAATGGTTGTGTGTCACTGATGAAATTGTATAACCTATTGCATCCCTACATTCATTTATTACTTATTTGTAATGGCCATTGTACAATTCGACGTTAGGGATTGCTACAATGTTTGTTGATTTGAGTAAAATCAATTTGTATTAGCTATCATATAATCTAAGATTGCCTACATTTGAATCTCCCCAAACCTGCAAAAACTGAAATCACACTGAAATTTGTTGATTTCTCTTTTCATATATTCAGATGAAGTTGTGTAACGTTAAACACAATATAATTATGTCATATCTCATTCTTTACTCACTTGGCATTTCAGTTATTGGTGCTAAGACACCTTTCACAAAGAGGATTACAAAGAGCTTCACAAAATAGCTCCCCAAAAGGGAAAAAAAAAAAAAGAAAAGACAAGCATGATGATCCTAACAAACAGATTGTGTCGCTTGAAGCCAGTTGAACATAAAAATATTCATTATTGCTTTGCCACAGTTTGCAAGTGTCTCATGTCTGTTCCTTATATTAGGGATTTTCAGACTAATATCTAGTAATATTTTTATTTTTAAGGTCTATACCTAAATAATTATCGAGAAAAGAATGCTGGGGAAAATCAAAATTAGATTTGAGTTCAATTCACATTAATATTTTCTAGGCTTCTTTGAATTTCTTCCCTGTTTTTTGGTAACACCTTCAGGTATTTTAGGGATAGAAAACATTATGTTCGTCCCAAGAAAGTAGAGTTCATTTCTCTTTACATTATATTGTGCATTACAAATTTACCTAGTAAAAAATATGTTTTGCATTGCTCTTTTTTGATGTATCAAAGTCGAGAGACAAAATTGCAAGCTAGTTGAGGTATAGCTCTAAAAGTCTGATCCGACATCATGGCATGATCCAAGCACAAATTAAAATTTTAGAAAAATGCAACATGAACTGAACTAATTTCGATCCAACATCAACACAACTTGATCGTACATATTAATTTTAGTTTTACATGAATTTATATTATTTTTAAAACTAATATAAAATTAACCTATTTATTAAATAAGCTGATCTAAATTGATCCTTCTCCTATGCTATTACGAGGCTATAGTAGCCTGCAATTAATCACCAGTCGGCGCCATTTATAATACGAGTGCCCCTGCATAAAAAATTAAAAAAAGGGATGCTCACCCAATAAAAGTGACCGCTTACCTGCGAAAATCGATCCCCTATCGGCTACTAATTAAACACAACAAAGAACTAAGAAAACCGTTGGGCGTTCACAGTGCCACTCATTCTCCCTGTCCAACACCTACAGCCCTTTCCCCGTCCTTTTGCATTTATTTTTATCAATTTTTGAGACAAAATAAACACAACCATCACATTTTTATTTAATATTTCGTCCTTTCCTTTTTGCAACCTTAGAAATGCAAACCATACACATTTTAAGAATAAAATCATGCATAAAATCCTATCGTAGAAAAAAAATTACCTAATTTTGTGCCGGCCAACTTAAAAGTGTTGTATTTTTTAAATTGGTCACATTGATGAACGTACAGAAAATAAGCTATATACTCTTGTTTCTAATTTCATAATAGACTTTGAAGTGCTCATTTTCATTAACACTCCATGCCATTTATTTGAATTAATTCTACGAGCAAAATGAATAGGTGAAAATATATATATGGATATGATCTTTTTATCATCTCAAACATTTAATTGAATATTAGCATTTAATGCTGTACTGGTAATTAGTTATAATCTCTAGTCTAGGCTAATAAAGGGTCTGTTCTTTTTGTTGATCTTTTTTAATTTACCAATTTCAACCTACTTTAATCCACTTCAACCTACTTCAATCTACTTCAATCAATTTCAATCTACTTCAATAAAAAGTAGCACCTTCAATCCACTTCAACCAACTTCAGCCCACCTCCTTTAAAATTATATTCTCACTATTTTAACCAACTTTAAAAAAATATATGAATTTCAACCCACTTCAACTAACTTCAACCCACTACAACAACAGCTATCAACTTCAATGCACTTCAACCTACCTCAACCAACTTCACCATTTTACTAACTCCAATTTACCAACCAAAAAAAACTAGCCCGAAGTAGTATTAGATTTAATTAGCTAATCAAATCTTGAAAAAAAATTGTATCAAATAATCTTGGACAATAGGATCAAGCTAAGACGATAGAATAAAACTAACATCTACTCCCTCATTCCATAATTTTGGTCCCTATTTTTTAATAAAAATGTCAAAATAAGTTCTCTTTTTACTATTATATTGGTATTATAAATTTTCTATCTCTTCTAAAAATAATGAAAAATACAACATTATAAATGATGTTTCTTTAAATACCTATATTGTTTACACAAGAGAAAATTTATGGGACTGAGGAAGTAACGAATTAGACAAAAGTGAAGTTAAATAGCTTGTTCTCTTCTTTTTTTTTTTCTTTTTTTTTTTGTAGAAGCTAGTTATCTTTTTTCTAATCCGAAAACAATTCCAAATCTATAAAATCAAATAGCAAATTATTCATTCAAATTATTTAATTAAATTAATAATATCATAATAACGCTATAAAATAATAGGATTAGCAAAAGCAAATTGAACAACTTTAGAGCATTATCAGCCACAGACACGCAAGGCAGATGTGGGGCCTGCGTGTCTGTTGCATGTCACAAAATGTCTTCCCAGCGAACAAAGAATGCGTGTGATATTGGGGGAGAACGCCCAGGCGTTTCTCTCCGTGAGACAAAGTATTTTGTCCTTTTGTGATTTATTTATTTATTTTTCTTTTTTTAAATAAAAAATTATTTAGGTAGTTCAGAAAATAGTTGTGTTAAAAGGTGGGTTCAAAAATAAAATATTTAATTTATTTATTCTAAAATGAGTTTCATTGATTGAAATAATAAAAAAATACAAATTTTAAAATTATAAAACTTTTACTGACATAGTATACTGGCCTGAAAATGCACTCAATGGGAACCCTCCATATTCCATTCAAAACTTTCTTTCATCGTCCCCCCCTCACTTTCTCTCCCCTATATAACCGGCTTCCTCTCACACACTTCTTCTCCCCACCTCACTGTCATCAACCTTCAGCTTACCACTACTACTACTACTTCCACCATAACCACAAAAAAATAAAAAATGGCTCCATCAGAGTCCATACTACTAACCTCACTCTCTCTCCTCTCCTTCACTTCCCCCCTCTCTCTAACCTCACTTTCTTTACTCTTCTTCCCCTCTCTCGTCTCCCTCCTCCTCCACCCCGGCGGCCTCGCCTGGTCTCTCTCTAAAAAACCCAATTTTCTCTCTCTACCCTCCGCCATTCCAGGCTCAGTGGGCCTCCCCTTCGCCGGGCTCGGGCGGGTCTTCACTGGCCCTACTCCTCACAGGGTCCTTGCCTAGCTGGCTTTAAAGTTCAGAGCTTCTGCATTGATGGTCTTCTCAGTTGGGTCGACCCGGTTCGTGATCTCGAGCCGACCCGAACCCGCCAGGGGGATTCTGAGTAGCTCCGCATTTGCGGACTGACCCGTGAAGGAGTCCGCTTATGAGTTATTGTCCCACCGGGCCGTGGGTTTTGCGGCCCTGTATCAGGTTTTGCTTCCAACTAACCTCAATTGATTAATTATTCATTTTATTTAATTTTCCCTGTTGCCCTATATGTTACCCTATCCTTCTTCACTTCTCTCTATGCCTTGCAAAATGCATAGTTCACTTTCAAGCATTATGCATAAAAGATGCTTCAAAACCTATGATGAAAATGCATTTAACTGGACGAATTGTGTTTTTCTCGTCAGCCATCTCAACATTAACTAGAGATAGACACTCTTCTGCTTTCTTTTGTAAAACATGTGGTTACTTCTTGTATATAGGTCGAAACCCATCTAACAAAAAGCAAAGTACAGGAAGTTCTACTCTCATTTTCTCTTGGTCTTCTTCATTTCTCCGTCTAGCATCAAGTCTCCTCAAATTCAAATGTGCTATGTATTGGAGCAAATGGATCGGACTGTTTAGTTTCCATTTTAAAAGTTTTTTCAGCTTTCTCTTCGAATTTGAGGGCTCTTGTTTGTTGAGCAATGGCAGAGATGCAATGACATGGTCATCTCTTGGATCTTCCCCTTTTTTTGGGGTGCAAAACGAGGGAACCAACTTTTGATCTTCAATATATCTGGCACCGGTAAAATTTAGTCCTACCTGAATACTCAAATTTGTCAAATTAGAAAAAAATCGAGTACGGTCATGAATTTTTCGTCCGAATTTTAAATTCAAAGACAACATTTTTCATAGTTTTATTATCCGAACTCAATTTTGACCGAATTTAGTCAAGTCTGAATTGTTCGACCCCAAAAAAACAGGTATTAGTCATCAATTTCTTATCTGAATTTTGATATTATTCTATTTGTCCAACCTGAATTGGAAAATTTGATAGTGCTTATTATATATACCTTGTCAAAAGAAAGTTGAAAAGTTCTCTAGTTAATGCGCCAGGGGACTAACATGAAGAATGCAATCCATCGACTTAATGCATTTCATCAACAGACGAACCAATTGATGGACATATATTGTAATGAGAAAGTAAATATATAATAGTAATATGATGTCAACACATACGAAATGTCCAACATTCAAATTTTTCCATCTCAACCACTACTAGTAAGAGTGCACTTTGATGAGAAGTAACCATAAAATTCTTAGTCATTAAACATTAACAATGAAATTTTTACAAAAAATACTCTTTTAAAATTGCACTTTTTGAATACTAATGGGAGTTGAAGTGTTCTATGGTAATCAACTTTTTTTTTCAAGTATCGTAGTTATATTCTTTATAAACTGTTGATTGTGAATAACAAAATTATAACCGTTGATTTAATCTACTTTAACTTGATGCAGCAGGTAACACGTTACATGTAGGGCTGTCAAAAGCTGACCCGACACGATTACCGACCCGAACCGAACACGAAATTAGGCGGGTTTGGATAAAGATTTTCAACCCGTTTAATTAAATGGGTTGATACGATTAACCTGTTTAATTAAACGGGTTAGGTTCAGGTTGAAATTTTCGACACGAAAAAATACCTATTTAATCCGTTTAAATAAACGAGTTAAATAGGTCAACCCGTTTACCTGTTTACATTAACCCATTTAACCCGTCTAACCTATTTATCAATATATAATTATGTGTAGTTTTTTTGAACATTTTTGGGGGCCATTGAAATTTTAATTTTCAGATTTTTGACTGGGGGGCGGGGAGTTCAAATTTTATATTTTTCACATTTTTGGTTCTTAAGCCCATAAAGCCCACCCTATCAAGTGAAAACTCTAGATATAAAAGGCTTCTTGCCTTTTTCAGTTCTTCATTCGCAATACCACTTCTCTACACAGAGTTAAAGCTTACTTGAGTTGCTTCAGCCTTCAGTCGCCCCTTTCATCTCCTCTCTACTGATTCGATCTCCCCATCTCCTCTCCACTCCCCTTGCCCCATCTCCTCACTACTGATCTCTAGGACTTACTGATCTCCTTAGAAGCCGGTTTGTTGAGTAGTTGGTATACCAAGAATTCATGTAATCATGTATTGTTTACAAAGTGTCTAATTGTAGTCTCAGGCTCACACACATGTTCATTTAAAGTTTGAAATTTAAGTGGGTTAAACAGGTTAAACAGGTAAGTGGTACCTGATTCTAACCCGTTTAGCTTAAACGGGTTAAACAGGTCAGAATCAGGTTGACCCGTTTAAATGTTAAACGGTTTCAGGTTGGATTTTTCAACCCGTTTATTAAATAGGTCAGGTTCAGGTCGGGAGATTTTCAACTCGTTTAACTTCGACCCGAACACGAACCCGATCCGACCTGACCTATTTGACAGCCCTAGTTACATGAAGTTTTCTTTTTTTTTAATTTAATAACTAACCTTATCCTACATTCTCTCATTTTTTCTCCACTCAATTTATTGCGTGGCTTTCTTCTTCCTTCCTCAATACCTAAAAGCTTTCTCACTCGAAGTTGACTATTCCATGTAGGATATATGCTTAAACTGTGCTTCATTGGACGTACCAAATACCAAGGATTAGAGGATCAATTTCAGATAAGCCAATAGAAAGAATGTCAGCAACATGCTCGACGAAATGCGTTAGTGAAATTCAAAGTAATTATTAGAAATTGGAACAAACTAATAGCGGAAGTGTTAGGATGAATAGTGATAATCAAAATTAAACACGATAACAAGAACAATAAAGTACACCAAGATTTACGTGGAAACCAATTGCGGAAAAAAACCATAGACGGCGACGAGCACAAACAATTCATTATGAGAAGGAGTGAGTACAATGCGATCACAATTCACTATGAGAAGGAGTGAGCACAATGCGATTACAATCACAACGAGTGATTCGATCAACCAAATCAGATTACAATTTCTTTTATAATCTCTCTCAAAACTCTCTCAACCTCTCTCACAGATTTAAGATAGTGGAAACAGAACACTTTATAAGTATTTCTTACTGGTCTGGGATTTAGGGATTCAGGGATGAGTATTAGAGCTTAGGGAAGGTCCTTTATATAGGGTTTAGAGGTATAAGGATGCAAAAAACTCTAGGAGCAACCCTAGCCACCAAGATGAAATTTCAACCACCACGGTCCGTAGCCCAAACTCTTTGAAGCCTGTGGTGGATCTACAGCGTTGATTTTGGGCTATTAAACCCAACAATCTCCACCTTGGATTAAAATTACCAACACCAACTTTCGCACATTGTCATAGTACCCGGAAGGGTAATGCCCCGCAGGGCGGACCCCGGAGGGTATTTACGCGATCCGAATGCCGGTTGAATTCAAGTGATATTTGAACTTAGCTCTGGGAGACAATTTGTATGAATCTTTCTTCATATAATCTGTCATAGTAGATGCATAATCTGTCATAGTAGATGCCTGCAAGACATAGAGACATCCTTGCCTCGAACCCTTCAACAGAATCTGACTACCCTTCGAAATCTTTAGAACTCCACTTTCAGCTAAATGTTTGCACTCCTTGGATTCAAGGGTGTCTAAAGAAATGAGGTTACGCTTCAAATCAGAAACGTGACGAACATTCGATAAAATCCTGATAACACCATCATGGGTCTTGATTTTAACATTACCGATTCTAGTTACATTACATTGGGCATTATTGTCCATGTGAACAACAGTTAAGTCAACTGGGTCATATGTTGAAAACTAATCCTTATGAGTACACATATGATAGGTGCACCCAGAATTAAGAATCCAATCAGAATATCTCCCCCTTTCAGCAGAGGTACAAACAAAATATCACCATCAGAATCAGATTCAGTAAACGAAGTTTAAGCAGACTCATAAGAATTATCTTCTTCTTTATCTCTCGGTTATGTAGTTGTCAACAGTTAGCAACAATATGACCCAATTTACCACAGTAATTGCATGTCTTACTAGCGTGAGGTTTTTTAGGCTTAGAACGATTCTTACTCTTAATATCATTCTCCTTTTCAATTGTTCTACCCCTTCCTACTAATCCCTCACCAGAATCAACATGAATGTCGAGATCAAACTTCTTCTTAGATAACAGATTTGACTTAACATCCTCAAATGATATAGTATCTGAATTACTAAATAGCATGATCTCCTTAAAGTGTTTGTATGAAGGAGGTAGAGACACAACCAACAAAATAGCCTTATTCTCATCCTCAATTTTCACATCTAAACTTTCAAGGTCAACTATAATCGGATTGAAATCATTTAGATGTGTTTGAACAGTAGTACCTTCTGCCATTCTAAAAGTGTATAACCTTTTCTTCAATCGGATCTTGTTCGCGACTCTTCTTCATGTATAGTTTCTCTAGACGAGCCCAAAGACTCACTGCAGTTATCTTATCAAGCACCTCTCACAAGACATATGGTGTTAAGCACAACTGTATAGCAGAAAATGCCTTCAGCTTCAATTCCTTCCATTCGTCATCCGTCAAAGAATCACGCATCTTCTTCCACTGTTCCGTACATTGTTCATCTATCATCGTACTGGGTTTCATATAAGGTCCTGAAAGAACCTTTTATAATCCAGGCTGAATGCGAATCACTCTCATCTGCACCTTCCAGAGATTAAAACTAATCTCCCTATCAAACTTCTAAATACCAACCTTCATGATTGAAGGCATCCTAAACTAAACCCAGGGAGGGAGTCCATTTCAACCGAGGTCCATCGCAACAAGCACAAGAAAGGTTCCATCTTAAAACTAATTAATAATAGGATGAGTAACCCACTTGTCTTATATACCACGGTCTTTCTCTGTAAACTTCCGATGTGGGACTTTTCACTCATGTATGACATTTCCAACAATCTCTCCCTCACACATGAGACTTTTTCGAGCCACATCAATGTAGAAGCTCTCCCTTGAGCGAAAGTCTTAATCAAATTGTCAAGCCACCATCAAGAGCATGCATTCCATGAGTTTTTTTTTTTTTTTTAAAAACTGCTCTTATCCATGGTTTTTTTTTTTCTATAATACCACCCAAGAGCTTATCCACGCCATCGAGCCACGCTGCAGCACATGTATTCTCTCTCGATCAGCCTCAGCGTGTCACTTCACCAAGCTCGTCCATGGGGTCTACTATGTCACACCTTTTTCGGCTAGCCAAACACACTATTGGCTCTGATACCACTATTGGGGAGAACCAAGGAGGGATTTCACTTCAACCAAGGTCCATACAATAAGAACAAGTAAGGTTCCATCATAAAGCCAATTGACAATAAGATGAGTGATCCACTTGTCTTATATACCACGGTCATTCTCTGCAAACTTTCAATGAGGGACTCCTTATTCATGTGTGACATTCGCAATAATTAAAAACGATCCCTGAAGCTACGAAAATAGGGTCAATTATCGATTATCTTCAATCCCAAAAAATTGGAGAAGCATTAATGGAGGCATCTACATGGAGAGAGTATACATAGGCGCGAGGAGGGAGAAAAAACGCGTTGTCTTGTAATTATCCTATCAAACAAGTTAATAGTAAAAGTTTTGAACAATCTAGATTTATTGCTATTAGATCAATGGCTTATATCAGTTAATTATGATTACCAAAAAAATTTTCAATGGAAAGTCCGGGGGCAAGTAATTCTGTTGGGAAAAAATTAACAATATTTAATTATCCGTTGCTAATTAGCTTGTTGAAATTGGAATTTTTTTAACGTAAAAGTTGAAAATTTATTCTATAAATTTATTGAGGGCCTATTTATAGCTATTGTGAACCTCAATTACAACCACCTTAACATCAAGTAACGTAACCCTTATAATTACTTGAATCGTCACCTAGACGAAGTGGATTTGCATTTTAGCCTTTTATCATAAGGAAATCTTTTAGCAATTCCTATCAAAAAAAAAAAAAAATCTTTTGGCAATGAAATATTACCTACACCCTCAATCTCATAATTTTTGTCCTGTTTAGATTAGGGGTGAGCGGGACCAGATATTCGATTAAATTTTTAAGAACTGGATCCTAGAATTTGCAACGGTTCTTAAAACCGGTTAACTGAGTCCAAAAATTTTGGACTTGGTACCGAAACCCTGGGGCAAGGTATCAGTTTCTAAGTCAAGTTCTTTTTTTTTCCAATTTTCCCTAAGAAATAGAGAGAGGGAGGAGTTTAGAAAATCGAGAATCCATATCTGAAGCCAAATTCATAAGAACCAAATTATGAGACAAAATTAAATATACAGTAAGTAGTAAAGAAGATTCACATATTCTAAAATAAACTTAGAGAATTGAAAACAATGTTAATGATGAACCTACCAATCAAGATTACAAAACAAACAAGAAACCTAAAAATTATTTTAATTCACTTGAAATATAGACAGAGAAAGAGAGAGAGACTGTCAAAATAATATAAAAACAAATACTTAGTAAGCAACAAGACTCATGATAAAAAAAACCACAGTTTGAGGCAAAAATTCATGACGGTCGAGATGCATAAAGAGTAAGTCGGGATAAATTGAAAGCAAAAAAAAAAAAAGGAGGTTAAATTGGGGTAGTTGGAACTGGGTGTGGGCACAAAAAAAAAGGGTTTACTTTTTATATTTTTTCCTCAAATTCTTCAAATTTTGACCGGGTATCGGATATTAGTGTAAACACAAATTTCAAGTCTAAAACAAATAAAGACAAAAAATAGGAAACAATTTGATTTTGTTTTGACTTCGCAAGACATGGGTACAATTTTTGTGCATTGTTACAAGTAAATAAATAAAAGTTCTCTGATTCGATCTCCAATTTGTATTTGAAAGATGGCCGATTAGGTTGCATCTCGATTAAGTTGACTAATTTGATTCCTTTGATTGAATTTGAATGAATGTAATCTTGAGAGAGGATCTAAGCGGCTTAATTTCAATCAAGAAGAGTTTGATTCCTTTGAATCGATGATACAAGTTTTGATTGTGTTTGTTGTCCTCCTCCAGAGAAATTAGATAATCGACTAGGCCATTGACTTGATAGCTAATTTGACTTTTGACTTGGTAGTCATTTGGGTTATGATTTGGCAGTTGGTTTGACCTAATTTATTTAAATAAATTAAATTAAAATGGGCTAATCCAAAATAATCAATTTATATATATTTTGTAGAATGAAACTGATTGTTAAATTTTTTGCTTCTGCAAAATTACTCTCTCGAGAGTTGACTGCATTAAATGATTTTGGGGTGCTTGATGCAGTTGGGTCTCGAATCTTGATCGAAAGGTTCAACATGCTTGCGACTTGACTTTTTGCAATGCCCAAGTCAATTTTCCTAGCTTAAATTGGGTGCCTGATAAGAGTTGTCAAACAATCTAATTTTTTGTAACATTGGGTCCTTCAGTCTTTATGGGCTTACTAGGATGTCATATTGGCAAGCATTTTTAATTCTACTAGTAGGTTTAGAACTTTAACGTAATAAATTCACCTCCCCTAGTTTACATAATGTGTAGGACTTTCTATCGGCCATACGATTGAATGAAGTTGCAAGTTTGTCATTTGAAATGTCAGATGCTTCAAGCTTTGGACTAAAGGGCATTGTCTCTATAATTTGCCACAAACAATATGAAAGTTCTCATCCTTGAGTATGTCCATCTCCAATGGCTTGCCTGCACATGTCCTTGGGTGACTTTTCCTATTATGAAGATGGAAGTCACATTGTTGTTACCACCCACTTAAATAAGGATGCCCTATTATTTGAAGGTGAAGACTGCCAATTTAAATAGGGCTAATATGTTCTCATCATCCCCCAATTTGAAAGAGGAGACTTACGTCGCTACTACTACCAACCAGAAAAAGGAGGATATGTTATCATTGCTGCCAACTTCATCGACAACATGAAAGAGGAGTCTATTCCGCTGTTGCGACAAACTCAAAGGAGGAGGCTTGCATTGCCAACATGAAGGAGGAAGCTATGACGCCATTGCTATCAACTTGGAAAAGGCCTGTATACAATTGATGTTGACTCGAAGGAGGAGGTGGAAGATTTGAAAGACGAAGCCCCACCACCATTATCACCAGCTTAAAGGAACAGGCATATGTCACCATTGCCCCCAATTTAAAGGAGTTCCAAGAGTGTGTAACTTAAACAGTGCAGGAGTTGACTTGGTGTCTTGCTTTTGATGAATTAGGAGCCTTTACTTTGATGACTTTGGAGTCTTAAACTTTAAAACCTGAGAGTCTTTAACTTTGATGACGTGAAGTCTTTAATTTTGATAACTTGAGAGTATTGAACTTGGAGACTTAGTTATTTTTAGTTTTGATGACTTGATAGTCAGTGTCTTTGATAACTTGAGAGTCTTTAATTTTGATGACTTGAGAGTCTTGGCCTTGGGAGGCTTAGTTGTCTTTGATTTTAATGACTTAGCAGATTTCCCTGACTTGAGAGTGTTGAGCTTAGGAAACTTAGTTGTCATTGGTTTCAATGACTTAGGAGTCTTATCTTCGATAACTTGAGAGTCTTTACTTCGATAACTAAGGAATCATGCTTTTCATGACTTAGAAGTCGTTTAGCTTTGATGACTTGCAATTCTGCAGCATTGGGGATGACTTGAAAGTCTAAGGATTTTTGTGACTTGAGAGTCTTGGTCTGGCATCTTGAGGACCTTTTTAATATAACATGAAAGTTTCACTTAACAAGCTTAGACACCTATGAACATGACTTGAAAGTCTCAAATTTTTGTGACCTAGGAGTCTTTTACTTCTATGACTTGGAAGTCTACTACCTGAATGCCAATTTTGGGTGATCCTTTTGCTGAAACATTGTTAATATGACCTTCAAAGGTGATCCATTAGATTCTTCAACGTCTTATTGATCTAACATAATCTCTCGTTCCTTTACAGGTTGCAGACTTGTTTCTGGAATGCCCTACACCTTTCTATAGGGTGGCTGATGGTCCTATGATACTTGTAGTATTTGGGATCATTAGCTCTTCTAATTCTTCAGGACGCTTTGATTGTGGAAGTTCTATAAGTCCTTCCTGTCAAGCATTTTTTATGCATCAGACTCAGAATAAGGATATTCCATCTTTTCAGAATCTATGAGCATGGAGTTTCTATTTCTTGGTGATGCCATTAGTTCATCATCATTTAGCTGTCTTCCATAGTAGGCAATTTAAGCTCTATATCATGAACTCGAGTTTTTAATTCTTGGAATATCTTAGGCTTGTTCATTCGCAAAGCATACAATATATCCCAATCCATCCCATGAGCGCACATTTTAATAGCAGAGGTTTCGTACAAGTGATCTTTATGCTTCAAAGCTAGAGCACACCAACAATTAATGGAATCAATGACCGCCTCATCATTTTGTTGCCTAGTGTTAGTCAATTCTGCTGTGCTGACTGCACAGTGTATGTTATAAAAGCAATTCCAGAACTCACTTTCCATTTGTCCCTAGCTATCAATGGATCCCACATAAAGGTCTGTTTACCAATCGAATGCAATACCTTTAAGAGATTGCATGAATTACTTCACTAAGATATCACCTTCCTTGCCAACATTGTTGCAAGTCTCAATAAAGTGCATAACATGCTACGTAGGGTTCCCCTTTCCATCAAATTGTTGGAATTTAGGAGGTTGATGGCCATTAGGCATATGAAGTGCATAGATCCTCATTGTATATAAGGTTTCTTATACAAGTGAGTTTCATAAGAATCTCCTCCCATATGGGCCTTCACTACATCAACTATCAAATTCTAAATTTACTCAACTGAAATTGAGCTTAATGTTGAATCGTTCTTTGGTTTGTGTTCATAATAGATTCTTTGTTGTGATTGGATTCTTCGTTAGAATCTTCACCGTCTGAGCCTTTGTTAGATACTTTAGATGAACACCTCCCCAACTTCATTGTTAACTCAACAATCTGCTTGTTTTGACGCTTGATTTAAACATCTTTTTTGTACCTTTCTTTAAAAGTCTATCCAGCGTGTGCCTCTATCACCATGATTGGCATAACAATGGTGTCAGAGGATTCGACTTTACCTTATGAGAAAAGTGAATCTCTTTGAGATGCCGATGTAGAATCGCCGCTACTGTAGTTATCATCATCCTCATCGAAATGTCGAAAGACAGGATTGGTATAGGCTTAGAATTCATCCACTTCGTGGGGTAGAGGCTTCCTTATATTGAAGACATCAAGAGATTTTAATTTAAAACTATGGAGACAAGCAGTTTAATTGGTTGCATCAGCAGGCAAATTGGAATCAAAGTTTTGATTTTTGCGTGACTGAAAAGCTGGAGTCATGACTTGTTGCTTTAGGATGATGGAGGAAACAACTTCAGTCATGCTCCTCATTATTACAGTGTTTCAATTGCTAGATGCAATACTTGCATTTGTGGATTCTTTAGATGCAAATCCGAAAGTCTTCCACTTTGAAGATTGGGGGACAGTGTTCTTTGGAGCCATATCTTCTTCAACGGAGTGTAAGACTTTCTTTTTTTTTTTTTTTTTGGGAGAAAGAGATGAGAGGCAGAGATGACCCCACGAAGCTTGTCAAAATTTATAAACGCAAATTATGAGTCTGGAAAAAAAATAAAGACAAGAAATATAGAACAATTTGATTTTGTTTTGATTTCAAAAGATATGTGTATAATCTCTGTGTATTTGTTATAAGTACATAAATAAAAGTCCTCTGATTTGATCTCTAATTTGTATTTGAAAGAGGACCGATTGGCTTGAATCTCAACTAAGTTGACTGACTTGACTCATTTGAATGAACTTGAATGAATTTGATTTTGAGATAGAGTCTAAGACACTTAATTTCAATCAGTAAGAGTTTGATTCCTTTGAAGAATAAACAACACGAATTTTGGTTGTGCTTGTTCTCCTCTTCTAAAAAAATTGGACTGTTGACTAAGCCGTTAACTTGACATTCATGTTGATTTTGGACTTGGAAGTTACTTGAGTTATGACTTGGTAGTCGGTTCAACTTAATTTAATTAAACAAATTAAATTAATTAAACGGGCTAATCCGAAAATTTTTATTGACTTTATAACATGACACTTATTATCAAATTTTTTATGCCTATAACTGGGTCCAGTTCTGATTCCAAAATTTCAGGACCCAGTACTGGATCCAATTATAATTGGATCATAAATTTTGGAACCAATCCAAGAACCAATCTAACCGGGTTTGGGTTCGTGTCTGTACTCGTCGAGTCCAAATTAGTTCGGGTCTGGAACCAAGTACCCAAGTTTTTGGCTCACCCCTAGTTCACATAATATAAGTTCTGAAGGAAACACCATTTAATATTGTGTTTTCTATTATTTTAGGAGAGAGGAGAAATTTTATTATTAATGATAATAAAAAAATACTTTATTTTGAGACTTCTATAAAAATAAAGAACGACAACAATTATGGGACGGATGGAGTATTAACTTCCACACAAATAATACTTAATTGGTTGTCATCAGAATCAAAGCCACATGTCAAGCCTTCACAACATTGAATTTTTGGGCCACAAGATTCATAAGTACTCTTCTATGCAAACTCTAATTTCACCTTTGATTTCAGGATAATTAATGAATGATTCTGTCATCGAGGCATATCCTCCAATTAACAACATCATGGCTTCTTGTTCTACAATCACTTACCTAATAATGTTGTTTTCGATTGATGTCCTTGCAAATACTATTAGAAACATTATAAATACAAAAAATTCACATTTATTTCTGATAGACACATCTATCTATCTATCTATCTATCTATCATTAAAATTAAGTAATTTATCTATCTAACTATACTTAAAATTAAGTAATCACACACTGTTTAGATACTTGACAATCACTCATTGGATATAAGTATTGCTTTCTTTGTTCTTTTTTAAAATATTGGTTTAGACGTCAATTGAGATGTACTAGTAAGAGTAACTAGATCAAACTAATGCAGGCATTCAACAGTAGGTTTAATTTTATATTGAGGAAGCTATTAAAATTACAAGCCAAGTTGTGTGTTTCTTGTTTTCTCTTTCTCTCTCTTTTTTTCCCCTATAAGAATTGGTATCTTATTAGAACCTATACAAATTTTATATTAGTAATCTTAATATTATAAATATAGACATGGTAAAATCATGGGCCAAGAATATGACAAATATCATTTTAAAAAATTAGGATTTAAATAAATTATTTTATCATAATTTGATAATGTAAGTATTAGTCTTAGTATCCAAGAATGTGTAAAATAACTATTAAGTAGTCTTTGATTCTCCTAAGTGTTTTAATGATATTGATTAATGATGTTTTAATTTTTTTGATCAAACTTTTGTAACTGATCAATATTTGCAATTGGGGCTTCTTCTTTTAACCTATTATACATGGATTAGTTCCATTATGTTGACTTTTGTAAAATTTTAATTACTTTTTTTCCTTGCATAAAAAGAAAGACAATGAACATATGGTCTAAGAGTAATAAGGCAAGTCGGTGATGGTATCTAGAAATTATTTTTCATAATTTGTGGAAGAAGATTCTTTTCATAAGATATTTTAATTTTAGTATTTATACTTTTATTATTTTAGTATTTATACTTTTATTGTTTTCCCAAGGGATTTTATATACTTTTGTTATGGTTTGAGTGCTGGCTAATTTATCGATTTCGGACACTTATGTGGAATAAAAAATAACCAGATGGTTGTTGAAGTACTGAAAAATTTATTAAAACGACACCTTCAGGTTTTTTTTCCCCATAAGACTTAGTATCTTCGTAGAACCTTGCACAAGTCCTATATTTGTAGTCTTTATATTATAAAAATAAAAATGATAAAATCGTGGATCAAGAGAATATAAATATCATTTTGAAAAAATAGGATTAAACATAGTCATTTTATTGTGGTTCATAATACATGTTCACAAATGTTTTAGTTCGCCAAAGAAAAGGTTTTAGTTTTAGTTATAATCTTAATATTAATTAAGATGTGTAAAATGACTATTAATTCTTCTTAATATTTTGACAATATTAATTGATGATATTTTACTTTTTTCAATCAAACTTTTGTGACTAATGGACATTTGTAACTGAGTTTTCTTCTTTTAACTTATTATGCATAAATTAATTTTTGTAGGAAACTTTTCTAACTGATCGACATTTTAATTTTTTAATCAATGATCTAACTTGGATTAATCGCCAATAACATGGGCAATGTCATATAGTAAATATATAGTAATTAAAGAATAATTAGAGTGCATATAAGTAGTATGTAAATCAAAGAGATTGGTAACTTTACAATCAAACTAAAAATGGATTCGCTAAATATTTTAAATAATTAGTTAAAAATAAGTACAAGTAAGATTATGTTTTTTTGGGAATTACAATGAACAGCAGCATGGTTTTAACTTTATATAATTTGATTACTAACTTAAATTAAAATTGGACTTTTGGACTATATTTATCAAAATATTAATTTATTTTGGAAGACAAAAACAAAAGTTTTAAGTAATAATTATATATATATATATATATATATATATATATATATACACACACACACACACACCCACACACACATATATATATATATGTATGTGTATACATATGTGTACGTGTGTGTGTGTGTCTATATATATATATATATGGTGTGTGTGTGTGTGTGTGTATATATATATATTGATATAATATATTATATATATATATATATATATATATATATATATATATATATATATATATATATTGATTGATACGGAAAATATGATTTTCTTGGGATGACCTATATATCTTAATCATAGGTTAGGTCCAGTCCGCATAATGGGCCCTAACTAGAACCTTGGGGCTCCAACCAAGGGCCCAAGCAGAGCAAGCAGTCTAATAGTCCATTTTGAGAGTCTCCGACACGAAATTATCATTTTACCCTTTGCTACAGAAGTTATAAATACTCACCTACCTACCTCGGAAAAAAGGGGGAAATTTGGCTCCCAGGCACAAATTTTCCGTACTTTTTACATTCTCTCTCCTTACTGTTTTTACCTTTCACTGGGACCCTTCATTAACTTGAGCGTTGGAGAGGCACTCCCCGGACCACAATCGGAGGGTGCCCTTTTTGCAGGTAAAACATACGAGGAAGAGGACGTCAGCTGCTTCGCACATGCCATCATGTAAGCCCGCTCTCTCATCCCATGCCATCAACAGCAACACCCCAAGAATTTGCGAAAACAGATTGGCGCCGTCTGCGGAAAGAGAGTGGTGAACGATAGCATAGCAAGCACAAATTGACTGTTATACGCCAATTTACTATAGCCCAGAAGATTAGATAATTAGTAATGGGCAATCACTTGTGAAGGGGCGCGCGCATACTCACCAAATAAATTAGAAAAAAAAAAAAGAAGACTTTGATCATGCTATGGCGGAGCACAAAGGAGCAACATACCACCCCACATCGTGGGCCCACGAACACCTACAAAATATAAAAATGCGAGGGGACGAGCGTCAATCACAAGAAAACTTCACTTTTCGATATTGTATATAGCCTCACTTGGCTCAAGTGTGTGGCCCGCGCAAAACCAAAATAAAAAAAACAAAAAAAAGGACAACCAAAGCTAAAGTTTGCGACGGTTTCGTGAAGAAGAAGAGCAGGACGCCACAACTCAGCATTAGAGCTCGACCACCCTAGCAGTGGGCTTGGCGCTTCGACCAAGATACGGTAGCCAACCACAAGCGAAAGGGCCGTCTCGGATGATCAGTAGATGGGATGGCCCGTTCTAGCAGCGTGAAAAGGCCGCCCATCGAGCCCCCCAAATTTCCTGTTCAGATTAGAAGAGCCCACTATTTAGACTAACCAGAGACTCCATACCCATGACCAAGTGGTCCGCTGCAATGATCCGACCTCAACAAGGCCGACCCAAAAGAGTGTGGCCACTATTATTTGACCACAAGCACGACCAAGAGCATCGCCAGCTTCGGTGGCTGCCCGAAACCAATAAGTTGTTGCTTGACACTAAACAGTAGTGCACGGCACGGACAAACACTCGTAACAGTCGGCGCTTAGCAGTAAGATTCATTCACCTCAGCAAACACCCAACCACACGACAGTGGGGCTCGAACACTATCCGTCAGACCGTCCGACATAGGGAGCCAGCCAAGAGATAGAAAAAGAGAATTGAAGAACAAGGGGCCGTCAGTGATGGACTGCCCACTAACCGAGTTGCCCAACCTAACCCTTCACTATCTGTTGCCTCGAAAATCCCACTAAATAGCTCATATGGAAATGCTCGGCCGTCAAGCCCATTACTCATCAGGGTATTACACGAGTCCATCGTACAACAACCCTGGGTCAGTGTTCAACAAGTTTAGCACTTGATTACTACGTGGCCTTTATATCTCAAATGGTGGTCGTCGCTCATGTTTGTCTCCTTTGAGCTCAACATCACATTGTCGTCCACTTGCTCGAGCGCAGCACTCGATGCCACCCGTTGCTCCTAAGGTCCCCTTGGGCAGGCCGTCATCAGCTATCCTGAAGGGGTTTAAGTATCACTAAGCACGGCCCTGAGTCGGTCGCTACGCTTTTCGCCCAATGGGGCGAAGGATCGTTACTAAGCATGACCCAAGGCCGGTCGCTACCAAGCATGGTCCAAGGCCGGTCGCTGCCAAGCACGGCCCTAAGCAGGTCGCTACTCCTCTCACCCAATGGGGAGAAGGATCAAGAAGCACGGCCTAAGGCCGGTCGCTACTAAGCACACCTCTAAGCCGATCGCTGCTTCTGTCGCCCGATAGGGCGAATGATCAAGAAGCAAGGCCCAAGGTCGATCGCTACTAAGCATGGCCCTGAGCCGGTCACTACACCTTTCGCCCAATGGAGAGAAGGATTAAGAAGCACGGCCTAAGGCCGGTCGCTACTAAGCAGACCCCTAAGCCGATCGCTACTTCTCTCGCCCGATGGGACGAATGATCAAGAAGCAAGGCCCAAGGCCGATCGCTACTAAGCATGGCCCTGAGCCGGTCACTACACCTCTCGCCCAATGGGGCGAAGGATCAAGAAATACGGCCCAAGATCGGTCGCTACTAAGCACGGTCTTAAGCCGATTGCTACACCTCTCGCCCAATGGGGCAAAGGATCATGAAGCACGGCCCATGACCGATCGCTACTAAGCACGGCCCTGAGCTGGTCGTCGCCCAATGGGGTGAAGGATCATGAAGTACGGCCCAAGGCCGGTCGCTACTAAGCACGGCTCTGAGCCGGTCACTACTCCTCTCGCCGAATGGGGCAAAGGATCAAGAAGCATGGCCCAAGGCCGGTCGCTACTAAGCACTGCCCTGAGCCGGTCGCTACTCCTCTCCCCCAATGGGGCGAAGGATCAAGAAGCACGGCCCAAGGCCGGTTGCTACTAAGCACGACCCCGAGCTGGTCGTTGCACTACGTCTTTAGCTGAACGGGATAAGTTCACCCTTCAGCTAGGTGTCCCCCGGCCCAACACTCCTTGAGCTGGGCGTCCTATCGCTCATCACTCCTTCTGCGCCTTTAAGGGTTTCTTCGGGTGCGCCTTTAGCCCCAAGGGGCTTCGGCCATCCTTGAGTTGGGCGTCCTCCCGCCCAGCGCTCTTTGAGCGGGGCATTTTGTCGCCCAACGCCCCTTGAGTTGGGCGTCCTATCGCCCATCGCTCCTTATGCACATTTATTAGCCCCAATGGAGCCAAGGGTCTAGAAGCATGGTCTCAGAGTCGGTCGCTATGCTTTTAGGCCTCATGTGGGCTAAGAGTCCTTAAGCACGGCCGCGAAGCCGGTCGCTATCCCTTTAGCCCCAACGGAGGCTAAGGGTCCTCAAGCACGGCCTCAGGGCCAGTCATAATACATTTAACCCCAATGGGGGCTAAGAGTCCTCAAACCACGGCCTCAGAGCCAGTCGCTATGCCGTTAGCCCCAATGGAGGCTAAGGTTCCTTATGCACAGCCCGACCGGTCACTACATCCCTAGCCGTTAAGGGGCTAAGGATCGCTAAGCATGGCCCTTTGGTCATGTCGCTCGTAGGTGTGCCCCTTAGCCAGTCGCCCATGGACGCGGCCCTTGTCATGTCTCCCGTCGGCGTGGCTCGTAGCCCTCGATCGGTCCCTTAGGTCGTGCCGTTCGTAGTCGCGCCAATCGACCGGTCGCCCGTGGGCGCGGCCCGCAGCCCTCGGCCTGTCGCCCGTCGGCGCTGCCATTGGCCTGTCGCTACATCCCTAGCCCATAAGGGGCTAAGGATCGCTAAGCGCGGCCCTTTGGCCGCGTCGCCCGCAGGTGCTGCCCCCGGCTGGTCGCCCGTAGGTGCGCCCCCGGCCCTTGGCCTATTGCCCGTAGGCGCAACCCTCGGCCGGTCGCGACATCCCTAGCCCTTAAGGGGTTAAGGATCGCTAAGCACGACCCTTTGCTCGTGTTGCTCATAGGCACGCCCCTCGACCGGTCGCCCGTAAGTGCGGCCCGCGGCCCTCGACCGGTCGCCCGTAGGCACGCGCGGCAGGTCGTCCGTAAGCACAGCCTTAGGCCGGTCGCTATAAAGAACAAGCCTCAGCCGATCGCTACATCTCTAGCCCTTAAGGGGCTAAGGATCACTAAGCACGACTCTTTCATCGTGTCGCTCGTAGGCGCGGCCCTTGGCCGATCACTCGTGGGCGCGGGCCTTAGCCCTAGGCTGGTCACTAGTAAGCACGACCCTCGGTCTGTCGCTCATAAGCACGGCACGCGGCCCTCGTTTGTAAGCACGACCTAATGGTCGATCGCTAGTAAGCATGGTTAATGTCGGTCGCTACGCTACGCCTTTGGCCTACGGGGATAAGGTCGTCCTTGTGTTAGGCGTCCCTCCACACAACGCGCCTGGAGCTTGGCATCATCTTGCCTAGTACTCTTATGCACCTTTAGCCCAAAGGGGCTTAGGCCGTCCTTAACTAGGGTGTCCTATCGCCCAGCGCTCCTTGAGCAGGGCGTCCTCTCGCACGTTGCTCCTTCTGTGTCTTTAAGGTCGTCCTTATGTTAGGTCCTTCCACCCAATGCTCCTTGAGTTGGGCATCATCTCGCCTACTACTCTTACGCACCTTTAGCCCCCGAGAGGCTTAGGCTATCCTTGAGCAAGATGTCCTAAGGCCCATCACTTCTCTCATGCCTTTGACCACGGAAAAAGGACCATCAACAATTTCCCAAGTTCACCCGATGGAATTCTCGCCACGGATGTACTCCACATTCCGCCTGACTAATCACCCGGTTCGACGTGCAGGCAAAATGTGAGGGGTTATATGATCCGGAAAATATGATTTTCTTGGGATGACCCACATGCATCAATCATAGGTTAGGTCCAATCCGGCATATGTGCCCTAACTAGAACCTTGGGATTCCAACCAAGGGCCCAAGCGGAGTAAGCAGTCTAATAGTCCATTTTGAAAGTCTCCGACACAAAATTACCATTTTACTCTTTGCTATAGGGGTTATAAATACTCACTTATCTACCTCAGAAAAAAGGGGAATTTGGCTCCCAAGCACAATTTTTCGTACTTCTTACATTCTCTCTCCTTACTGTTTTTACCTTTCATTGGGACCCTTCATTGACTTGAGCGTCGGAGAGGCACTCCTCGGACCACAACCGAGGGGTGCCCTTTTTGCAGGTAAAACATACGAGGAAAAGGACGTCAGCTGCTTCGCATGTGCCATCACGTAAGCTCGCTCTCTCATCCCATGTCATCAACAGTAACACCCCAAGAATATATATATATATATATATATATATATATATATATATATATATATATATATATATATATATATATATATATATATGTGTGTGTGTGTGTGTGTGTGTTTATCACATAGAGATTTACTCAAGTAGAAAACTATACTGATTCATACGAAACATGGGATTTAATACTGGTGTATATTTAATATCAAATTAAATAAAATGAACAAAAAGACAAATTAAAATAATGCATGAAAATTGAAATTACATAAATTAAGAATCAAATAAAATAAAATTTATCAGCCTTCAGTTTGTTGTAATATGCAATCATTACTCGGTGGATCTTGACTCCCCCTTCCCCAATTACTCATCTAGTTCTTTGAATCACCCCCCAATTACAAATCTAGTTTTACAATTGTTTTCTTTTTTCTCCGGCTTTTTAGTTAAAATGTGAAGATAATTGTCATACTACCAAAAGAAAAGTGAAAATGCAACTAGGACTTGTACGACGTGGCCTTAATTTTCTTTTTATTAGACTACTTACCTTGTTTCTAGTCAGTAGTCTAGTGATATATGGGGCATCCTCAATCTACTCTCTATAAGTAGAAGAGTAGGGCTGAGAGAGCTCTCTTAATATGAGAAACAACAAAAATCGAAGCAAATAGTTAAGTTCCAAACATTATTTAAAATAAGATGAAGTATAAAGATTCACAAGAACAAAATTCATATTGGATTTTTTTTTTAACTAAAAAAGGAGTGAAAAAATGTAAATAGATTAGTGTCAAACGGTACACATATTTAATGATTATATATGTAACTTTGAACTAGGTAAATGCATTTATCATACATGATTTGATGTTCCTTATATCTTCTATTTTTCTTGTTCAGTAAAAGGACCTTTAAATAATGATGTTTATTTTACAAACACAATAGTATCATTGGGCACTTATATTTGATTGTGATATTTATTTTATAAATATATCCGCAAGGAGTGCTTTCTAGAGCGTAGCATTTAGGATTGAGACCCAAACTTTTGATATCTTCAAAATGATCATATATCTTTTAATAACTAAATACAAATTGATACATTATTAAACATATTAAATTACATGCAATCCTTCGACAACAAAATCTTCGATTTTGAATTCCTTATTATATGATAAATGTATTTACATGCTTCAAAGTTATATATATAATTATCATATATCTACACTGTTGGGTACTAGCCTCTTCACCCTTTTTTTTTCTCTTTTTTGATTTTTCCCCTAAAGCCATCCAATATAAGAATTGTTCTTTAATCATGCTAAAAACAATTTTCAACTCAAAACATAGTTAGCAATCCAAACAAGATGTCAATAATAAAATAATTTATATAGATATTTTCTAGTACCAATGAGTTGAACATATTAGTGTTTCCAATTAGAATTAATGATAGGACCACAAACTTTTCAAAGAAAAATGATAAGATTATGAAATTTCAATACATACCCATGTGAAGCATGGGATACATACTAGTTTTATTAAAAATGAAAAAAATATAAATGGTGACATAATAATTAGATTGAGTAATTGTGAGTAGGAGATCAAGATGAATTAATTATTGTATGCTACTAGAAACTCAAGGTCGATAAATTTTACTTTATTTGATTCTTAATATTGTGTATTATTTCAATTTCATGCATTATTTTTCGTTTATTCATTTTTTGCTAATTTTATTTAGTTTTTTTGTGCGTCTATATGTACATATATGTCTGTGACCAATGAATTTTAAATAATCTTAATGTTTTCAACAATATCAAGTAGACTACAAGATGGAGGACTATTTTTTGATGGACTTTTTGATGGGAAAAAGTGGATTTTTTTTCACGGAAAGCAGACGTTTTGACGGAAATTTTGACGGAAGTAATGTCCGCAAAAAACCCTTGTTCGAAATGGCCATTTCGATCGGCCCGTCAAAAATTTTGACGGAAAAATTTTGACGGACTTACATTCCGTCAAAATTCGTTGTGACGGACCGTATTAACGGTCTCACACCTCATCAGTAATACTGTGACGGAAATTTTGACGGACTGTCGTCCCATCAGAAAATTTTTTGACGGAAAATTTTGACCGATTAGGTCGTCTATCAAAACTGTGAAGTGAATAGATTTTCTACTGTGGCGAAAATTTTTTACGGACTTTTTGGCTGAACTCGTAAAAAAATTTGACGGAAGCTGCTATTTCCATCAAAATTTTTGACCCGCCCGTCAAAAATTCGTCAAAACTGATAAAGCATATTTTTCCTATTCTACCATTTCTAATTTCTACAATGTCGAAGCACGTCAACAGACAAATTAAGTAAAATCATTTACGTAATAGAGTCGTAAAATTAAAGTATAGTCGCCTTAGAATCTTTTTTAAAGTACATACATAGTTTCAACACGCACAATTTAAAAAATTAGTTTCAATAAGGACAATCCTAAAATTAAAGTACACTCGCATTAGAATTTCTACAAAGTTGAAGCATGTCAACAGACAAATTAAGTAAAATCATTTACGTAATAGAATCTTAAAATTAAAGTACAGCCGCATTAGAATTTTTTTTTAAAGTACATACATAGTTTCAACACGCACAACTAAAAAATATCGTAACACACACATAAAGGACCAAGAATAAATATGATATGAACGTAACTACTCATGGGAGGAATCACACAAGTCGGTTGTGTCAGGCTCATCTTCATCATCATCTTCTGAAGGAGTTCTATCTGGCGGTTCCGTTGACGACCTAGTTTGCTGACTCTTGAAGAACATCCACATCTTGCTTATCTTGCTCATTCATGGGCACCACTAACCTCTAGTTACACAAGAGACAAACTTCAAGCCATGATTAGGATTTAACCAACCAAAGACACCGTTAATATATATTCAGCGGATGCAGAAATTACAAAATTCAAATGTACATAGTCTCGCCCCTAGCCGGCAACAATTCCAAGCAAATTGATTGATTTTCAGTTACTAGAAAGCGGACTGAATTGAGTGGTGCGACACTCTAACCAACAACCGACACATGAACTCCTTGTCAAGTGGAAGGGACTACCTGGAAATGAAGGTAGCTGGGGGGCCTATCCAACACTTGTGGCAATCAAGGAGCAAATACAAGCGTTTGAGGACAAGAAGGCAATGAAGACGTCGCCGGATTAGGTGAGAAATGATGTCATAGGCCGCTCTAGAATACTCTAGAATGCTCTGAATTTCTCTACAGTATGTCGTAGAGGATTCCACATATGTGTAGAATCCTAGATGTTTATATGGAATATTACGAAAGTGTTATAATAACTGTATTATCAAATAAATCAACCAACGTTCATTGAGAAGGTGGATGTCTATATAAACCCCCCAATGGGGCTCATCTATAACCAAGCCATTGAAAGCATTCCAAAGTGCAACACAAAATATTCGCTCGAACTCTCCATACTCTCTTGAGCGCGTACTTGTTTACTTAACTTCTCAAGTCTAAGTTAGCATCACTTAAAGCTTACTAGTAAAGTAAGGAAGCACCACATGAGCTCAAGTTGAGTGAAATTATAAACCCATGACACTTAGCAATACCAAAAGAGTGCAAGAATTCTCCTCACTTTAAAGTGAACAAGTAATAAATGCCCCTGATTTTTAGTTTGCTTTAAAGTTCAAACATCATATTTCCAAATAAAGATTCAGAACCTTCAAACAAGACAAGTGGGCAACCAAAATTTACGCCAGCTCATTACAACCATTAACAAACCCTTTAGGCGTTGGCTTGATTTTATGCCACTAATCTCGCATACAATCAAACATCAAGCAATTTCACCAATCACAGCTAATTTTAATGAATCTTGTAAAAAAGGCAAAAAACGGCTTGTTTCAAGCCTTCCCTTTTTAAATCAATTCATAACAAAAATTGAATAAACTTGCAACATGACAACATTATTGACCAAATTTTCCACAACTACTCCTGGTGTGGATCCCACTTCTGCATGATCTAGGAGGATCTAAGTGCGGACAACTTAACCCTGTAAGTATTCCTACTAGCAAAGAGGAATCGCCGATTCCTAAAAAACCACAAAGGAAACACAATTTGCCACAACAATTCATCAAGTCTTGAAATTCGGTAACTTTTTCGTCTCCTTATAAAGCACGACACACAAACTGCATCTTCTTGTGACATTCTTCTTTCAGGTTACCGTTACACGGCAGGCTGTTGCTGGGTGATGCAATGAATATTTCCACCTCCCAATACAATCTCTCTCGCGCCTTCAATCCCAACTAGCTGCAACACAAACAGATCATATCAGAAAGGATTCAGGGTGAGTCTTGAACTTCATAGCATTCCTTGTAGACCAAGGAAATTGGCATGTACTTAACCTGTTCTGAAAGATCTGAAAAGTAACCTATTGCACCTAAAAAAATGCAATCTGAACCAGAAATAATCTGTCTCAAAATGAACCGAGCCAAAAGTTGATCTAACCTCACAAGTCGTATCTATTGAATACTCAACATGACCCCAATGGATATGGCCATCACAAAACCATGAATGCGTTATGATAATCCAAATAAGGGCCAATAACCTAAATTAGAATGGGTTTTATTTGACATTAAACCAAACCCGATATCCACTTGCCCTGTAAAAATAGACCTGAAAGATAACAATACCCGAATGTCGACCAAACCTAGCATGATTCAACCCACCTCAAAAGTCATCTAATCCCATTCTGATTTGGATTGAAATTGACCCAACTCAGCTATCCAAATAGCCTTCGTTGCCGGGACTAATTCCTATTTAAGGTCACTTGCTTGACCAGGAGGTGTGAAAATAGACCTGAAAGATAGGGGTGTTCAAAACTATCCGTAACCAAAAACCCAAACCAAAAAATCGCGAACCGACCCGAAACATTGGGTATCCGAACCGAATTATTTAAAATTTTCGGTTTGGGTACCCAAGCCGATAAATTTTTTGGTTTTCGGCTTGGATATGGTTCAGACATTTCGTAATTTCGGGTACCCGAAAACCCAAATTTTTTTTTTATTTTATATTCTTTTCGAGAACTTTTTAAAAATTTTCTCTTTCCTAAAGACTTTGTAAGTTACATATCCCCATGCCCCATGAAGACAAGGATTTTGAGTTTTTGACTTTGTTGCATCGTTTTGTTTAGATGTCTGGGTCTTCTATAAGACTTTGTTGCATCTAGACAATGGTTTTGACATGAATACGATGTTAGTAATGTTATGTCTTATGGAGATGTGAAGTCGTTGAAATGTGAATAATAGTAATGTACTGTATGATATTGCTCCATTATGTGAGAATATCATGTATTAGTTCCTTTTGGGTACCCAAAAAAAATTATTAGACAAAATAAGAAAAAAAAATATCTTTAAAAATTGGATTATTGGTTAACTAAAAATCCAAACTGAAATTTTCGGATACCCAAATACTTCGGTTCGGATACAGTTCACCATTATGCCAATCCGAAATTTCGGGTACCCGAACCAAAATTTCTTTTGGTTCAGGTACCCGAACCATGAACACCTCTACTGAAAGATAACAATACCTGAATGTCAACAAAACCTAGCATGATTCAACCCACCTCAAATGTCACCTAACCCATTCTGATTCGGATTGAAATTGGCCCAACTCAAAGCTATCCAAACAACCTTGCTTGTCAGGACTAATTCCTAGTTAAGGTCACTTGCTTGACCAGTAGGGGTGTTGTGTGTGTGTGTGTGTATTGGTGTGTAAAAATGAACTTTGTCCCACATTGATAAAATTAACAATTGATTTTGGGTTGAAATATCATTTGAGCTTACATACATGACTCTTTTGCTTATGGCCCAATTTGTATAAAATTTAACATGGTATCAGAATAGATTGTTCAATCTTGAATTGCAATTGTTCCCATTTGATTAAATATTGCAGACATGTGTTAGACATTGTTAGTATCCCACAAGTGAGGAGGCGTGTTAAAGTGTGAAAGTGGAATTTATCTCACATTGATAAAATTCAAGGGTCTGAAAATGTATATAAGCTTGTGAATCACTTAACCCATCACCAATTGATTTTGGCTTGAAATCTCATTTAAACTTATATATATAACACGTTTCTTTAAAACTCAATTTATATGAACATTTAATAGTATGTGTTGGGGGGGATCTCAATCCATTGATTTATGCACATTGTCATACAGGAATGTAACAAAGGAGCAAAAAGGATCATCAACCAAATGTAGGCAACGCCGAGTATGCACCACACCCTCATGGATGCAGGTGTGCCCAGGTGACATTAAAATAACCAGGCATGCAGATGCGCTAAATTACCTGAATTATTTTATCTATCTGGCCTCAATTATATCATATGGCACTAGCACACTTGAATAAATGTAAAACTTGGGAATAGTTATCAAGTGTAATTTGTTTTCTTTTCTTTTTCTTTTTTTTTTGAAGGAACACCACTAAGGAAGAGCCTTATATACCTGTGACGGACACTTTCCACAAGTCTTAACACTTGTAACTTATCCAATTAACAATACACGTAAGGTTCTAGGTGTCGAAAGGTGGTGCGATTTTAACTTTCACAGCTGAACAATGGTGTAAACTGAAAATATACACACCAAAGTCAGTCTTTGGATCCACAAGACACAACCAAGTCCCAAGCACAGGAATCTATGACTTTTAAGTTTCTGATTTTGAAATGTCCACAATAACACATAACTGATAGAAACTATAAGTACTTTGGTTAATCATCTTAATTAGACATTGGTGGAAAATATCTCAGACAATTCTTCCTAGTCCTTGGATTAAAATAACCGAAAACTTCAACTCACATTGCACCAAGCAAACATAAAACTGAGCTTTGGTAAATCCTTGTATTAAAATAACCAAAAACTTCAACTCACCTTGCACCAAGCAAACATAAAACTGAGCTTTGGTAAAGAGTTGACAGATTATGATTATTCATGCAACTCCTTAACAATATTGATTCATCTCTTGTAGGCTACGCCCCAAACAAAAAGGAAAAGTCAACTTGGTAGCTGCTTTCGCTGATTTTTTTTCAAATTCCCACCCAAGACGAACTGTTCATAGAATCGGTCAATCGGACGCTTCCCCCCTTTCAACAAACCCAAAAAAAAAAAGGAAAAGTATATTCACTGATATATCAAAAGCGCTGGATGTAAAGCATGAATCCTGAAAGATAATGCATGCAGTCTACAGAAAGACTACCAACAACTTCAACCAAAGAAAAGCAGAAGCATTTCTAATCCAAAAATACAGAGCGGGCAAAGTCTTCCTTAGCAATTACGATATACTAATCTTCACTGAAATAACACATTTTTAACTTCATTAAGGTTTTGGGGCATTCAGTAAGGCCTTGGGCCATTATGACTTAGTAGATGTTCTAGAGTAAAGATTCGGAGATGATAGTCCTCTTTTCACTCGGCAATCACACAATAACTTCTCTCATTTAGGGGGAACATTTCTATGTATCTATTAACTTGGAGGACAAAATGTGCATATATTTGCAGCACATTGGATTTAAGACTTGAGATGTGTCGACACCACACAAGTAGACAATGCGAATGAGACAAGTAAAGCAAAGCAACAGGTACCGGTCACATTAAGATAAACAGAATAAGTTGTAAGTCAAGATAACGAAATTCATTGAGGGTGAAGGCAGTTAGAAGAAAAGAGGAGAAAATTAGCAAATAAATTCGAAAAATAAAGTTGCATAGATGATACAGATAACATACGTTTAACCAGATATCTTACCTCATAATCTGGAAAGACTTCTGATAAAACACGAATAGCTTCCTTATCCCACATTTCATCTCCAAATTGAGGAGTTATAATGCCTCCATTGGCAATGTAGAAGTTCACATAAGAAGCGGCAAGTCTAGTACCAGGATATCTTGGTTTTGCCTCCCCATCCTAGTGTAGCAGATATGCGTTTAAAATTTACACACATTCAAGTAAAGATTTCCAAGTTGACACAATATGATTAAAAGCATACAGATTTATACACAAGGACTCCTTGCATCCGTTTTCCACTGTACTAGATTGAGATGGATCATCTCCACTCTAGGGTATAGATTTATTTATTTATTTATTTATTTATTTTAAATGCTAGATTTAGATGAACAAAATGGATAAGACCTTAGTGGAGTAAGGTAATAAAAATAATTTATTGTAAACAACAATGACGCCCTTTCGGTTCGAAACTTCGAATCCATGATGCAACAAGAGACAATTAAAGGACTATGTCCGCGTCACTGAATTAATTACACATGATAAAACCATTTCTATACTCGAAAGGCAAGATAATAAAGTGATAGACTTTGTCATCAGATGCAACACCAAATCCTAATAGAAGGGGATTAGCTTTCATTGCCTACAACAGGGCATTAAGGGAAATAGATAATCTACAGGGAAATAGATAATCTGCATGCAGAAGAATCATTATGTGATTTAGGAACCAAATAGAAACAGGAAATTATGACTTTACGCGATTATTAACCACAAAATGCAATTGACATCTAAATTTAGTAAAAATGACTTGTGTTCAACATGTTCGTCAATGTTAAGATTTACTTCAATAATGTTCTCCACTATTTGCTATTTGTTCTATTGGAAACTAAAGCATAACACCAAAGCATAATATGCGCTTAAATATATTCAAAGGCTGATCAAAATGCCAAGAAGACTGCAAGTATATATAAAGGAACTGCTACACAAACCTGGATGACACCAGCAGCTTCCTCCTCAGTCATATACAAGGGACCAGGAACATGAAGTTTGATTACTTCTAGTTTCCTACCATTGGCATCAGTAGCATTAGAGAGAACAGAGAAGGCTTCAACAGATCGTTCATATTGAGGATCCGATTCATCATCTATCCATGCTAAAATCACTACTCCAGGTCTTGCAAAGCAGCACATATTATCTATGTGACCATTGGTATCATCATCACCTGTGGACATTTGTAAGTATTATATCTCAACAATAACAAGGTACATTGCTGTTCTTAAAGATGTGACAACTTTCACAGATAACACCCAGAACCAAATAAAGAGTGCTCGTGTCAGTCATAGACACCAACATACGAATTATATAACCGAAAGAAAAGACATAGAAGGCATCTAACATACTATAAGAAAAAGTCATTACAGCTTCATTAGAAAGGCTTATATTTAATTAGGCTGTGACCACAAAGACAAGGCTCCTCCAGGTATATTGTCAAGAACCACAGTATGGTGTGATCGGAAGGGCACATGGAAAACACGAGGTTGCCTCCTCAATGCTCGAACTTAGACGAAGAGGTGTTTCACAAGATAAGAACTATTGGTCCACTTTAGGGTTTTAGTAGGGCTTGCTTAATGTTTGCCATGATCCTAAGTTTATGTTAAATGATGCTAGTGTGCCACTCCTCTGGTTGCTCAGATTCAGTCATGGCATCATTTTAGTATTTACCCATTGATATTATCCTGTATATATGCATAGACCCTGTCAAAAGTGAGCACGATAAATCTGCACTAATAGTTCTTCATCTTTGAAAGGAAATTTGCATGTCTATCCTATACTAACTATCATAACTAGGCAACTTAAGTTCTCGATGTACCAATGAAGTAGCTCATCCCGAAAAGTGGATTCCCCCAACCCCCCCAAAAAAAGAAACAAAAAGAACTTGTTCTTTGGACTGACCAAGGGTAACCTCTTGCAAAACACAGGTTTCATTGGTCTGCCACTCTGACATAGAATAGCAGACCCAAGATACATCTTTAAAAATATAAGTCCTTCCCTTTCGGTCTAATGGGATCATAAAAAAGGTTATGGTAGGAGTTCTCACTCCCACTTTGATAGGCTCTTCTGAAAAGTGATGGTGAATACCGGGGCCACCAAGGAGGTTGCCCTTTTGCCAGTTTGTTGGTGGTATTAAGAAATCCTCTGCTACCGCAAGGATATTTTATCTATTGCATATGGGAAGTTACAAGTGTACACTCCAATTGCTCCACTTGCTCCACTTCAGAACATCTTGTTCTCGAGACTTTATACAACACTCAGTGCCCTGGAATCACCTTCTAGGCATAAAGGGGAGATTTGAACTCACTGTTTTGCAGGCTATAACAGTAGTGGCTCAAGTCGGTAAAGGTTAGCTTTAGCATTCAAGAATCTCTTCTTTGCTTTTCCTTAAAGTTTGTTCGGATTTTTGTGCTTGTTGTCCATCAGTGCCTAATCATTTCTTCACTTTCTCAACATCTCGAGCTTAATAACCAAAAACGCAAGGGCTAGAAGCACATTTCCACGAGTGAAAATCCAAATATCACTAGCATCAGAAACATCAGATGATCTGCAGTTGATAAAACCCATGTCAGAATAAGTCCTTTCTTTGATATATCTCGTATCACGTAATCTATCTTCTCACACACCTACTCGACATGTTCATGATATGTATTGCTTACAACTTGTAAGTCTATCCGCTTATCAAAGAGTTGATGAATTTCTACATAAATCGCCCAATTAGAGTCTTGTTTAAGATATTGAAGAAATTGTAAGATCTCGGCAACAAACGCTAAATATGACTAAAAATTAAGCATGACAGCACCAATGTTACAAAATAGCACTCATTCATTTGGATCACATAGACAATCCATCTGGCACAAAAAGTTTGCTTAGCGTTGGAAAAGAAAGCAAACTACATCACATGGCACAGGGAGGCAAAGAAGGTACCATACAATCCCCGTGGAAGCCAGATAATCTTCCGAACTCCAACGTATTTCTTCAGATTATCTTCTATTTGTTCTTTTGTCATATGAGGATTTCTGTTACTATTCAGAAGACATTCCTCAGTGGTAAGGCATGTTCCTGATAACAGCAAATAGAAAAATCAAAATATGATGATTGTGAACTCATCCCATGTTGAATTCCAGTAGCAAAAGTAGAAATAAAATATACCATGTGAAAAAAGTGAATAACAAGAAGTAAATTCTTGTTCAGAATATATAATTAATCTTAGCCTATAAGTGAAATGTATGTCTTCCATACGAAGCTGCCACAGCAGCAACTCATCAAGCCTACACAATCAACCCCCCCAAAAAAAAAAAATCTCCCAAAATCATTTTTTTCCCACCAAAAGAAATTGTTTGTGTTGTCAAATTAAAGACCATTTAAATGGTTTCACTCCTGAAGTAACATATACCTTCCCCATCAACATGGATGCTGCCACCTTCTAGAATCATGAAATGTGGAAACCTTGGAAGCTTCTCAACATCCAGAATCTACCAAAATAGCAAGGCATCAATTCTGAGCAGATGCATGAAACACACTATTCATGAAAGACAAATGGAACAACCACAATTGTCATTGCACATCCTGAGATAAGAACTAACCTTACGTGCAACGAGGACATCAAGACTCCAATCCTTATAACATCCTTCATCAACACCTAAGGCTCAATAGTAACGAAAGTTAGGATTCTTCCATTGAAAATCAAGCCTTAAGACATACTGCAAGACGACAAAATGTTATCTAAATCCTACACAGAGTTCACGGAAATCTAGGCCTTGAGAAAGATTCAGGCCACAGCTCCTTGTAACAAGGACTTATGTCACAGGAATGTGAGATATGTTCTCGTAATGACAAGTGACAACTGCTTTAGAAGTTGCCACATCATTCTACTATTATCTTTTTTTTCTCTTCTTCTCGGGGGCTTGGAGAGGAAGAGAGGGAGAAGCAAGGTGTAGCGCTGATAAGAGATAATAACCTACAATCTTACTGGACAGTGTTCTATGGCCATGCTGAAATTTTTTCAAAAACTTTAACTAGTAAAAACACTTAAACCTCCATGAACTCCCCTTAATAAATTGAGATGAATGACTTACCACCCCAGCTGTTGAAATTCCAATCAATTCCAGCAAGACTTGCATTAAAAGAACCTAGACTTGATTTGCTCTCATGTAGAACAAACTAGTTCAAAAGGAGAATTAATTTGTCAAAACCTACTAGGCACTTATTGAAGTTTTATAAGACAAATGAATGAAGCATTATAGAGGAAGAAAAAAACCGAAGGACTAGGCTTACAGTTGGTCCTGTGTCACGAAACCAAGAATCATTCGTACTCAGCTCAACAAGCCTGATATGGGGAGGCAATTGGCTCCGTGCATTTGTCCACTGGACAAATAATATAAAGTGACTGTCAAATCTCACAGAAACAGAGATGCTGCTAAGAAATTTTACCACTACAAGGATGACCAGCAAACAAGACCCTAGTTGACCTGATCACGGCTAGCACACACAGTGACTAGCTCAAATTTTGAAATTGCAGTTGCTACTCTCGCAAACACCCTCTGAGCATGCGCTGCATGATCCCGCCAATTATCCGGGCGTTCCTGTTGAGCAGTTCATGTGAATTGCCACTATATCAATGGAGATGAACGACAACATACAGTTGATTCATAGAATACTAAATGAAAACAGGCAAGAACAAACTAGTAGGCACTAGACAAGTCTAGATATAAAATAACAGATCATCATTTTTTTCCTTTTCAATGCAAACATGTAATGTTACAACCGTTTTCAGCAAACAAAAACCACTGAACTGTGGGACCAAATGTTACAATCAAACAGGAGAATGCTGAGTAATGAAGAAGGAGATTCTCGAGCTCAATTGCACGATCGAATATGCACCCAGATTAAGAGATAAGAGAGATTTAAGTGGCTGAAATGTAGATATTGGTATTGATATCCTTTTCTCCCGTTTACAAGACGTTTAAGTACTGTGCCATTGGAAGTTCCTGCCACAAGCAACAGAATAACAAATTCCCTCAAAACAGGGAAATGGTTGTAACTAACTGCCACCTCAGCTTTCTACTAACTGACATCTCAGCTCTCATTATTTCATAACATTCCTCCCCCCTTAAGAACTTGCCCGCAAGTTAAGGTATTACACAGTCTTGGCGAAGTCAGGGAACCTGGCTTCAATCTCACTGGTAAAGTGCCAAGTAGCTTCCTCAGGAGAATGACCCTGCCACTGGACAAGCCATTGAACAGCAGCAGCTGAGCCCTTCTTAGCAATTCGCCTAGCCAAAACGGCCTCAGGCACCAAATTGTGGGTATAATCCTGACCTTGTAACCAAGGAGGGATGTGTGGCTTCGCAGGTAACACTCCATGAAACGCTTTTAATTGGGAAACAAGGAAAGTGTGGTGAATCTGAGCTGTGGGAGGTAATTGGAGCCTGTAAGCAACCTTACCGACCCTGGTGATGATCTGGAAAGGGCCATAGAACTTGGGGCTAAGCTTATGGTTGGCGCGAGACTGAACTGTACCTTGCCTGTAAGGGTGAAGTTTAAGCCAAACCCAGTCACCTTCAGAAAACACCCTATCAGACCGGTGTCTATCAGCCATAATCTTCATCCGGTGCTAAGCTCGTAAGAGATGGAATCGTAAGACTTGGATCATAGCCTCCCTTCGCTGCAAAGTCCTGTCCACACCAACCACCTTGGTTTCTCCTGGTATATAGGGCAGGTGAACTGGTGGGGGCTGGTTGTAAACGACCTCGTACGGCGTAAGTTTCGGTAGCAGAGTGAAAGGTGGTGTTGTACCACCATTCTGCCAATGGCAACCACTTGCTCCAATCCTTGGGGTGCTCACTACACATACACCGAAGATAGGTCTCAAGGCATCTGTTTACAATCTCCGTCTGACCATCTGTTTGCGGATGATAGGAAGAAGAGAGGAACAAATTGGTGCCCTGTATGGAGAACAAGGCTTGCCAAAAATCACTGAGAAATACACTATCTCGGTCACTAACAATGCTTTGCGGCCAGCTATGTAATTTAAAAATGTTGTCAAGGTATGTTTGGACCACATCCTCAGCAGTATAGGGGTGAGACAAAGCTACAAAATGCGCAGCCTTGCTAAACCTATCCACTACTACTAGGATAACCTCCTTTCCCCAAGACTTAGGGAGGCCCTCTATAAAATCCATAGAAATATCCAACCAAACCTCATCAGGGATGGCCAGAGGCTGTAATAATCCTGGAGAGGCAGAGGAGTCAGGTTTGCAGCTTTGAGAAATTACACACTGCCGAATGAATTTGTGTACAGACTTAGTCATCCCCTTCCAATAAAATAGCTTTTGGAGTCTTTTGAGAGTAGCTTGTCTGCCTGAATGACCCCCAAAGGGAGAATCGTGCATCTATTGTAGAAGTTGTTGTCGAAGGGCCTCATCTGGTCCCACGATGAGCTTGCCTTTCCTCCTCAACATTCCATCCAGCAAACTATACTTGCCGATGCTGTGACCGTGTTGTAACTGTGTTAAAACTTGCTGTAGATTAGCATCCAAAGTATAGCTGTGTTGTATAGTGTCCAACAAATCTGATCGTACTGTAGATAGTGCCATTGCCAAAAGCTGGGCTGAGGGAAGTCGAGAAAGGGCATCCGCTGCTACATTCTGTTTGCCACTTCTATATTGAATGTCAAACTGAAATCCCATGAGTTTAGAGAGCCAAAACTGTTGGAAGGGAGTAGAAATCTTCTGTTCCAGCAGCCATTTTAAGCTTTTTTGATCAGTGACAATCAGAAATTTCTGTCCACTTAAATATTGCTCCCACCGTTGGACTGCAAACACCACTGCTAAAAGCTCCTTTTCGTATGCTGACAACTGCTGCCATTTGGGCCCCAAAGCCCTACTGATGAAAGCCAACGGATGTCCCTCCTGCATGAGTATCGCGCCAATACCAAAGGAAGAGGCATCAGTCTCCACGACAAAGAGCTTGGAGAAGTCAGGAAGTGCCAAAACTGGGGCTTGAATGAGTGCACACTTAAGGGCTTGAAAAGCATTGTTAGCGAAGGAAGTCCAGACAAACTGATCTTTCTTAAGCAGGTCAGTTAAAGGCTTGGCCACAAGAGCATAATACTTGATAAACCGCCTATAATAGCCGGCCAGGCCTAAGAAGCCTCGAAGTTCCTTGACTGTCCGAGGCTCAGGCCAATCTGTTATAGCTTGAATCTTACGAGGATCAGTGGAAACTCCCTCACCAGAGATATAATGCCCCAGATACTCGATTTTTGCCATGCCAAAGGAACATTTGCTTCGTTTAGCTACCAAGGAGTGCTGCCTCATAATATCAAAAACCTCCCGCAGGTGGCATAAGTGTAGTTCTAAGGAAGCACTGTAGACCAGGATATCATCAAAAAAGATCAAGACAAACCTCCTTAGAAAACGTTGGAATATATGATTCATTAACCCTTGGAAAGTGGCTGGGGCGTTTGTTAACCCAAAGGGCATTACAAAAACTCAAAATGCCCAGAATGAGTTTTGAAAGCGGTCTTGTATACATCCTCCTCAGCAACCCTCAGTTGGTGATATCCAGCTCGCAAGTCAATTTTGCTGAAAATGATAGCTCCAGCTAGTTCGTCTATAAGTTCTTCCACCACCGGTATAGGGGATTTATCCTTAATAGTCTGCTTGTTAAGCTCCCTATAATCCACACACAATCGCCAGGTTCCATCTTTCTTCCCTACTAAAACAACCGGAGAAGCATAGGGGCTGGCACTGTTCTGAATGATACCAGAATCCAACATTTCCTGCACTAATTTTTCAATGATATCTTTTTGCTTGAGTGGATATCGATAAGGCCGAATACTTACAGGACTAGCTCCAACTTTTAATGGAATCCTATGGTCAAAGACCCCTCTGGAAGGGGGTAAACCCTGAGGTTCTTGGAACAATACCTTATAGTCTTCCAAAACTTCCTCAATAGGGGTCAGAGTTGCCTCACAATTGAGGAGGTTAACCTGCAAGTTGACCCCTGTCACTTGTGTATCCTCATAATGCTGTCTTCTGGGTAAGAGCTGTAACATACACAAATGGGCAGCATTGTGCATGGCTTTGTGCAGCTGAGTTTCCTTGATGACCTTGACCTTCTTACCCCTTAATCCCCTGAGCACATGGTCGTGTCCTTGGAATTTAAATTCCATAGTCAGATGTTTGAAATTTCATTTGATTGTTCCTAAGGTACTCAGCCACTGAATACCAAGTACCATGTCACAACTCCCCAATGGGATCAAGAACATATCAGCCCAGAAATCAGCCCCCTGTAGCTTCCAAGGAAAATTCTTGCAAATAAACTGGCAGCGCAGTTCATTGCCATTTGCTACGGTGACAGATTGAGTATCAATACCTTCTAGTTTACACCCTAACCTTTTAGCCAAGCTGATGTCTAAAAAATTATGTGTACTTTCGGAGTCCACCAATATATGAATGGGCTTCTTACCGTAATGGCCTGTAACCCGCATGGCTTAATAGCCCTGTATTCCATTCAACGCATGGAGAGAAATACATGGGTCAGCTTCCAACACCTCAAAATCGATAGCCTCTTCTTCCCCTTCCTGTGGTTCCTCTTGGACTGTGCCGGGTATTTCGACAAGGAACAACTGAGTTTTCTTGTTCTGGCACTGATGACCTCTCGTATAAGGTTGGTCACAAAAGTAGCACAACCCCTTAGCACTCTTTTCAGCTCGCTCAGCAGCTGACAATACTCTTGTAGGTTTAAAGCTTTGAGTGTAAGGTTTGTTAACACTAGCCGAAGACCCAACCAGTGAGCTTGAGGAAGTAGCAGTCCGGACTCCACTACCTGAATTTGGTAAGGAGGACTGGTAAGGGCCAGGTCTGTAGGTGGGTAATATAGGGGCCTTGGAGCTCATTGGACTCACTGCCTTTCCGTGGGGTTTCATTGCTTCTATAGTTTCTTCCTGTAGTCTTGCATAGACCACGGCTTCACTCAAGGTGGTGGGTCTAAGAGCTTTCACAAAGGGTTTGAGCTGAGGTTTTAATCCCCCCACGAAGCTATCAATGAAAAAGTCATCAGGTAAACAGAGGGTTTTCTGAATCATCATAGATTTCAACTCCTCAAAGCTGTCCAAATAGTCATCTAGAGATCCACAATGGCCCCCCTTAATTCTTCTCTAAACCGATCACATACATCCACAATAAAATCATCCCATTCCACACTTTTTTTCACTGCAATATAACTAGCAAACCATATTTCGGCTTTGCCAGTCAAGTGAATAGAAGCTAAATCAACCTTTTGAGAATCAGGGATCTTACACAAGCTGAAATACTGAGCACATTTCTTAATCCAGATTCGAGGATTAGTTCCTCCGAAGTTTGGAAACTCGATTTTTGGTAAGAAGTTGAACACATTCCTATCCCCAGTTACCTCAGATGTATTGATTTGGTTTTCGCCTACATCATTTGAATCCTTGTCTTTCTCCAGAGCTGTCATGATTTTGCGAACATCTGTTGTTGCTCAATCCGTAGCTCAGCTATCTTTTGATTCTGTGCTTCAATTTGTTGCTCCAACAATGTTCGAAGTTGGGCTTCCATGCTCGAGTAATCCGTTTTCGATTTGCTTCTAGTTTTGGCCAGCTTATCGTACACCAGAATCAGAGGAATAGCTCTGATACCAATGTTACAATCAAACAGGAGAATGCTCAGTAATGAAGAAGGAGATTCTCGAGCTCAATTGCACGATCGAATATGCACCCAGATTAAGAGATAAGAGAGATTTAAGTGGCTGAAATGTAGATATTGGTATTGATATCCTTTTCTCCCGTTTACAAGACGTTTAAGTACTGTGCCATTGGAAGTTCCTGCCACAAGCAGCAGAATAACAAATTCCCTCAAAACAGGGAAATGGTTGTAACTAACTGCCACCTCAGCTTTCTACTAACTGACATCTCAGCTCTCATTATTTCATAACACCAAATTCGCAATTCACAAATACCTGGTATTCACAATCAAGTAAGCGTAAGTTTGGTACTTCGGGAAAACGAATGGAACCCAGAACCCATCTTGCAAGACGCATGTATAATTCATTCAGAAACAAAACAACATCTGAAGAACCAAAGGAAGCATGAAAAAAAAGCAGCAGACACAAGAGGACGACTTACAGGCCAACCCATCCAACAACGTGAATGGGGCTCCCATTCAGCAGGCATCCGGTACCCATGTTGCACAGGCGTCCCTTCTAACTCCATTTTACCCTGCACACACAGACACACTCTGCTTTCGGCCCTCTACCGGTCCAGCTGTCGATGTTCGCGCTTGGCAGCAAAGTATATGAATATGGGTTACTGCGTGCCAGCTACGAAATTCTATCAGCAATGAAGGAAAGAATCTTTTTTAATGTGTCACCTCACTCGTCCTTTTAATTTGAGGTCGTGAAAAGGAACCCTTTTTCCAGCGCAACTAGGCAGCCCTGTTTTTGGATCTTTCAAGTCAAATAATGTTCTTTGCGTAACCAAATTGATAGCCAATTAGGACACTCGCTACAATATGACAACAACAGATATTGCTCAAAATTTTCTAACTACCACAAGAAGTTGGCTTTTTTTGGGGGCACTTAAGTCTTAGCGACTTTTGTATTTTATTACTTACGTGGGCAAGCCCATGAGGCCCTGTTCTTCTCATCAATAAATTTTAATTTATTAATTTCAATCAATTTTAACCTACTTTATTAACTTTAATTAAAAAAAATACGCACTTCAACTCGTTTCAACCAATTTCAATCTACTTTTTACTATTTTAACCAACCTCTACCCAGTATATAAAAAAATTCAATCCACTTCAACCAACTTCAACCACTTCAACAAAAAAAATATCAATTTTAACCTACTTCAATCCACTTATACCATTCTCAACCAACTTTACCCAATTTATCTCAACCAATTTCAACCCACTTTCCATTATTATTATTATTACTACTAATATTACTGACACTAACACTACCACCACCACCACCACTCAGTGGCGGATCTAGATATTTAAATTAGGAGTGTTCACCTATTAACATTCATCACAGTCTATGCTATAAAATAAAGTTTAAATAATACACAAAATGTTATAAGAGTCTTCTCCCTCTTAAAGTGGTTTCCTTTTCAAGCAAGGTGAAATTGGATTGATCTATGTTAAACTGAGAAAAAGAAGAAAACAAGAAACAGAGCACATAACCAAGCTCATAACCAATTAATGCATTGAGTAGAACCATTAAGCGAGCTGTTTCACAATTGCGATTAAGTAATGAGACAAATAGCACATGACCATTAAATTAAGCAAACAACTATCAAAATTCAATCTCCATATCATAATAGAACCAAGCAAAGTAAAACAATTACGAGAATGAATTTAAACCACTACCTATCAGTAAAAAATCAACAATTAAGCAAATTTGAACCACTATCTCTAAACAATTACAAGCAAGTAAGCTAAAAAAACAATTGCTGTGAAATGAGCTTGAATGTATTCCATCAAAATTCCCCACCAGAAGGCAGAACCACTGAAGCACAATTTTTAAAAAAAAAAAAAAAAACACACCACCAAAACGAACTCTCTCCAAGATTGACATCTACACCCTTTTTGGGTACTCAATATTTGCATAAGAGCAGGCTGATTCCAGGCAGCACCAATAAGCACCTTAATATCCTTTTTTCTTTTCTTTTGTATGTGTGTGTTTTTGGGTGGGGGGGGGACACAGGACAGGAGGATCACCTAAATTACATCTCTGCCATTAATAATGTAAACATTTGGCTTGGGTTCCACATGGATCCAATGGCCATTAAGTTTTTGCTTGACTTCTAGTCCTCCAATAGCATCTTGTGCGAGTTAAGGCATTGAAGTCGTGGCCAACTCCGACAGGCAAGAGCCAAGTCAGGAAACCCTAAAATTGCAAGCAAGACAATGGGGACCTTCGACCAGATAAATAGCGTCGCGTGGTCAGTGCTGTTAGTGGATTCGTGGTCGCCGGTGGTCGTGGTTAATGCCCAGGTCCCGGTGCTTGACTATGTTGACTTCCCTCTATGATTGAGCGAGAGAGAGGGGGGGGGTGTTTGTATTCTGCATTGGGTCTGCCCTTCCGCTAGAGGGGAGAGACTGAGAAAGTCAGGGGGCGTTGAACGAGTAACGCTTGACAGCTTGAGCCTATCATCCTTCTAGCTATAGTTTTATCAAAAAGAATAATTAAAACTATTAGTCAGCTTGGGCCAGGTGAATTACAGGGTGTCGAAATTTTTTTGGGTGATTTCAAGGGGGTGTCCACTTATCAATATTTCAACTCCTTTAATACAGCTTATTAGAATTTTTTTTGGCTTGGAGTATCCATGAACACCCCTAAGATGAACATAGATCCGCCCCTGCCACCACTACCGCCACTACTCGCGTTGTTGTTGATATAGTTGGTGCTTCTTGTTCTTGTACTAACAATTTGACATCCCAACTCCGATTTATCTGTGTACTATTTATTCACATATCCATCATTTAGTAGCTTTGTATGGTAGTCTTAAGTTGTTTCTAGCTTTTGGTTAATCTCCTTTAGTAGCTTTATCGCTTTAGTTTAGTCTAGTAGCTTCTTTGACTATGGATGTAGAAGACTCCGCCTATCATCAAAAGGAGGGTGGGACTAGGAAGAGAATAAGGGTGTTTTTAGCAACTTTGTGCGATCAGTTCCGAAAGGAACCTCTTCACTACGACATGTACACTTGGATGTCTAGATAAAACATCGGTTAGGTGCACTTCAATTTTGGGTAAATATACATTATGTATCCTTCAGATTTAGATGGTATATTAGTCAAATGTATTTTGATTTCGTAAATTTTAGTTAACTTAATAGGTCAACAGAAACCATGAAAATTGCGCACCAACAGCATTTCATACTCATCTGACGGCTCAATGTCTTATCTTCTGAATCCTATATATATGAGAAAGAAATAGTTTGTTCTACATAAGTTATACCTTTCATGAAAAATATAGACAAGAATAGTGAATAGTGATCAATGAAATGGTACCTGATTGGCATGCATCCTATCGCCCCCCCATCCATGATTTATTCTTTAATCAAATATTAGACTTAAGGTTCCTCCATTTGGTTGTAGTCTTCAGCTACCTTATTTTAACAAATTTGTTGGTAGTTCAACAAAAAAGGTTGGGAACAGAAGAAATAGTTCTAACAATGAAGGCACTGGTGCCGCACGCAAGAGGAGATGATGTTAAACAGTCAAGTAGAGGCGGACATTGTGTCTATACCACAACAGAAAATGCAAATATTGGCCTTTTTTTCGATAGTTAATTATATGGTCAAAAACAGCAAGGTTAGAAGTAAGTGCTCCAGAAGATAATAACCAAGTTTAATGATGAAATAATGAATATCAAACAATCAAGAATATTGACAAATAAAATGAGCGAAGAATATAGGAATGTAAAGGTTCAAGGACACCACATTTCGCTTAGTCATTTCATCGAACAGTTTGTGTGCAGTACTTAAATCGCCTATTTTCACAATCCAACAACCATTGAATTCTAGGACACTAAATCTCTCTCAAGTATATCATCAAAACATCAACAGCAAAGCCAATGAGCCCACAACAACCATATATGTGAATCAATGAATTATTACTTTGCATCCCCATCAAAAATTCAAAATCAATATTAATAGCTTCCCCAATTCACATCCACATATATCCCAATCAATTCCATCAAAGGCTTCACTAATTCACAATTGATTTGCATAATTGACCTAACGTTCAACAGAATTGCTCTCTAATTCAGGTGAAGTATTCAATTATGAAATTGAAACTTAGTTGGAATAAAGGTGGAGTGGTGTTGCCTTTGAGGAGGAGTGTAGGTCAAAGTGAGTGGGCCAGTCGAGGGGGCGGTATCTGGAAGCTGGCTGGGGGGCCGAGGAGGCAGCATACTCGGGGGTCCGGCGCCCAAACAGGGGCAGCAGCCCCCTGCCCTGCTGAAGCCGAAACAGAGGAAGGAAGAATGAGGGCGGAGCAGTTGTGGTGATGGGTGGCGACTGCAGCTGCAAGTGGTGGCTGGCAGCAAGATAGTTGTCGGTGAAGGGCGGCCAGGCCTTACTCTAGTGGCTGCTAGGTGGGAGGAGGAGAGGCAGAAGAGGAGGGGATGGATTTGAACTTGTGACCGCAAGGTTGTCAGAATCAAACCGGACAGCGAACCGGTCACGACGCTAGGTCGATGGTCGAACCAATTAGACCGGTTGGATCGGATTGGACCAGATTTTGAAAATTTATGTGGTTTTACATGTAAAATTGAAAATCATTCCCTGTACAATCATTTTTTTATCTTTCAAACTTTATTTATGTACATAAGCTAAAAATAAAAATGAATTTTACAAATTAACACATTACGCAACATCCATGTTGGGCATGTTCCCAACTTCCATTGCATCCAAGAATGTCTAAAGTTCCCATGATCCACATACGACATACCGAAAGGTGAAAACAAACCCACAAACTTGAATGTCATAATACAAGATTACGAGTCATACAAGAAGTTTATACAACTAACAATTGGCAAGCAAGCTAATAATTGGCATACAATGTCCACAACACAAAGGACAACTTCATGGAATCATGGTTCATAATACAACAACAACACCACCTCCCGATGTGAGTCCCGCTTCCGCGGGGTCTGGGGTCATGGTTTATAATGAAAGTATGAAACAAATTGTCTTCGATCTTCATCACTGTAGTCGGATTTATCTCCATCTTCATTTTGGGTTGAGATGTACAGAACAGAACATTTTATTTAAGGCTTTAAGCTATTGACGCAAAATCTCAACTTTCAACTTTAAAGTTTCAAGGCATTCAAGCAAACGAATAGATGAAGGCATGAAGCCATGAACTATGAAGCAAAGTTTCCAACAACAGAGCAACTGAAGCATGTTCAAACATGACATTCAAGTAACTGAAGCAAACTTTGGAGTTTCCGACATATATCAAAATTCAAAATCATTATTGAAATTTCAATCCAAGTTCAAAGTTAATGCCTTTATATTCATCATTCATCAAGCAACTGCAGCAAATATACCCCATTTAAACATGAAATTGTGAATTGTAGAATTAGAGAGAGGATGAGAGTGCTCACTGAGAGAGGATGAGGGCAAATTCAGAGATGAATGGGCGAGAGTCGTGACTGGAGACCGCGACAGCAGTAGATATCCCCAACAAGGAGCAGCAACGGTAATCGGCAGATCCACAAACAGGCGTTGCGCGTGAGACCTACCCCAGCAGAAGCGCCGGTAGATCGAAAGAGATGAGAGATTGAGCTTGCGAGATCAGGATGAGAGAATGAGAGTCCAGCAGAGAGACAGAGAGCACGAAGAGAAGAGTAGAAGACCGAGAAAGCAGAGAAAAAATGAATTGACTCAAATTTAGGGTTTCTGGCTTTCTGCTTTAAGTTTGGGCCCAGTTTGATTGCCCAAAAAAACCCAGAAAAAGTGTCTTGGCCCAGCAAAATGGCCACCTAAGCTAAAATAACGGTTGAATCACGGTTTGGACGGTTCATACGGTTCACCCAATTCTTCCGGTTTATTGCGGTTTTAACCGGTCCAAAAGTTTAGACAAGTTGAAGGCGCGATCAGACCGCTGAGAGTGGCGGTTCACGGCTGGACTGGTCCGACCGGCCGGTCCAGTCCGATTCCTGTAACCTTGCTCTAATGCAGATTTCACACTAAGGCTGATGCCCTGCCTAACATTTTTCAAATAAGCTCGCAGGGCCCTATACCAATTAGTCACAGCGAATCAGAGATGTAACTTTCTCACCACACCTAAGCTTAAGTATACATGGTAGCATCTAGGGTTGGCATGAATAGTAGCTGATGCAGAAGCATGCTTGATAGAAAATATAACAATTTACAACACTGTCAGCTGGATAGTTGAACGAGTTTTCAAAATGAAATTCTTCATATCCCATAAAAGTAGAAACTCCACTGCAGAATAAAGCAGAAACCTACACAATCGTTGATTTATTGCCATCAAGATGTACCAAGATGTTGATTTTCGTTAGATGCTGTGGTTTCAGAATCATGCGTTTCATATTTGGACTCAACATAACAGACTGGGAGCATAGATAATGACTTATCAAATAAGAAATGCACATCTGAAAAATTGTGTATATTGTACTAATTAGGGATGAGAAAACTGTGTCTCGAAATCAACTAGTCATAGTCCCTCTGAGTGTGTTAGTTTCCTTCGCTTTGATACCAACCTTTGAATAGGTTCCAGCAAAATAGGTTCCTCCGAACTAGTATCATTTACTTCCATTCCTGAATTGAACTAACAATGACAGTAGAATCAGAAACCATCTGCCTGATTTCATCCCCAGTTATAATCCACTCCACTTCATCGAACTAAACATAGTTTCCATTTGTTCTAGGACTAATGATTTCCGGGCAAATCTCGAGTTCTTGCGAAAAACTACCATTAAACTTTCCAAAATATTCAAATATGGCACTTGACCTTTTTTAAGGCAAAATGCCATTGAATTTGCTTAAAATGATAGAAGAATACCCCTTAACTTTTCCAAATGACTCAAAAATATCCCTATCATAATGACATTTTTGAAAATCTTGAAAAGTTTAATGATATTTTTAACTGAAGAAAAAGTTAAGTGGTATTCATGAATATTTTAAAAAGTTTAGAGGCATTTTTTTAGCAAGAACTCACCAAATCTCCTTCATATTCTAGTACCCAAGGGGTCTGTCTTTGTGGTGTTTCTCCACACTTATTCATTTATTTTATTCCCTGACACTGAGAGGCCGACATAAAAGAATGATACTTGAGTGATGATTAAACTCTGAAAATTGGGACAGAGAAGAGGGCAGACAAAAGAAAATTTCAGCATGTTCAAGAAAATCTAGATGTGCAATTCACAAAAAGGACTTCTTGTCTGTACTGGAACAAGTCGATATATTATTATCTTAGCTCTAACATGGTGCCTTGCCCTCCACAAGAAGCCCAGGTTACTGATGAATAGCTAACCATATCCAATTTGATCAGTTTACTGGGCAATGACCTCTTTTCCTTTATTGCTTGTAATCTTTCAATTTTGCTTTTTAAAAATTTTGTTAAAGTTACCATGTTGCATTTCATCCAAGATCCGCGAAAGTGGGATGTACCCCAGGAGTTGTTATTGTCGTTGTACCATGATGCATTTAATCTAAATCCTATTTTGATAAAATTTTGATTTCTGACAGCATCTTATGGAAGAGGATAAGTTGTTCTTACCTCAGCTGTTCTTTGAATAATAACAAAAGGAGCCCTCTTATCATTTACTACATATAACCTAACCTGAGCGTTCTGTTGTCAACTGTATATTGTCGGTCTCAGAGATTCCCAGAAGATGTGAAGTCTTGGTTATAGTGCTTCTGTGATTGGTTTGGTGATCATCAGACAGCAATCAGCAGCAGAACTCAAACCATTATACGGACAAAATGGCGGCATAAATTTTGCATTTACCAAATAAATTTAGATTCAGTCCAGACCCCTATGGATACAAAATGGCCTAATGTGCATAGACCAAATATGCTCTGTTGTTCAAGAGTTACAGGGTAAAAAATTATGGACAAGGCTCTAATTTGTGCATCTCATGCGAGAATGCAGGGGATCAATATGGGATATCTATTACCATAATTAGACATTGAAGACCCTGAACGAATCAACAACAGTAAACAGTCTATCTTTCATCTTTTCCCATCTCCTTTCATTGGCCCCCGTTGTCAAAGTGTAGAACTTACCTGCAATATGTAGGAAATCCATGGAGTTATTCATGACCTCTTTGGCAACATAGCAACGCCGTTTAAATAGGATTAGCACATTATACCAAAACAAACAGATACCCTAATAGTCCCTCCCACATTTGGGTTTTGGTTGGGGGCGGGGGGCGCTCAAATAAAACTATGCAAGCGAACTTATCTCTAAATTTTTGGGCAGTATATTTCAGTGGATCATAAGAATAAAAAATTGACAGCCTAATATTCCGTAGCAAAAGAACCAGCAGACTATTTAGCCACATGATTTAGTTTCAAAATTAAATTACGGTGTATCTTTTTTCCAGTTCTTTTTGTTTTGTGTGTGGAAGCATTTCCATCGTATATACTTGTCCGGATTAGTTCAATACACAATGTATCTCAAAGAGCTCATGTATTTCAGTTTTTGTCCACAGGTTAATTAACAAGTAAACAGCACACTTAAATGAGCCAAAACTTATAAATCTCCACTATCGTCATGAATAAGTTGCTCAACATAGGTACTAAAGTAATTCCCATGATGTTACGTGGAGGGTCAGATGAACTATTATAATCGAACTCAACATACACATCAGTCGTTTAAGAATCCCGCGACCAAATGGCATGAGTTTTGTTCCCAAATATGATGGCACATTAACATTTGCCAGAGAGCTTCAAAACAGAACATTTGACATTGCAAATATGCACTAAAGAGGAAATGACAACAGCACACAACTTTGGTGTACGTTAATCATCATGGCCACATCCCAAAAAGACCCCCCCCCCAAAAAAAAGAAAAAGAAATCAAAAGAAAAAAGCTTCTACAGCGTATCTTAGCGAAAATAATTCTGGCTGTTTTGAATCCCAGAAGAGAAGGTTATCTTTCCCAAATAGAGGTGAAATGTCATTGCCAGGTGCTTCTTACCTGGTTTTGTCATGTTTCTGAATCATGTCACTTTTAGGCATGGAAGGAGTATTTAATTCAATGGGTGCATATTATGAACTGAAAGAAAGTTTTCATACCATTGCCAACACAGATAGCACTGAGAGCATGACGAGTATAGTTTGATGCCTGAGCAGTGAACTCAAATGTATAATAAGCTCTGCCGTCAACATCTTGCTGCATAGAATAATAAATTTGTCAACTTGTTCACCATCAGTTCAAAAAGTAAAATAACAGAAGAGGGGATGTGAGGAGGTGACAATGGTTTAAGCATAAAGATAGCCTTATAAAGTGAAGGCTCCATTTCCTAAAACTTCCTACTTCTATTAGTGTTGGGACTCCTCACTAAACATAGCATCTTTGCATATAGTTTTCCAAGGGCATCGTTGGACCCTTATGTATCTAAGGTCAACTACCAATCAAGATTCAAAAACCACGCAGGCAGTGGATAATCACACCAATATTTAGGTATTGATGTTCAACAAGGACAATTTTATGCCAAAAATAATTGCTATGATCACTTTGTCTATTGATGATGCTGCTCCAGCATAAGATAACAGGGAAGACAAGGAATCATTTATGTGATGTTTGGTTGGATCTAATGAATTGTAATGTAACATGCAATCAAATTTACAATGCAATCATGATTATTTAGTTTGTGGTAATCATAATTACAAGATAGTTCTTTTATTGCAATACTCTGATGCAACCAAACAAGGTAATGAAAACACAATTACAAACTTGTTTTCATTACAAGGTTGATTACATCTAACCAAACATTACATTAGTGAGATTGAACTTGTAGATGTCTGAAGTAAAAGCTTTGAGTTCAGTTGATTGGATGCTTTAAAAAATTTTACACGGGTAGTTATGCTAGTTCCTTAGTCCTAAAGTTAACAAGAGTGTACGACATCTCTGGAGACATAGGAGCTATGACAATTTTCTAATGTGCATCAAACAAGGATTTTGATATAATTTTTATTGCTCAGCTAAAAATTTTGAAAACATTGCTGACGAGATGATAATTCGGCCATCTGTAACTCAACAATGACCAGCAACTTTCTAATTCTTGCATATTGCTCTTCTTACCTAAACATAATATGCTTATGCCTGCAAGTCATGAAGACTAGTTTAGCATTTTCACCATGAAGCAAAAATCCTCAATGAAACTGGAGCCAAATTTAAGTCTTTTCAGGTCTTCCTACTGTGATTCAAAAAAGCCTTTCCAAGCCTTCTATTGGCGAAGCGCTAATAGACTAAGGCAAATTCAGAGCATAGTTACCAGATTCTCTCAACCCCCTAGCGTACCGCGAACTGATTCCCGCGAACCAGAACGCGATACTTTAGCATCAATTACCCAAATATGGTGAATTCAGCGAACCCATCTCCTACCACAATGGTATTGCATATTTTCATGATCCATAGGCCAAATTTTGAAGAAAAAGGAAGAATTTTTGAGGTTGTGATGAATGAGCAAGCTTTTTACAGAGCAAAACGAGAAGAAGAGAGTGAGAGAGAAAGAAATAAGGATTAATGTGAAAATGTTGCCCTACGTGGGGAGAGGGAGGGGGAGAGGGAAGAGGGAGAACCCTTATTATTAAATCATTTTATGAGTCGCTATGATATGTGGAGTTTTGAATTGGAGTACTAGATGTACTAATAAAGATCCTCGCGTATCGGATTCTCCACTATGTGGCGAATCACGTACCCAAATCCGTCCCCCGTACCGAAGCGTCCCATGTTCCAGGCAACTATGATTCAGAGGCACGGCTAATGTATTTAACACCCCCCCCCCCCCCAAAACCATGCTTAGATGGGACTTAGTAGCACTAGAGTTGGATTTGGATCATGGCAAAATCAAGCACCAGCATGAATAATCAAAGGCACCATAGAAACCATAGAGAGTATTTTTCAGTTCTAAAGGACAACTCTGAAATTCTGAATTACGTTATATAAGGTTATCAATTTTTTTTTTAATTACATAAGTCTGTCACTCTGAATTACACCAACAAGTTGACTAACTGCAGGAGACTTGAGGATACATGGAAGCAAAGAGTCATATGGTGGAATACTTGTTTCAGCTTCTGCTGGTAAGATGAAATTGCTCCTGAAGAAAATTTCTACGTAACTGAACAAATGAAGGAAGAGACATTAAAGCGAGCGAGGAATGGAGGATGAGTCGGGGGTAGCACCAACATTCCTCTAAATCTCCTCTTTTTGCAGAGATTTACAATCATGGAGAATTGTGATCTTTGTTTTTTAATTTTCCCGTCACATGCACAGAAAATTATGTTCCCTTTGTCAGCTGCCTTAGCCGTGCAGAAGTTGCAAACTGGTGGCATTCTCAAATGAGATCTTGGTTGAGCAGCTTAAAATGGACAAACAAGTGCCCCATTGTAGCAGAAGTCATGACACTTACTGTCACAATATATGAATACAATATTGGAAAGAGTATAAAAAGCTGGCTATCAAAATTTAATGGAAACTCTCACAAACGTAGCTACTTTGAGCGACTAAGAAATACTATGATTGGTGAAAGGTGAGAAATCACCGCAGGTACACTAAGAAATAATGGATTTGGCTCTTTCATTTGCTCAGGAGGTCTCTAAGATTTTGGTCAGAGACATAATCCATGGCACTAAAATTTTGATCAATACAGAAATTTTCTATGAAAGATTTCCAAACAGGCCCGGGGGGGTTTGGAAGCCAATGAAGTAGTATATTATTTATACTAAATCAACTCGAAAATCAGGGAATTGGCTCAGGTACTTCTGCAACCATGTGAAATTATACAACATTTGGGACCTAGAAACAACAAAACGCAACCAATCAAGATTCAAGACAAATAACCTAACCTCTTTGGCTTGAATAAGTGCAGTTTTTTGTGAAGGAGGAGCCAAGACCTTTTTAATTAAGGTTTCAGCAACCTGAAACCAACAAATAATTGAAAATCAGCACCTCTGCTACTAACATGTAATAAAATGGTGCTTCTTTGGCTCATTGCCTTAGAAAATATAATATTGGATTTAAATTAAACAAGATTCAGAAATCATATCGAAAGACCTGTTCCGGGGGTCCAAACTCTCGGATATCCTGCTTGCCAGTTGGAAACATATTCACACTTACACTTTCCAATGGTTCAATAACATCTTTGAAGACCTTGTCTTGACCCTCAATGATTACTTCCTGAAAACAGGACATAGCAGCAACATATAAATATAAAGCATGCGTAAATTTAGAAAGATGCAAACAGATGCACAGCAAGTAAAGTCAATAATACCTGCCATCCAAATGGATACAGAAAAGAGTACCCATCCTTCTTGTCCGTGACAGATATAAAGCCCTTCTTAGATTCTGCAGAAACTGAAACATCTCAAGTTATGCTCTTAGGACATCTGCCACTTTGCTGTGGGGTGCAATTCTAAAGTTTACTCCATTACAGACATATCCCATATAAGATAAAACAAAATCTTAGAAATGTCATTGCAATGTATGGAGTTATTATAGATCTAGCTAAGGTACGGCTCCCAAGATATACACCAATCCCACACTCGATAAGCAGAGAGGTTGTTTACTTGTTTCGCATATGCATTAAATGCAAACATTAAGTAGGAGGCACTTATGATGCCACTTACATGAGATAGGGGTCTCTGCAAACAGCAAAATTCCAGGCAAACTAGCACCAAAAGCTAGCAGCTGCCTCCTCACTATTCGATCTGCAAAGTCAGATAAAATTTCCTTTGTTACAGCATATGGTACAGAGGATTAAGGATAGGACATGAGTATGATTTATTGGGGTTTGGGGGGTTCAAGCTAGCTGGCGATCGTTACCAGTTTTAAAGACATCAGTAAGCGATGAATTAAATGGTATTTTTTTAATGGTTAGCAATCCATGTAGAAGCTATTATATCACACTTTTAGGGCATGAATCCCTTCATTATAAAAGAGACAGGAGAGAAGGTGTATTATGTCAAACCCTTCTTCTGTCCTTGACAGTTTCGATTTTGTTTGAGTGCACGAGGTGTAATAAATGGCATAAACATCTAACAATTTGGAAAAGAGACAATGCAAATATGCAACACATGAATCAAATTTACCTCTATATCAAACTTTTCCAAGTATCCATCCCAACTGTCTTTCAAACAAAATAAATTCACCACTAACCACCAAAATACTTGATTCATGTAACGTGATCATGGATGAATTCCATAAACTTGCCCTGAGTTTCCATTAACTTTTGCCCCTTTTGCAATTCCAATAGAAGGCAAAATTTATTTTGGCTGTTTTACCTTTTCAAATTTATACATTCAACGAACTCAGGGATTAGTTTTCAAATAGCCATTATAGAACATTTTACAACCGTCTACAAAGATCAAATATTAGGTCTTAATAATCCTAACAATCAATTTACAGCATTGAAAGATTTGACAATGCAGCAATTAATGCCTTTTCATACTCTTCTTTTCTGGGTCTGGCACCCTTGTTCTCCAAATAATGGTTAAACATTAAAGAATAGTTTAGAATAATAATTTAGACACAACAAGACCTTGATAATATACAGATGAACATGCAGGGGTAGCTGCTGATGATGCTTGCTCAGCCTTCACAAAAAATGAAACCCTTTTCCCTGATGCAGCATTATTTCCCTAAGAACAGAATTCAAAGCATAAACCAACCATTTCAAGAAAAACCATACAAAATAACTACACCAATGATCCTATAGAGACAAAACACAACATTCAGATAGATAGAGAAAGTGGGCACCTGGGAAGAGATGATGGGATGGAAAATGTGAGGAATAGAAGGCAAAATTGAGTGCTGCCACTGCAAAGACACCATTTTTTGATAATGGGTGGTGCAGAAACAAAGCATGCGTAACAAATGAGGGAAGAACAGAGCCTTTAGATGAGTGCCATTGGCCTTTTGTGGCTAAAATACAGAAACAGCCCACCTTATCTCTTTCTTCCCATTTCTCAGACTGGCAAAATCTGTGTGCAATTGGGATAGCAGACTCTGCCTTTCTCGCTCCTATTTGGTGTGCAATTTGCATGCTTGCATTAAACTTTCTTGGCCCAAAGAAGGCGTGCCACTTTGCGGCTGTGCTCTTGGGCTAAATCCCAAACTCTTGAGTTCTTAAGATGCGCATTCGGTCAAGTTGCCAAAATTGGGTTATTTTAGTTAGCTTAATTAAAAATCAAGTTGATCAGTTGTGTACTTTAAAGTAGTATTCTTCGAAATATTAGTAAGTCAAATATTAGTAAGTATTCTATAAAGTAATGTTTCGATGTGTTGGCTGAAATATAGCTTTGATGTCGAGTTATTATAATCTGAACTTTCAATAATGAAAATTCCCTTCTTCGTTTTTCTGATAAAAAATTAAAACAATAAACTAGTGTTTCAACTAGCGTTTTAATAGCATATATCGTTTCACTTAACTTTTTGACTTTAGGAGTAACACCCTATATCTTTTGGTTCAAAATACCTTTCATTAAATTTTTGTATTTAGCAAATTATAATAACTACTGCTATTAAAACAGTTATCTATTACTTGAACAATTATTGACTATTCAAACAGCTAATTTTGTCAAAAAGTGCCCTAGATTTAGTTTGAAATTGAATATGATCATGTTCCGTTTGAAATAAGCTTTGCTATTTGTAGGAAGTTTACCAAGGAATGAGGAAATGCAATTAACATTTGTTAACTAGAATTGACTCAGATGAGTTTTCATTTATTTAATCTAAATCCTTGAGAAATTATGTTCCAATTTTGAATTCAAGTTATATTTGAGCTTGATTAATTAGTATCAGATTGTTCTGCAAAATCTATGCAAAAGGGTTTGCCTATTTCGCCCTCTATGACCTTAAGGACCGGTTCTTTTCGGTAGTAAATCTAAATTTACCAACCTCGATCAACGTCAACCCACATCAACCCATTTCAACCCATTTTACAAACTTTAATTAAAAAAATACTAACTTTAACCCACTTTCCATTTTAACCAACTTCTACCCATCATTTAAAAAAAAAAAAATCAAATCAGTTCAACTAACTTCAAACCACTTCAATTTATCTCAACCAACTCCAACCCACTTTAATAGAAATGAAAGGGGAGGAGGTGTAAAAATTTATAGTCTTAACACCAATGATGGACACTCTTTATTAGCAAAAGAGTTCACGGGTGAAAAGGACAGCTTGGGCTGAGCAACCGCGAGGGAAGGGGGGGCGGGCTCCTATCCATACAGCACAGGTGAAAAAAACGAACCCACTGCTGTTGTACATTGTTTTGGAGGGGAAAAAAAGAAAAAAAAAAAGGACTGCTAAATTCTGCACACTACTGTAGTAGTACACCTCAACCTAGTTTAAATTTAAAGAGGAAAGTGATGCTGGCCCCCTTGCACCTAAAGAACTTCTTTCCAGAACCGTATGGATCGATCAGTCCCACAAGTAACAAATGCTGACTCTATCGGCGAATGTTCTATCCAACGGGGTGGCCCTACATGATTTGACCGCAGTCTTGCTACTTCTGCTGTGGTTAGGGCGTCCCATACAACAATCTGTTAACACAGCAAGCCAATTATGCAATCTGGATATGGTCAACAAAGCTGAGTGATTTGTGATTCCAAAAGAAAGGCAAACCTCATTTCTTGATTCGTCTATGGAAAGTACAAACTCCTCAGTGTCACTGAAAACAGCCTGCAATTAGAGATATCCAATACAATGTCATGTTATTACTTATTATAAATTGCCAATTCCCCATCTGTTAAGAGGGCACATCCAAGAGGAGGTTAGGGGGGTAGTCAGATGGCAAATCAGGGACCCTTAACTCATGGGACAGTGACGACAGTGCATTGAAAGACTTAGGGGTAAAGAGGGAGGAGGGACGACAGTCTTTAGGTGGTTTGAGCAAAGCGTGGTAGAACTATGATGTGCCAGGGACACAAACAACAGGAATTTACTTCCCTCAAAATCAGAAGCTACTCTATTTTGATACCCAAAACCCTATGATATGTTCACAAACTGTTTGGACTACGGAAACTAGAATTACTGTACGTGGGGAGCATGATATGCCATATTGGAACTTGAAACCCACCAAATTTAAAAGGTATAAGGATTTTTTAACCGTTCCACCATCATATAACATTCGAAGAAAAGCATAAACCAGGAGATGTCAACCAAGGATTCAAAATGCGGTTTCGGTCGCGATTTCGGTTCTGGTCGCGATATGGCAAAATCGCCATAATGCAGCAATTGTGTTCCATAGCACGGCTATCGTGGCATGAAAACGCGGTTCGCCCAATTCCAAAACCTTTCCGATGCGGCCGTTTCGTCGCGTTTCGGCCACATTTTGAATCCATTTGTCAACCAAGTAGTGGATCCCCAGTTAACTATGGTTTGGTTTTCATTTTCTCTTGGCTAACACCAAGTGATTTTGTAATCTCTAGTTTGAAGAAGATCTTTTACAAGGGCAGAAACTCCATAGTAACGGAGGTTAATCTCATCAATAAGAGAACATGAACTCACCTGGCACCTCAAGTGTGTGTGCATGGCTCCTAAATACTGCTTTACCAATCTTCCAGTGCCAACTTCCCATAGTTTTACTGTGGAATCTTTTCCGCAAGACAGGACAAACCTGGAAATAAAGAAGATTTTCCACAATCACAGCTCACAAGATCCACAGAATCGGATCCCAGTCAAATAAACTGTTAAGAAACGTTACAGTTCACATGCAGTGAAATCTACTCATTATGAACCTAGAAAAAATGCTGTTGGAAATGCAGTATAAATGGAGAAATAATCGGTTGATAAACATCCACTGCCAACCCTAAAAACATAAACTGAAAAAGTAAAATCGGAAAGATCCACCGTAGAATATGCACCTGTGATCCTTTGTAAAAATTGCACTGGTAGCCTCGACTCCATGGGCCCCTACTATGGGGCGTACACATTTAGCACTAACCCCATCCCATAATCGAACAGCTCCATCTTTCGATGCTGTTGCATACATGCCGCCAGTACAAGAATACCTAACCTGTCACATCAATTTGTCAAAGCTGATAACCATATTTCAAAGCATTATAGCCAGCACATCAGAATGGCCATTGAACATAATGGAGGTTATAGATACTTGATTTATGGCTGCATTGGCAGCAATATCTTCAACATTAGCCGACAAGTAACACTTGAAGGTGTTGATATCGTACAAATGTGGGATTGGATGATCAGTCCCTGCCAAAGGATAATTCCAAGCCAATCAGACAAATCATTCACTAGTTACAGAAAATTGGATGACTAAATGCACGAAACACCTTCGGCACAACCTATCAAAATGAATGAACATGCACCTCACTAGGTTGGGCAACTGGACAAGAACACCACCGTAAAGGCAAAAGTACAGTGAAATGCATGAAATACACTGGACCTCACACAGACATGTGCTTGCAAGCAAGCACACATGCGCGCAAACACACACACACACACACACACACACACACACACACAGAGTATAAGCATGCACTTCCACATAAAAAGTCGCGAGCTTCCATGCCTATGGTGAATGACAGATTAAGGAATTGATGAGCAAAGATACCAGCAAGCTTCTACAAACAATGTATTTATACAGGCTACTCTAAACATGTGAACAGTACAAGTACGCCTACACCACAGACATCAGCATGTTCTACTTTCTAGGAAAAGCCATCAGCACTACCATTACCAGAAGAGCGCCACTAAGAAAAATGAAACACAATAGACGCCAAAAGTTATTAGATTGTCAAAATTATAGCTTAATATTCTTTCTCTCTGTCAGAGGTATCAACAGCTAAGCAGCAGAACACATATGAACATATGAAAAATAGGTACCAATGACAAGACTAAGTCACGAAATCCACTTAATCAGAATTCAGATATTGATGAGATCATACATAAACAGCCACAAAAGCCCCATTAGCCCAAAAGTGAAAAGGCAGATGCTGCAAATTCAACTTTGAAGCTTGACCTGCAACAGCACTGGAAATGAGCTGAGCTGAGCTGAGCTGAGCAGAGCCCAAGCTCAAGGTTTGGCTCATCCCTCTGCAGTTGAGCTCGAGCTCAGCTGTTAAACTTAAGCTTTCATTTGGTCAACTCTAATGAAGGCATCTTGTGATTGCACAAACTTATCCAACAAAATTTCCACCTTGTAAATTTCCGAAAAGGAGATGTTAGAAATTAGAATTCTGAAATTAACTCAGTTATGCAACTGAACACTCATAAGATTGGTATATCAACTTCTCCACTTTTTCTCACTATTCTCTAGGACAAAGATTATAACTACGATCTCTTTGACCATATCTTAGTTTAAAAAAGCGCGCCTGAGGCGCGCCTAGGCGCGGTGAGGCGCGAGGCGAGGGCTGTGTCGCCTCAGGGGGTGTGAGGCGAGGCGAATATTTAAAGCGGGGTGAGGCGTGGGCTTCAGCGCGCCTCAAGGCGAAGCGCGAGGCGACCGAAAAGCGCGCTTCATGGAACCGTTGAACAAGAAGAGGATTTTTTTAAAAAAAAAATAAGCAGACTTGCCTTCTCCAGACCCGAGAACACCCTAGCCTTCTCCCAGACCCTCTGCTCAAGCCTTTCCATGGCTATCTCTGCTACGAATCTCCATTTCAGGCTTCAACCACAAATCTCCAGGTACGAATCTCCATTTCTCTTCCTTCTCTGCTGCGAATTTTTCTTCCCCTCTTCTTCTTCTGTTGTTTCGGCCCTTTTTGTGGCCTTTCGGTTGCCGTTTGGCTGCTGTTCTTGCTTCTTCTCCTCTTCCTTTTCTTGTTCGGCCATGTCTGTTGGCCATGGTGGTGTTTTCGGCCACCTTTCTCTCTCTCTCCTCCCCCCATTGCTGTCGGGGGCTTGGGTGGGGAATGGGCTGCACCTTCTTTTTTTTTTTTCGTGCGCACTGGGCAGAGGCAGACCTGACCTTAAGCCTTCAACGCCCTTTTTTGGGGGGGGAGGGAGGGTATGTTAAATTGTTAACCTTTTCAACGTTAATTGTTGAATTGCTAATTACTTTTATGTTTCTAGAGTTGAATTGCTTTGTGTGTTTAGACTTTTATGTTTCTAGACTTTATGTTACTTTATTTTTGAGGGTATGTTAAATTCTTTTTCATGTTAATTGATGAATTGCCAATTACTTTTATCTTTTTCATGTTAATTGATAAACTGCTAATTACTTTTTTTTGGGTTATGTTAAATCTTTAATCTTTTTTTAGGTATGTTAAATTCTTAATCTTTCCTTGTTAATTGATGAATGGCTTTGTGTGTTATGCTTGTTTTAATATTTTTGGACTTGTAGTAACTTATATGTGTGCTTCCAGGTGCTCTGATATGATATCATCGTGTCCTTAAAACTATTTGCGGTGTTTTCTAAACTTTTACTGTTGTCCAATCACTTCTTTGACATCATTATTTAGCTTATTTGTCAAAACTGTGCATTAAGATTAATTTGGAAGTATTTCAGCGTAAAAGTGCGCCTCGCGTCCGTGATGCGTGCGCCTTCGCCTCGCGCTTCACGCTTCGCGCCTCGGGACCCTTTGCGCCTCAGTGCGCCTCGCGCCTTTTAAAACTAAGGACCATATTAGGGAACAATTCCCTAAACTTGACCGGGCTTTGCCAACATGTCATGAGTTGAGTTCCTATCAGTCGGACATTCAAGAATCAATTTCCTTTGAGGAACTTGCAATTGTGCAACACTTGCATAAAATACCTTCAATCTCCACTCACTTCTATTTAAATATTTCACAATATGATGAACTTTTTCGGTCACATCTTAATAGTAGGAAGACCAACTTAAGCCATTATATTTAAAATATGAGCACAGTATCTAACATGAAGCAACTTTCCTCGACACATTAAGCGATTAGTCCTAAAAATGCATCCTTTAAACTCCTTATACAAGAGTGATTTGCCTTAGCATTATGACCTGATACGGTAAAAACTAATAAAAAATAAAGTATTTTTTGACAAGTAAAAAAAAAAAAAAAAAAGGCTGGAAAACTTACTTTGTTCTCAATTTTCCATTCTTATAAACACTTGTAAATTGTCTCAGCAATTTGAGGACCTTTTAGAGATGAAGATAAGTGGACAAAGATCAAAACCCGCTTTTGTGGTTCTCGCTTATGATATACATCATCCACAATATCTTAGATTTTCAATTTAAGGTAATCTATCAATAAAGAAGCTACAAAAGCGGTTTTGAGCTTTATTCACCTGCCTCCGCCTCGAAAGGTCCTTTAAATTGTTGATGCAATTTATAAGAATGGAAAATCGAGAATGAAGTAAGTTGCTCAATCTTAAATATCAAAATCGCTCCTTGAATGTAATTTTTCTAATTCATATGTTTCTTTAGTCTTATAATGGTTTTTTTTTTTTAAAGTTAATAGGGTTTCACTAATGCTAATGCAAATAACTCTAGTACAAAAAATTTGAAGGACACATTTTTAGGACTATTCAGTTAGTGTGTGTCAAGAAAAGTTGTTTCATATTAGATGTTGTGCTCAAATTTCCTATACTGGTTCAAACTAGCCTTCACGCAATTAAAGATGTACCCGAAAATATTCATGAAACTATGAAATATTTAAATGGAAGGGAGCCCAAGTTGAAGTTATTTCATAAAATACTTGCACAATTGCAAATTCCTCCAAGGAAATTGATTCTTGAATGTACGCCTTGTTGAAACTCAACTTGTGACATGTTGGCGATTGTGATCAAGTTTAGGGAAATACTCCCAAAATATGCTAAAGAGATTGTGGTTACAATTTTGTCCTAGTTATGAAGAGTGGGAAAAAGTGGAGAAGTTGATACCAACATTAACGAGTGTTCAAGCGAGCGCATAACTAAGCTAATTTCAATAATGTCAACGTTAGAATACCGAACTTCTAACCGCTTCCTTTCGATAGTTTATGAGGAGAAGGTTTTTTTTTTTTTTTTTTTTGGGGATGAGGAGAAGATTTTGTTCAATAAGCATGCACAATCTCAAGATGCATTCAGTAGGTCTTTAGTGGACCACATGAAGCTCAAGTTTCATAAGTATTGGGGCGAACGTCACTTGTTGATGTCTACAGCTTCTTTATTGAACTCTAGAATAAAAATGAAGGCCATTGAGTACATTTTTCCTAATCCTACTAAAGGGCGCGATAATGTTAGATTAGAGAGGCTCTATATGAGTTGTTTGAAGATTATTCTACTCAAGCATATGGTATTTCTAAGTGCCACATATAATGCTTTTGGAGGGAGCACTAATCAAAATGATGATGACGGGATAATGTACTTTTAATACAAGTGCCACATATAATTATGAAGCCTCTAGAGTTTGAATTGGCTGTTTATCTTGAAGAGAGTTGTCATACTCATACCAACAGCACCATTAGTTCTAGTATTTTGAATTAGTAGAGAGTGCCTCAAGACAAAATTTTCATGTATTCTCTACCACGAGCAAAAGACGTCCTAACGATGTCCATGAGTACAGTAGCTTCTACAGCAACTTTTAGCATAGGAGGTAGAGTCACCGCTGAATACCGGGCTTCTTTCGCACCAAAAATTGTACAAGTTTTACCATGTACAGGTGATTAACTTCAAGATCTTCACAATGCAAAGAAAAAGAAAAATATGAAGGTATTCTAGGACCACATTATTCTTCATGAATTCATGTTAATTGCTTGCTTTATGGCATAATTGTTTATTTACATTGTAGGCTCTAACTTGAAAGATGAAGATGAACAAATAGAAATCCAATTTTGCCTATGTCATTGATTATGTGGGTAATTCTTCATTATTTGGTAATATTAACCAAATATGCGTTAATATCACTCACTCTTTTCTCTTTGACTTTTCTAAATCTAACATATAGGAAGTTATGGTCAATGAGATTAGGGAAACATCAAGCTGCAAAACCATGAGGGTTCAAGCATTAGCATCCCACTGCACTTGAATCTCATAGTCTTTATTATTAGTAACTAAATTGCACTATTTCACTAGATTTTTCTTTCTTTGTTTTTTAATTTATTCTTGGGGATTTGCCAGTTGGTTGGAGGTTCAAACAACATTGGTGACTAGTTTAATGTATTTATGATTTGCTTATTTTTTGTTATAGCTTTCCCCTTTAGATATCATTCATTAATATTGGAAAATAGTAGATGACTCGGCATCAAATACATAAGCCTTAAGAGTGAATAAGAGCAGGGAAAAACTTGTAGGAAAAAAAAAATTCAGATGGGTCGCACCACAAACCACGTCAATCTTGCAAGTTGCAACAAGCCAAGCCTCGCTCAAGATAAACAGATGGATGAGCCAAGCCTCAAGCCTGCGTGGCATGGCTCCACTCATTTCCAGCCCTAGAGACAACATATCAACTTGACACGAGGAAAGTTTGGAACTATTAGCCTCATTGCGGTCAAATTTTCAGGGTTTTTTTTTTTTCTAAAAAAAATACACGAAATAAATTTTCAGAAAGAGTCTGTTCACAGTTTCCAGCTTGTACTCAGGACTAAGAGTACTAGCATGAGCAACACCAACATTCGGTTAATTATCCAAACACCAAGTGCAGCTTTAAACATGTAACAGAACAAACCAAAAACTCAAAATAATACTGAATGAGCGCATAGGAGTTTGCCTAATAACAACATGATTATGCAATAAATCTTCAGAATCAAAGCCATTGAAAGAGAAGAAGATGAAAATTACCAGCCAAAAGATAGTCACCAGAGGGATGAAATGACACTGAACGTACATTGTGCGTATCCTGCAAATGTGAATTTATGGCTGTCATGGTCATGTAATAAAGTTATGGTCCATCTTATGGTCTGTTCAGTAATACTCCTAGGATTGCAGAAACCCAAGGGAAATTCTAACACCCCAATCCCAGAAGAAAACGGGAAAAAAGAACAGGTATATCATCATGGGAAAATAGATGGACCCTGCAACCAAGAACAGTCAATCCCATGGGAGAAGCAAGTTTCTCCTACATGTTGAACACAAGTTCCATTAAAGTAGCTGCAACATCCATGAATGTGACCAATTTTCCATGAAAATGCTCCTATTTCCACAAATACGACATCAATTAGGCCAGCTTCTAAATTAAAAGATTGTAGGCAAGACCTGAATGACCCTGAAAGCCCTTTTTGCTGTTGTTTTGGAAAAATCAAAAAACCTGAAAGAATAATATCAATGAAATAGAATGAAGTTATAATATCACACTCAGTCATTCATATACTCAAATAGCAGAGGCGCATAATAAAAACATATGAAGATTTTATCAGGTCGTAAGAAGCAGTCAGTCCCCAGCAGAGGACCTTTTTTCCCTTGGGGGGGGGGGACTGGGACAGAAAATCGAATGCCAAACTATCTTACTTTATTGTATGGTCTTTGGCTCCTGAAATCAGTATAGTATTCTGTGGATGGAAATCCAAATCGTTTATTGGCTGCAATAGACAATGCACAAGATTAAGAAAAGGCAATCAATGATCTTTCATGTTATATAGTCATGCCTAAAGAAGACAGATGAAGTTGATGGTTATTAAAGTCATATTTCCAAATCATAGAACCTAAAGATAAACAGCCCAAAGTGATAAATAAAATCACACATATAAGGCAAATAGGAAAGTCATGCATACCCAACCCTTCCTGAGAGAGTCAATCCAATTTGCAAGCTGATTTTTTTTCTTTCCTTGTCACATCATAATCAAGAGTTCAAAGGACTTACTTGTATATGATCGTAGAATGTTCGAATGACTGGTCGAACAGGACCATCTCTGACCTCTGGTAGCATCATTTGCTTTATTTTTGCAACCTGCAGTTTAAATGTTCCATTAGCAAACAGGAAAAATCCACAATGGAAAGAACGGAGCAATAAGTACGTGTACAAAGCACAATCCAATCCTTTAAAGGTGAATAACCTCAAAAAGCTTAATGGATGTGTCTGCACTTCCTGTTGCAACAAATCTTCCATCAGGACTAAATCTTGCACATCTTGCAACATTCTGACACATTAATCAAATAGTCTAAATAAAATTCCTCAAGCTGCCCAGATCATCTGACCACAAACCAAATAGATGGAACTCATCCAACCAATTTTTACCTTATGCTCAGATACATGCCGTGTCTCGTGCTCTGCAAAACTCTTAGATGAGCCTTTCACATCTGGCAAGATGCTGCTTTGTGAAAACACGTAGAAGAGCTATTTTGTTATAAAACTTATAAACAACAAGAGTCCAAAAATCACATGTATGCGTTGCAAAATTTTAGACCACAAAATGCCTTGCCTGAAGTCAACAGCAGTAGTTCTAGGAACTGGGACAGAACCATATGCTGCAGGCACAGCGGAACCAGAATCAAGCAGCATTGATGCAGAAACTCCCTTCACTGGCTCACCCTTCTCTACTGCAAGACCCTGTTAAAATATTAGATCAAAATAACCATTCTGCACCTCTTCCTTCCAACTCTAAAAGTTCTGGCAGGGAAGTAGATATGGGTATAAGAAATATACTAAATCTACACTCAGACAACCTCCCCTTTTCCCCAAATTGTGTTACGATCTCATTGATATAAAAAGCAATAACAGCCAATCAAAAGCTATAGCAGCCTCACATATGATCAGAACTCGTCAACATATTGCCAGAAGAGGGAAGTTAAACACAAGAAAGTTCCATCTTATCATATTATCATGTCAATAGCAACAACTTTGTGAATAACTGGAGGTGCCTCTTCCATGCATGCCGCAATTCATGAACGCAGGGTGGCCTAAAATCATTATAAATACAACAACAACTTAGTTGGACGCATTTTTCTCTCCCAAGGCTTCATTATTTGGTTGAGGAATATTCTTGTGAAGCATTTCCTAGCGGAACTGAGACCCATCCACTGCGAAGGAGGTCTAATAGTGATGTAGTTACAGGGTGGGAATTGGAATGTGACAAAGAGAGGCAGGTCTATCAATGTACTCTAATTTAGAATGGAAAATAATTATCCTACACATAGGCATATGAAAACCAACTTCCTCTTGCACTATGTCATCAATCCTTTTTTTTTTTTTTTGGGTTGGTTGGAGGGGGGGTATATTTGCATTTCATCAAATGGAGAGATAACCACATCTTCCACTCATAAGTATTTAGAAACTACTCATACAAAAAACATATATATGTGTGTGTGCGCGCGCGCATACAGAACCTATGCTCATTCCTCTAAATTTATGAAACAGACCTTAGAAATCAGGTCAAGCAGTCGGTTTGGAGGCACTTCCACATCCAATGGAGTCATTGTGGCTGCAGCGACTGCGCTTGCCGCCTGGAAAGATAAGCTCATCAGAAATATAAGCACACACTTGAATCAAAAACCCCAAAAAATAAAACTTTAATCACTTCCAAACATGCCCCGGGTAAAATTATCACAGAACCATACAAGCAATACGAACATGAATTTGATTAAAAATCAACCTCTTCCATTGCATTTTTCTGGGGTTTAATTTGACAAGATAATCAAGCAGAAACTAGGGTTTATGAAACATAGCATGAATGTACCTGATTGAGATTATTATCGCGAAGATGAGCAACAATTAGTGCACTGACATCACGATAGAGCTTGCCTTCTTGTAAAATCTGCTCGAAATTTCTTTCCATCCCCCCAAACAAAGAATGAATGTATGCATGCAACTTCACCCCGGAAAAAATTCGGAAAAATGCAAGCTTTATAGTGTGCTCTCTCTCAAAATTGCTGTTACTAATACACTATTGCTACTATTTGTACGTGGAAAATTGAATTTCTATGATAAATTTAGAAAGTAATAGTTCAGTTGTTCGATGAACATTGAACAGAAGACCGTCAGTGTTTCCGCCGCCATTTATTTTGATATTTTGAAGGCTTGGAGTCTTGACTCTTGAGAGAGCTAAACAAGCCTCATGCTCCTTTTACTACAATTGGAGGACAATGTTGCGGGATTTGGTTTTTTTTTTGGATAAAAAAAGATAAGGAACACGAACTAGGAATATAGGATACCCTTCTCTCAAGTACTCGTCTTAAATTATTCTCGAAAAGGACACACTCAAGGTCCCGATGGGGGATCAAATTCCACACCGTAGTGGAATGAATAGAAAGCCCATGTTTAGCCAACCAATCGGCTGCACAGTTACCCTGCCTAAAAATATTATTAATAACAACATTGTTAACTCTATCTAAGAAGGAATTAATATCTTGGACCAACACTTGAATTTTCTATGATACTTAAGTCCTACGTTGGTTATCTGGGGGACTAATGTGGGGCTTATGTAGATTTTGGATTCTCCTCAATTTTACTCTAACCTTTGCGATTAACTTTTCCAAAGACTTATAGCAATAGTCATCCGAGCCAAAGTCACGTCTTTGGTTGATAAGTCAATGGATAGAAGGCTACCTATATAGCAGAGTGAAGTCGTCTCACAAAAAGAATACTGAATTATCAGAGTGAATTGCAAGGTATAGGACTTAAGTCGCACATCGATCGTATAGATGTTGATGTAAGGTTTACATAGACTTTGGATTCTCCTAAACTTTTATGTGGCTTTTGAGATGGCTTTTCTAAGGCTTCTATCAGATAATAATTTAAACTTTGAATTTTACAACAACATTTCAAAATTTGAAGGTATTAGGGTAGATACCGTACTTTACACGGCCATGAGTTGATATATATTTTGAGAACTGTCAATAATATGAATGAGCAAAAAACTTTGCTTAATTGGAGTCATTTAGTCATCTTTAAATTTTTTTTTTTAAAAAAAGAGAAAATGTAAGTAAAAGATTGGACAGTAAAAGATTGGAATATGATGACTAAAAAAAAAAGAAGAAGAAGAGAAATTTCGTTCCATTACTTAGTTAGAAACAATAATTACTACAAGTTTTATGAAAGAACTATATAAATATTTGTTCCATTTTTAAAATATAAGAAAATCCTTTTCTCATAAGCAAACGAAGTTTCGTGAATCAAATTCCAAGTCAAAACTAGCTATGAAAATAATTTTCAAAACATTAACTGCAGTTAGCTGAAAGGTTAAAAAAATCCAATCTACCATCTTTCTTGGGCCTGATCAATTAGGAAAGCACATGTCTGGTCTCCCAAGCCCATCCTTGACTTCCTTAGTCAAAGAGGTTGACGGAGTTCACATATTAGTAAATACTACTCTCTACTTTAATCTTTCCATATGAGACACTCTTTCTCTTTCAACAAACAAAATCTCTTTCGTATGGGTTCAAAACTACCAAGTTTTGAAACTTTTCCAACAACATTTATGACCCGACAAGAAATTGCAAGCATCACTTTCTAATATAATCTTCCTATATCCCATCTCCAATACCAATTTGAAACCCAGAAGTATAGTTTCAGCTACTGCCCTTCCAGGATCAATGAAAACATTCAACCCCTGACCTTCGTCGGTGCTCTAATCTTCCCATGTTCAACATCTCCTCAAAACCTAAGCTAATCCAAACTTGTTGCACTGGTTGCAATTAACAAATCATGTTCACATTGGGGTTACTTATGTCCAAAAAACGTTTATTAAATGAGACTATCTCATAACTATTTATGAATGTCTCTACATCAGGGATTGATAAAGTATTTTTATTTACTCAATACATTTAGAATTTTCAGATAATAATGTATTTTAGAGTAAATTTTAAAAAGAAAAAATGGCAACATATTTAATCACAAGTACCATAGGTTAATGTGTTTAAGAACATGACATTATGCCTATTTCCTTTTAAAAATGTGCCAATTCATACTGGAGTAATAGTGTAATATATAGGTAACATATTTTTGTTAATTGGGCCTTGTAAATTTCTGTACTAAAACCTAATAGTTTATATAAATATACACCTAAGCACCCCACACTAGGTCGCCTAATTATTGCACATGGCATTCGAACCTAAACCCTAAACCTAATCTTGTCTTCCATGACCTCCTTGCTTTTCTTCCTCCAACCTGTAATTCTCCTTTCTTCGTCCCAAGGTCTTTTCTTTTATGGTCGAAATACTACATCCTGCATGCTTTGGGTTAGAGTCTTCTCTGCTCGAATCTACAACCTCTTCTCCTATCTATTCCACTGTCCCCATCACCTCTATGAACGGTGAACCCATACTCTAACCCATGTGTCTATGTCGTTGCCTATGATGTCCCTACTGTGTTTCTGCTAGGCTCGGCTGTCATGGCCCCTGCTAGCATGCCACCACCCGTGATCAACCACAAAGCACCACCACACTACAGTCACGCCACTACCGTGCCCACTATGCAATCCGGCTATCCTTTCAACTCCTATCATTTCCCTCCCTTTATGATCCAAATGGGCCTCTTATCCAACTTCCACAGTCGACCTTTCGCCCGTATGCCTGGGTACTCTCAGTTTGAGGTGGGCTCTTCAAGCTCCACACCACATCGCCCCACTCACATTGGCATGAAACTCTCACCTCCACCACCATCCTCCACTATGATAGCAATGTTTATAGCAGCCAATGTGACTAATCTAGTCACAGTGCGTCTATTAACACCAGAGGATTTTCCGACATGGCACACGTAATTCACGGTCATCCTTGTCTTGCATGGGCTTCTTTGTCTTGTGGATGGATCCTATCCACCACCGGCATCCATGATTACCCTATCTTCTGGTGAGTCTATTTCCAATCCTGACTTGTATGACTGGATAAGGTACGATCAGAGTATTCATTCATGGATTTTTGCTACATCTTCCTCTAAATTTTTGGTTGATGTATGTGATTGTCCCACTTCTTTTCATGTTTAAGAGCGTTTAAATAAATGGTTTCTACATTCTTGAATAGCTAAAGCCCTTGAACTTAAACGTATGCTTACCACTATTCGTAAGTCTAAATCTTAGTCTATGGATGCCTATTTGCATGACATCAAGTATATTGCTGATTACTTAGCTTCAATCAATAGCCTGGTTCCACAATCTGATTTGGTGCGCTATACTCTTATGGGACTTAGTCGGGAGTATGAGATAGTCACTACCCTTACTCATGTTCTTATGAACCTTACTATTGATGACCTACATCCTCGCTTGCTTATTCATGAACAACGTCTTAAGAATCTTCAAGAGTTAGAAGAACATGTTGTAACTGACCCTGCCCTCCCTACCTCACACACACCCTCGGTGTCTTCCACATCGCCTTCCACCAACAACAATTGCCCGCAGAGTTCTCATGGCCATGGAGGTGGTAATTAGCATGCTAATAACAAGAGGAACAACAATAACTGCAACAACTTTGGTGGTTGTGGTCACAACAACAATACTAAGTTATCCTCTTCACAAAATTCTCAAAACTCCACTAGGAGCCTGCCATAATACCTAAGTGATTCAGTCTTGTCATGTGTCTTTACTCATGCACAACCTTTTTCTCACTCGTCGTCTGTAGGTGATTCCAATGAGTCTAGGATTTTAGGGTTCAACTCCTCATCCCTTGTGTGTCAAATCTATTTCAATTCAGAACATTCTGTCCCCGTTTACCTTGTTGAAGAAACTACTCCTGAATCCAATGCTACATCTTTTACAACAATGTCTCTTTGTGATGGACAGGAGACCTAATATCCAGACTCAGGAGCTTCTTCTCATATGACTCTGTTTGAGGGTAATTTAGTTTATAAATCTCCTTATCATGGCAATACTAAAATTGTGGTTAGCAATGGTGCTATTCTCCCTAAATCTAAAATTAGCATTTTTTTTATTAACCTACTCGTTGTCGCACATTACGTCTAAATTTTGTTTTTCATGTTCCATCCTTAAAACAAAAATTGACTTCAATTAAGCGTTTATGCCATGGTAACAATCACTAAGTTTTATCTGATGACTCTTTTGTTTCTATTCAGGACAAGGCAACGGATCTGCTTCTACTTCGAGTTACAAGTGAAGGAGACCTATATCCCATTCACACTCAACCCTCTTCCACTATCCATTCTGCCCACTTTATATTTTATCAACCCGCACAGATTTGGCACTGTCTCTTGGGTCATGCTAATTCTTGAGTTTTAGCATCTTTGCATGCAAATAAGCACATTGTTTAGACAACTAAGACTTTTACAGATTGTGTTTCCTATGGTCTAGGCAAGTCCACTAGATAACATTTTTCTGAGGTTGAACATGTCTCGGATAGACCCTTGTTTTTTATTCATAGTGATGTTTGGCAATCTGCAGTTCCTTCTACTAATGGCTATAAGTATTATATATTTGTTTATGGATGATTATTTTCATTATTAACTATCAAATGTTTTCAAAATGAGGGGGTAAAGAATATGACAACATTCCATTTTTTGACTATTTGGTTGACCATGGAATTTATTTTCATAAGTCTGCACCTCACACAAGCAACCAAATGACATTGTTGAATGAAAGCATCGTCATATTACTGACATGACTCGAATTTTCTTAGTGGATACAAGGTTACCTAATTCTTTTTGGGTCAATGCTATTTTAACTGCAGTTTATGTAATTAATCGGTTACCAACTCCTTTACTCAATGGTCAATCTCCCTTTCAAAAATTGTTTTCTCAGCCCTCGATTATGGTTTTCTAAGGGTTTTGGGTTTCAATTTTTTCCAAATTTATCACCCACTATCCGACATAAATTGCAACATCGATCCATAAGGTGTGTATTTCTGGAGATGCCCCACATTACAAGGCTTATAAATGTCTAAACCCTATTCCTAGACGTCTTTATATAAGTCAAAATGTCTTGTTTCATGAACATGTGTTTTAATATGCTGAAACACTAAACTAGAGAGTATCTAATTCCTCATCTTCTACCTTGTATTTTCCTTCATGGGTGCCTACATCGACCATGCTCAGCCTACACTGATAGCTAGTGGTGATCAAAACTGGTTAATCGATAATGCGGTTAACTAGAAATTCGGTTCGCAAAAATTGTGAATCGAAAACAGAACCGAAACTTTTAGTTAACCGAATTTTTTAGTTCGAAAAAAAATATGAACCGTAATCGAACCAAAAAACTGGATTAACCGGACTTTCAGTTTGATTAATCGGATTTTCAGTTCAGCTATTGGTTAACTGTTAATTTAAATTGTTAGTTTTCAATTCTCACTCCTTTTTTAAATTAATTTAACTATTGAGAACAATGACATAGGCACTTTAGGCCCTGGGGTTAGTGCATGGCAAGAGCTATGACATGACAACTCTCGCATATCTACTCCACCTGTTTCTCAAGGGTAGACGGAGGTAGAAATGGAAAAGGTAAAATAAAATTGCAGAACTTTTCCTTAGATCCTAATAAAAGTACAAAGACCGATGATTCTAAAAGAATGGGGTCGGCAGCCATGATGTATGAGAAACTTGATCATATGTTGGAAGTTATCATTTCAAAGAAAAAGGCAAGGGAGGTTGAGAGAGATGAAAGAAGGGTTAAAAGACTTGAAAGGAGGGAAAAAAGGCAAAGAAAGAGATGAACAATAAAAATGCAAGTGGCGATGGTGGAGCCCCTAGTGTTCTTGATGCATTAGCCAAGATATGTGCCTTGTCTCATTTCGATCCTATGCATCCGGTGTTTATCTTTGCTTGTTAATTGGTGAAAGATCCACAAGAAAGGATGATTTTATTTGTTTTGCTAAATGATGATTCAAGAGCTCAATGGCTAACTTACTTATATGAAAAGTATGGCAAGAAATGAATGTGGCTGTGTCTTTAGGCTTCCAGTAGATTTAGTTATGAACTTGTTTTGATTAGTAGACTTGATTAACTATTTCGTATGCTTGTAATCGTGATAGACGTCATTTTGGTTAGTAGAATTGAAATTATGATATTTGTAGGCCTTATTTGGTGAACTTTCAAGTTAAATTAGAGGTATGATGCTTGTAAGCTTAGTAAGATTTTGTGAACTTCATATTAAAGCTATGGATTACGAAGATATGCAATATATGGAAAACAATCAGGATAATATTGAACTTGATGATGATGGTAATAGTAGAAGTGATTATGATAGTGAAGAGGGCGATACTAGTGATGATGATGGGTATGATGCTATGTTGGATGCAATGGCTTATTCACTTTGGCATGTTGTTGACTAGTTTTTAAAATGCATATAGAAGGAGCCTTGTATGACTTCATATATGACTAGAGAAAAATGGGTGTGAATTATTGCATGGTCATGAGAAACAATGCTTTAACATGTCTAGAATGAATCAGTGCACTTTTTGTCAGCTATGTGCGGATTTGGAAAACAAACATGGATTGCAACGTTCAAATATGATGTCAATTTTGGAGAAAGTGGGCTCATTTTTGTATGTTACTAGTAAAGGTGCATCAAATAGAGACGTACAAGAGCGTTCCCGTAATAGCGCAACCCTAAATCATGTTTACTTATTTAATTATGCACATTATTAATTTTCTTGCATTTGTTTATTGCATTTAATCATCCCGATTGGGAAAAATTCATTTAGGCCCTCAGTTTGCAATTCGGGTTTTTGTTAACGTAAAATTTCGAAAAAATATATAATAGGCCTTGATAATTATGATTTAAGTGATCAAATTATTTTTTCGTAACATCACAAAAATTTAAATTTAAGTTACGTAAAAACTTTATCGCAACAGAGAGTGTTTTATTATTGAGCCCAACTCATTTGGGCCCAACTTGAAGCCCAAAAGCTTATGCACTTGATTTAGCAAATTGTCATTATGTATATCTAATTAAAATTACCATAAAGCCTTTTTTATGCATAAATAGTATCCAAGCATTAGGATAGCATCAAAATTATTTTCCACCAAGGTAAGTATTAGCTTTCTTCTTACTCTCCTCCACACATTCCCCGCTTCATCAACCACATTTATCTCTCTCCTTCAAGCTTGTAAGTGAGGTAAAAATCTTAACCCAACTTTGTTTAATTCTTGGTTTTATGTTGGATTTGATTATGGATCATGTTATCTTGATATAATCAAGTGTTATTTTGATGTTTTAATGATTGGTCTTGAAAGTATGCAAGGGTTGAGGTTGCTCGTGATTATGCAAGCTTAAGTTTAAAGTAATGGATTTGGATTGTTTTGTATTTGATTTTGTGATCTTTGGCATTAGTAATGGATATCATGATGTTTATGTTGAGTTTGGCTAAGTTTAAATGCAAGAATAAGTTGGTCATAAGTTAGGGTTTTGATGATCAAGCATGGATTGATTTATTTCTAGCATCAAGTCTATTATATGTGTACAATTGGATAAAAATGAATCTTGGATGTGTTCTTTAACTTGGGAAATCACTTGAGGTGATTTTGTATAAACGGGTGGATTATGAAAATTTTTTCAATTGATTATAAAAGGTCTTTATGTAAATAAGCAAGCTTATGGATGTGTTTTGAGTGATTTTGAGAAAGAGAAGAACTGAAAATTTGATGTGGATGATTATTGGAGTAAATCTAAGTAATATGGATTTGTAAGGTGATGAGAAGGAACAAGACTTTGTTAAATCATTTTAAGGAGTAGTTTTATAGGGGAATTATGTGAAGAAAATGGCGAAAACAAGAACAGCAGTGCTGTGAACAGACTAGAAACAGGGGTCTCTTTGCGATTAAACTTGTTTTGGTCCATCAAAAAATTATGATTTTTGGTTGTAGATATATCCATGAGTTATTTGTCAAATTCTTTTTGAATCACTTCATTTCGAGTTGTGTGAAAAAAATTATAACCGTTTTACTAAGACTGCGCAGGACAGAGTTGAGCTATGCATAGTTGTGTTTCAGCTCAATTTTAGGGGTCGTGTTACGGTAATTGGGTTTTGTACTATGAATGAAAGTTTTGCGGGACTTCCTTATCTTTGTATATTGTGGTATATAGCTCTATTGGAGGTCTGGGGTGAAAGATGTGGATTTTTTAAAATAAACCTTCAAACAGTAATATGAGGGAATCAAGTGATCGTAACGTTTGGAAATATTATCAGGAGTTTCTATATAATTATGGATATTGCAAGAAATTACTAAGTTTAGTGAGTTCAATGATTTGATTGTGTGTAGAAGCTAAGCTTACTTGGAATGGAAAACTGAGTTAAATGGGCATGAGAATGAAATTTGAGAAGTTGGAAAAGTAATGACTCAAGATCGGTGCATGTCCGGCAAAAGTAGGGTTATATGACCTTTCATGAACCTCACAACATCCTTCTTGGTATTAAACATTTTATTATCCATTTCAAAAATATCAAAAACTCATATTCCATTTATATCCCCTAAAGTCTTTTCATTATCACTTCAATTAGTTCATTTTGTTCTATTTTGCTCCAATTTGTTTCATTTCGAGTTCAATGACCCTAACTTATTTATTTTTCAAAATTATTTAAGTATAAATTATCTTATATTGAATTGTTTGAATTGTGGATGCCCTTTTTATTAATCAATTTTCATAAAATTATAAATTATAGGAGTGAAAGTTGTTTACTAACTACATTTACCTATCACTATATTTCTTAAGCAGAAATGGGACCTAGTCTATTGTTTCCCATTATGCGTAAGTATTATCACGTGAGATTGTATTTTAAAGATTTCAGGTACGTTCATTACCTGTATCTTTCGAAATCCGAGAGTATTTATCAAAGTTCACGTTTTGGCAAGTACATCAATGTTTAACGCCCCCTAAGAGAGAGAAAGAAGAGAGATGTGTGTGTTTTGCTTGGTTAGAAATGAACCAAAATCACTTAGCTAGCTTTTAACCTCCCATAAAATAGCTTTTTGCTAATCAAAGTTAGTGCAAATGATGGTGATCAACTTAATTTAATTGCACCAAAATTTTCGGGCCACAATTTGAGCCCAAATGAATCGAGCCAAAATTCGGGCCTAAATGAATTGGGCCAAACTAAATGAATTTGGGCCCAAATTTTGCATGGTTAAAAATTAAATCTTGGTCACATTATGAAAGATAATTTATCAACGAATCATATTTATTATGGCCTAATATCGATTCACCCAAAATTGTTACGTAAATAAAACTCAAATTGTAAAGCGGGGCCCGAAATGAATTCTCTCATCCGAGATCATTAAATGAGATAAATAAATGTAAAAAATTAATAACATGACTTAATTAAATAAACAAATATGATTTAGGGTCGGGCTATTACACAATGAATCAGTTTACTCAGTAATTTATCACTTAATCAGTGACCCCGCCAGTTATCATCTTTAGGGCATTCGCTCTTCAGTTACCCACACGGCTTCAGACGAGCTCCCTGATCAGTTTGGCAGATGTACCCCTATCCATAGTTCGTAACAGTATCAAGGAGTTCACTATGAGATAATAACTAGCAATGCAGCTTTACATTCATCGCATTCACTATTTTAACTTAAAATGAATTGCAAAGAGGGCACCCCACCAATTTATACAGAGATCTTTTAATAATATAGGAATGCATGTACTGAGTTTCGGCTCACAAATCGAAATATTTTTCATGTAGTGTTTTAGGCAAATGCTCAATGATCGTCCTCATGCTAGCAAACCAACTGAAGAAAATAAGTTGAGCAAGAGAATCTGGATGGATCAGCAGTGACATAGTACATGCATATTTTGAAGCTGTATTTTGAAATCGTTAGTGGACGAAGGTGTAGATTATATGGTGAATTGTTTTACTATGGTGTATAAACCTTATGTTGGTTAATAGTTGACTCCATTTGGTCTGATCATGTATAAATGTACATGGTTTGAAGTTATGCCTAACTATATTATTTCCAGTACACATCCTTTAAACCTTGTCCTTTTGGACGGTAGTAGCGCCTCGATAATTGGGTTTATTAGTTGTAATTGAGGGAATCAGATTTCTAAATAGTGATTGTAAACAATGAAACATGCTTCATTAGGGCGCGTTACAGATTTGGTATCAGAGCCAGATTGATTTTTATTCTTTGATGGGATATGAAGTCTGGAGAGTAGAGATTGGAGGGTGAGAAGGTTAGTTAGTGAAGGTTATTAATATATCATTAGAGATTTATGACCTTAGAGATTTACGACAGTAGAAATGCCTATTTATCTTTTCTCTGTTCTTCATTTATGTTCCTCCTCGTTAGATGGATCCATATGCAGTGAATATAATGTCAGGTACTTCTGTGGCCATTCATATCTTCTTAATATATGCTAGTATGGTAGCCTACATGCAGGCCCCATTTCTGAGTTTCATAGTGCTATGGTCCATACACGCAGGCTGTTGTGAACCTTATCTATAGCTAGCCCTTGGGTCAAGTTTAGGACCTAATATTATGACTTTATGATGACTCGAGCCTTGAGATAAGATGAACTTAGATTTCAGTTTCACAAGGCTTGGGCTAACGTTATCACTGAGCTGTTATTAAGTGAGGAGTTTGAGCCGAGAAGGAATAACATGGACATTCTGCAGTATATATATTTATTACACTTTGTATCTTCCCCACCATCATCACCTGCACCGAGCACTCGTAAGCCGCCTGACAACCCAAAGCCATTGGGACCTAAAGAGGGGATCCCTGTATCTGATGGATCAAATGAGGCCCACATTGTTATAAAACTCCCTGATATACCATAGTTTAGCTCTTATGGTGACCTCATGGAAGACTCAGAGAAGGACCCAGAATTACAGGAGTATCAGCTTGATCATGATGATGAGAATATAGAGGTTGGTGCTTTAGACAACAGTTTTGACTCAGGCGGGAGCCTAGGGATGAGCCTAACCTAGACTATGATCCATCTAGGGATCATTAGATTGATTTGTATTATATGATGACATCTCAAATAGATTACTTTTTGAGCCCACAAGTATATAGTATAGCCAGTTGGATAGATGAATTTTGTGTAGGTTATGACATTGAATATAGTTAGATGTGTCTTTTCGATTGTGTTGACTAGCCCTGCCTACTTTTGGGCATGTGGCAGACTTAATCTATTGGGGCTAAGTAGTGTTTTAGTTAGGAGGTAGGTGTAAAGCTTGACCTTAGGTGGTCAATTGAATGTGATATTCTTTATGGAACTATGTATATGTATGTACGCCAACAATTATGGCAATAATATAATGAAGCTTTGTATTATGTCTTAATAATACTTGGATAATGCTAGTTGTATATGTTATGTATGTGTATCTTATATATTGGTTATAGTTGGTTGAATAAATTACTCAGCTGAACGGATAGTCAGAATATTAGAATATGTGTAAAACAATGCAAAAACCCATATAGAAGAAAATTCAGATCATGGTAAAGGGTCAAGAGATCAAATTTTGTGTAATGTGCCAATAACCCTTAGTAGAATACCCTCAATTCCCCCAGAGTTGGTTAGCAATATGAGAACTCTAACTATTAACAGACCTTGGTGTCTGAGCTTATAAAACAAATAGCCCAGTGCCTTCTGAAATCCCTCATAAAGTCAATAAATCAGCAGATAAAGTGGGCAATGCAACCCTAAAGTATATGATAAAAAGTATGACCCAGTGGAGCTGGAAATATAGATTAGAGGGACACAAAAGATTTTCACAACAGTGGAGGTTCCAGAGGATAAAAAGGTGAACATTGGACCATTTTACCTGGCTGAGGAAGTAGAGTTTTGGTGCAACACTATTAAGGATAGGCTCTTAGGGGCTGACTTCACTTGGAGTAAATTTCTGGAAGAACAGCAGATGAGTGGTAGTATGACTGTGATGCAGTATGCTACCAAATTTACAGAACTATCTAGGTTTATTCCGCAAGTTTGTGTCACTTGAAAGACTGAAGATGAGGGGATTTGAAGAGGGATTAGCTTTCTATATTCGTAACCAACTAGCTAGTCAATCAATCCTTACCTACCAAGAGTTATATAAGCGAGCAGCTAAAGTGGAACGAGTGAAGATTGAGTTAAGGGCCTTGAAAGCGATTAATCAGAAGAGGAAGTAGACCAAATAGGGAGCTCCAAGCAAGAGTGTAAACCAGAAAAAATCTGCTCCCGCTCTTTCCAAGAGTCATCCTGCAGACTTAGCAGAGCCCTGTGGGAAATGTAGGAGAACTGACCATACCACTCCTGAGTGTCAAATGGGAACCAACAAATGCTTGTGGTGCAGTAGCCCAGAGCACCTCATTGCTGTCTGTCCCTGAAGACTGAAAGCTGTAGATAAGGGCTCCCACCTTCAAGGCCCCTGTTGTAGGAAGGGCTTATGTGTTGAGCAAGAAGGAAATTGTCACCTCTGGTATGGTGCATCGAATAGAGATGTACAAGAGCGTTCCCATAATAGTACGACCCTAAATCATGTTTACTTATTTAATTATGCACGTTATTAATTTTCTTGTATTTATTTATCACATTTAATCACCCCGATTAGGAAAAATTCATTTAGCCCGCACTTTGCAATTCGCGTTTTTATTAACATAAAATTCGAGAAAATTGATAGTAGGTCTTGATAACTATGATTTAATAATCAAATTATTTTTCCGTAATATCATAAAAATTTAAATTTGAGCTACGCAAAAACTTTATCGTAATAGAGTGTTTTATTACCGAGCCCAATTCATTTTGGGCCCAACTTGAAGCCCAGAAGCTTATGCACTTGATCTAGCAAATTCTCATTATGCATATCTAATTGAAATTACCATAAAGTGCTTTTCTATGCATAAATATCATCCAAGCATTACGATATCATCAAATTCATTTTCCACCAAGATAAGTACTAGCTTTCTTCTTACTCTCCTCCACACATTCCCCCTTTCCTCAACCACATTCATCTCTCTCCTTCAACCTTGTAAATGAGGTAAAAACCTTAACTCAACTTTGTTTAATTCTTGATTTTATGTTGAATTTTATTATGGATCATGTTATCTTGATATAAACAAGTGTTATTTTGATGTTTTAATTGTCGGTTTTCAAAATATGCAAAGGTCGAGGCTGCTCATGATTATGCAAGATTAAGTTTGAAGTGATGGATTTGGATTATTTTGTATTTGATTTTGTGATATTTGACATTAGTAATGGATATCATGATGTTTATGTTGAGCTTAGACGGGTTTAAATGCAAGAATAAGTTGGTCATAACTTAGAGTTTTGGTGATCAAGCATGGATTGATTTATTTCTAGTGTCAAGTCTATTATTTATGTATAATTGGATTAAAAAAATGAATCTTGATGTGTTGTTTAACTTGAGAAATCACTTGAGGTGATTTTATATAAAAGGTCATTTTGCTCATTTATGCAAATAAGTAAGCTTATGGATGTATTTTGAGTGATTTTGAAAAAGAGAAGAAGTGAAACTTTGTTGTAGATGATTATGGAGTAAATCTAAGTAATATGACTTTGTAAGGTGATGAGAAGGAACAAGACTTTGTTAAATGATTTTAAAGAGTAATTTTAGAGGGGAGTTATGTGAAGAAAAGGGGAAAAACAAGAACAATAAGGCTATAGATAGACCAAAAATAGGGTTCTATTTGCGATTAAACTAGTACTATTTAGCCCATCAAAAAACTATAATTTTTGGTAGGTAGATGTATCCATGAGTTATCTTTCAAATTTTTTTTGAGTCACTTCATTCTGAGTTGTGTAGAAAAAGTTATGACCATTTTGCTAAGACTACGCAGGATAGAGCTGAGCTGTGCACAGTTGTATTTTAGCTCAATTTTAAGGGTCATGCTGTGGTAATTGGGTTTTGCACTATGAATGAAAGTACTGTAGGACTTCCTAATCTTTTTATATTGTGGTTATATAGCTCAATTGAAAGTTGGGGCTGAAAAATGTGAATTTTCTAAAGTAGACCTTCAAACAGTAATATGAGGGAATCAAGTAATCGTGACATTTGGAAATATTATTAGGAGTTTCTATATAATTATGGATATTACAAAGAAATTATCAAGTTTAGTGAGTTTAACAACTTTGATTGTGTATAGAAGCTTACTTGGGTTGGAAAACTATATTAAATGGGCATGAGAATGATATTTGAGAAGTGGAGAGAGTAATGATTCAAGATCGGTCCATGTCGGGCAAAAGTAGGGTTATATGACCTTTCATGAACCTCAAAACACTATTCTTGGCATTAAACCTTATATTATCCATTTCAAAAGTATAAAAACCGATATTCCATTTATATTCACTAAAGTCTTTTCATTATCACTTCAATTAGTTCATTTTGTTCTATTTTACTCCAATTTGTTTCCCTTCGAGTTCAATGATCCTAACTTATTTATTTTTCAAAATCATTTTAGTATAACTTCTCTTATATTGAATTGTTTGAATTGTGTATGCCCTTTTTATTAATCAATTTTCATAAAGTTATAAATTACGGGAGTGAAAGTTGTTTACTAACTGCATTTACCTATAATTATATTTCTTAAGTAGAAACGGACCTAGTCTATCATTTCCTATTCAAGTGAAATTACATTTTAAAGACTTCAGATACGTTCATTGCCTGTATCTTTAGAAATTCGAGTGTATTTATCAAAGTTATCACATTTTGATAAGTACATCTATGAATCAGTTTAATCAGTAATTTATCACTTAATCAGTGACCCAGCCAGTTATCATCTTTAGGGTATTCGCCCTTTAGCTACCCGCTCTGTTTCAGGTTAGATCCTCGATTGGTTTGACAGATGTACACGTATCTATGGATCGTAACAGCATCAAGGGGTTCACTATCAGATAATAACTAGTAATGCAGTTTTACATTCATCTCATTCACAGGTTTAGCTTAAAATGTATTGCAAAGAGGGCACCCAACCAATTTATGCAGAGATCTTTTAACAATACATGAATGCATGTACTGAGCTTCAGCTCATAATTCGAAATATTTTTCATATTTTGTTTTAGGCAATTGCCCAATTAATCGCCTTCATGCTAGCAAACCAGCTGAAGAAAATAAGTTGAGTAAGGGAATTGGATTGATCAGCAATGACATAGTACATGCATATTGTGAAGTTTTATTTTGAAATTTTCAGTGGATAGAGGTGTAGATTATATGGTGAATTATTTTACTATGATGTATAAACCTTATATTGGTTAATAGTTGACTGCATATGGTTTGATCATATATGAATGTGTATGGTTTGAACGTATGCCTAACTATGTTATTTTTAGCACACATGCTTCAAACCTTGTCATTTTGGACGATGGTAGTGCCCTGATCACTAGGTTTATTAGTTGTACTTGAGGGAATCATAATAGTGATTGCAAACAGTGAAACATGCTTAATTAGTTGGGGTTACAGTTTCCATCATTTTAGTGAAACAATTAGTAGGATTTTTAGAGAAGTTTTGGATGCAATGGATGCCTTTTGTAAGGTCATGCTGAAACCTAGAGATCTTGAATTCAAGGACATCCCATTAGAAATTACAAATGATAATTGATATATGCCTCATTTTAAGGTAAGATTATATTCTATATCTATTTTTCTATTTTCATTGGATAATATATGGTACTTATTTATAAATATTTTGTATTATGATTGCATTGGAGCTTTGGATGGAACATATATTGTAGTTACTGTTACTGAAGAAGACTAGACGCATTATAGAAGGCAAAAAGGGATATCAACGGTTAACGTCATAGCAGTTTGTGATTTCGATATACAATTCGTATATGTCTTAACTAGTTGGGAAGGATTAGCACATGATTCACTCATCTTGATATCCACAATGAATAATCCAAGACTCAAATTTCCAATGCCACCTCCTGGTAATATTTTAAATTTCTTTCCATTTTTTTCTTCACTTATATAATGAAATTCATCTCAGTAACTTTTTTTAATTGGTTCCAGGAAAATATTATTTGGCAGATTAATGTTATCCAGATAGACAGGAAATCTTAACACCATATTCAAAGATAGGATATCATCAATCAGAGTTTTATGGTGTAGTTTCTTGAGGTTACAAGGAAATCTTTAATCGTTGTCATTCTTCTTTAGGAAGTTGCATCGAGAGGGCTTTTGGCATTCTGAAGGCTCGATGGAAAATATTGTGTGCTATGCCTCGATATTCAATCAAAGATTAGAATCGGGCCGTATTGGCAACATTTGCATTGCATAATTATATAAGAAGGAGTACAGTTCATGTGACGCCCCCAACCCAAGGAGAGTCACACCACTAGGACCTCCTAGAAGGAAATCTCTAAGGTTCATGAAGATCGAGAGTTTGGATTAGCATTTAGATAGTCATTCTGTAACAAAACTACAAGAGTTTCTCCTATTTTAGCAACATCTTAGGGTCTTAGTTCAGCTAAGGGTACCTGCAAACTGGGAATAAGGTATAACATTTGTTAAAATAACCCAAATTCAACCCCTTGGGCCACTCGCCCGGGATTAATCACAATCAAACAACTAACAAGTTGGGGTCAAAATGATCTATATATATATATATATATATATATATATATATACACACACACACACACACATACACACATATATATAGGCACAGAGCCGACTACATACTGTCACATATAGCAATGAACTTAAATATTTACAATGTGATAGATCGAACACTTGCAAAGCTGGCAAAAGACTTTTGATGGGTCAACATCAAAATAACTTCAGAATATCTCTTATACCTGCTCAAACTGAACATGGAATAGGAAATAAGTAAAGGGATGAGCAACCACACACTCAGTGAGAATTTTCCTACCCCTTAAAACCAAAACCATTTGCAGGCATTGATACCAATAATAGTCACATATCACATATTTGTACATTATTAGGCAATCATGGTCCCCAAGGAAAGATTACCATTCTTATACTTCATGCTAGCCCCTCAACTCATTCCTAGGCCCTTAATGATCAATCTTCATTTCTAACAAACATTCAGACACATAAGCAAGTAGCACAAGGCACAAATATGATGCTTTCAAACATACTTTTGAAAACATGGTGACTCTCGACATATTTCAAGAATAGTTTATATAAATCACGCTAACTTCTTTAAAACTTGTAATTGTTTCTAAAAGCTCCCAAACTATCCAAATTGGTAAGAAGACTTGGCAAGAAACATTCTTTCATAGAATATATGCATTGAAAAGCTTGAAAGTACGATGCATTACTAGGATGTAACCAAACTTTATTGAAAACTCCATTAAACTATATTTGGAAACACGTTCATAAAATATGTGCAGGATATGTACATTTGAAAGTTTTCTTTCCTTTCTTAAAAACACTTTATGTAGCCTCTTGAGCTCGTATTCTTTAAAAGAACTTCTTTCGTAATGGTCATCGAATGACCCTTATAAGCTTTTCAAATCTTATTCAATATGGCCTCGCAATGGCCCTTACAAATCTTTCTTTTCTGAGCTACTTAAAATGGCAAAATGCCAAATTTCCTATTCATTAGGAACTTACTTATAATATAAAAACATCTTATTGTGCTGGCTAGGGGAGGTCAACACCGCCCTTAAGTGAGATCATCTCTCATAACTCACATTATCCCTGGGTATACATACTTAACTTTTGGCCAAAACGCGTCTTAGCAGAGCAATTCTAACCTCGATATTATCCACTGTGGGGCAACAGCTCACACCAGGATAACCATATCCTGAGTCCAATCCCCCTTAAGGTTTACTTACATATTACACATCAGGGAACAGCTCACACCGAGATAATCATATCTTGAGTCCAGCTCCCGGGGACAGCTCACGCCATCTTTGCGTTTAGCTCCCAACAATACCTTTAGGGGAAACAGCTCACACCATCTTTGCGTCCAGTTCCCACCCTCAAGGTCTGGCCATTTGCCTAGCATTTTCTTAGCCTTTAAAATCGCATTTCATTTCTCTTTTTCAGTTGATTACTTTGTTGAAATCTGATTTTTAAACAAAACGACTATAACCTTTCGAAATGTTCATAGCTCATTAGTTTTTGGCTTAAAAACTTCTTATAAACGGAATAAGTTTGCTAACTCGTAAATCGACTTCGTTTTTAACTTAAAAACTTCTTATAAACGTAATAAATTTACTAACATGTAAATCGACTTCCTTTAAACTTGAAAGCTTCTTAAAAACGTAATAAGTTTGTTAACACGTAAACTGACTTCGTTTTAAAACTTAAAAGCTTCTTATAGACGTAATAAGCTTGTTAATACGTAAACCGACTTTGTTTTAAAACATAAAAGCTACTTATAACGTAATAAGCTTGTTAATATGTAAATCGACTTCGTTTTAAACTTAAAAGCTTCTTATAAACGTAATAAGCTTGTTAACACGTAAACTGACTTCGTTTTAAAATTTAAAAGATTCCTATAAACGTAATAAGTTTGCTATCTCATAAACAGACTTCGCTTTTAACTTAAAAACTTCTTATAAACGTAGTAAGTTTGCTAATTCGTAAATCAAAACTCATTTGGAACGAAAGATATTTAGTTAGCGTTTAAATTCAAACTAGATTCGTAATTGAAGCTTTTTGAAACATAAGGTAATGATCAAACTAGATTTGCAAGTGAAGCTTATTGGATCTTAAAGTAATAATCAAATTAGATTCATAATTGAAACTTATTGAAACTTCAGGTAATAGACTCATTCAAATTGGCATATAACTCAAATTAAGTTTTGTAATAAACTCATTCAGACTAGGTTCGTAATAAAATCTTCAGTTGCCATTTTACTCTTTTTAAAACTCAAAGGAGGATGCATAAATAAACTAAAGGTTTAAAACGTTCTCAAACTTACGACTATTGAAAACCTAAAGATACTTGGCTCGCTTATTAGTCAAGTGAGGTTTCTTCATAAATTTTTAACATAAACGCTTCTTACAATCATAATGGTTTTACTAGTTCATAACTCGAAACTCAATCGAAACTTAAATAAGAAACTAGCATACAAGTCAAGCTAAATTTCATAATTAATACCATAAGTCACTCCTTTTCAGATCATTTAAATCCTTTTAACTGCAAGGAGAAGTTATATATAAACTAATGCCTTAAAACATTTTCGAACTCACGTTTAGTTTGCTTTTAAGCTTCCTAAATCTATCGACCATTCAGTTGAGTCACTCCCTGAGTAGTTCAACGTTTTAGGATTATTTTAGGCTACAAACATCTTCATAACTAACTGGCAGTTGGTAAGTATTTAAAAGCATTTGAAATCATGAAAACAAGCATTTAACAATCCTTCTTAAAGATGTCTAAATTTTAAGAATTAACCATTTAATGTCACCTAGCACATTGAGGAGAAAAGGAGTTCACAGCTAGCACATTCATACATTTCATAGCACAACTCGGCAGAATTTACTCAGTAAGCCACACATGGCCTCGCAATCCATACGATTACAATAAGCACAACCCAGGCTCCCTCCTCACACAACACTGACCACAAGAACCTCAATTTCCTCAATAGTTCTATCTCGAGCCGTCCTGCTACCAACTCGATTTAATATTGTCATAAACAAACCAATAATTCGCAAAACCATCATATAAAAGCATAGCATTCTCATCAATAGCCCAATATAGAAATTAAGCGCAGCTGTACTGATTTAGCGATGACTTCTAAACAAAATCAACATGCTTTACTAATGCCTTAGTTCACCCAATTAGCATTTTTAAACTTCAAAACATGATTCAAGGCTAATAAATTGACGAAGTGACAACACTAAGGCGATGATCTGATTATTAATAGTTCAACAAACTTTCAAACTGTCTAGCCATTAATAATCCAGCAGCAGTTTCAACATCCAATTAACCCACAATTAACACCATGTTCGCAATTTCCTCAATTTCGATTCTAAGTTCACCCAAACTGATTCCTAACCTCAAATCAACATACGCTAATTAATTTAGTTAAAAATCGTTGAAATTAATAGTAATTTAGGAGTAAGGAAATCTCCACCTCGATTCCGAGCTAGGCGTTCATTCGAAGAGCTCGTTGGCTCGACTTTGGGTACTCGAATGACTTCAAACTCCAACCTTGCCCTCTGGTCACGCGAGCAGCACCAAATTCACTCCCAAACCTCACTAATTCAAGCATAAACAGACCCAAATTTCACTTATCAACTTGAAGTCGAATTGGGTGCTTGAAATTACAAAATTTTACTCTAATTTATAGAGGATTGAAATAACTACGAACTAAATTGTATGGCCATACCTGGGCATGTGTTCGTGCCCCCAATTCGTTGCCCAAACCACCATAGATGTGGTGGGTTCTTCCCGGTTTCTCGCCCAAAATTCACTAGCTCGTGGGGAGGTCGAATGGGTAGGTGTTGCGGTCGTGAGTGACGAGAAATCAGCTCGAGATCGAGCTCTTGTGGTGCGTCCATGGTGGAGATGAGAGGAGGAAGAGGAAGAGTAGAGAGGAGAGAGAGGGATGTCGGGAAAAGGGGGGGTGTCGCGGGTTAGAGGAGGAAGAAAAGGGGGGTCATGCGTATTTACTAAAATGCCCTCCCTCTTTTTTTTTTTTTTTGGGGTCCCAAGCTGTTTCGTATTTCATACCGCTAGTCTAATTCATAACCCGAACTCTAAAACCAAAATCGATAACACGATCTTTCATCGATTACTTATTCTCAAAAATATCGAGGTTCGATTTAATAACTGACGAAATAAATTCTAAGGTTGACAACCTATTCGTATACGGGTTCCTAATCGATTTAGTACTTGTTAATATTCATTAATAGCGCTTATTAAAAATCATTGAAGGATTCTCAAACCAATAATAACAATAGTAATTTTAATAGCGACAATGATATTCTTTTAATAAAATTATCGCTCGCATAGGCATGTCAATAATAAGTTAACTCGGATCGTTAAACAAAATATATTTTTATAACGTAAAAAGGCGTTACGAACAACTTAACAGAAAATAAAGTACGCGGGCCTTACAGTTCGTGATCCAGCTTATAAAATCATAGATGAAAATCCTGATTTTATTCCTCTAGATTCATTTCCAGATATAGTTGACAATCTCGTAGAAGATAGTATTGAAAGATCCAGAGTGCAAGAAATGTCTTTGGTGGCAGCTAAACGACATAGAATGTTATAAATCAATATTTCTAAATTACTCCATTCAGATTTTCTTGTGGTAGTTGAATGTAATTTCAAACGTTTAAAACTTACACAATAGATAATTTGGTTGTCCTCCTCCCCTGGCTCCTCTCCCCCATTTATTTGGAATATGAGCTTTTAGTTGAGGTAGGTTATTACTAATGTTTTAAGTCATGTTTTATTTAAGTTAAATTCAATGAAGATCAAATCACTTGAAATCCATGCATATTTCAATTAACAATAAAAACATAGATTTAGAGCCATATAAATTCAATTCATAAATTGAAAATAACTATTGAACACAAATTATTCAAACTAGTAAGAAAATGAAGTTCCAAAGATGAAATTCATTTGACCATAAGACATAAAATTAATTCTTTTTTAAAAGTAAACAAGATGATCAATTAATTTAAAAAAACATATTCAATTGAAAACTATTTTATAAAAGGGCAACGAAGGAATTGGACCAAAATATGCCTTCCAAAAATAGCTAACTGTACCAAACATTTTTTCTACAAACAACTAATTCAAACGGCTAATATAAATAGCTAATTCAAGCACCTAACAGTTAACAGCTAATACAAACAGTTAACAGTTAACAGCTAAAAGTTATTTGCCAAACAGGGCCAATACCATTATCCTTAAATCCTACTTTAAACATGCATGACAAACAAGCCCAATCCCAAGTAATTGATAAAGCTTTATTTGTGTGCTTTTGTGTAGGAAATAAGTTGTAATATTTGAAGTGATAAGAATCACCTTATTCAACTCTCATTCTATATGGAGTAAGTCCTTATGGTTGAAATTACAGTTGTTATATCGTCCATCCGGTTGTACAAATGCAATTCTACAACCGGGCCCACAAAGAAAACCGTCATATTTCGGCTCACTAAAAATACCCTATAACTCACTAAAATATATTGCTGTCTATCCAGTTTCACTTACTAAAAATAATGTATAGCTCACTAAAAATTTTAGTGAGTTGAGACACAGTTTTAGTAAGCTAATACGTACTTTTAGTGAGCAAACATACCGAAACTAATGCATCTTATGTATCGAAATTTCACATAGTAAAAATAATATATGGCTTATTAAATGTGCTATTGTACTAAAAAAAATTATTGTGAATCTGAAATTCACTAAATTATATTCTAGTTGTCTATATTTTTTTAGTGAGCTATGATATTTATTTACTGAGTTGTTATATCATACAACCGGTTGCACAGAAGTAGTTGTACAATCGAATTTTAGCTCACTAAAAATGTATAGCTCACTACAATATTTAGTGAGTTGAGAAACAATTTTAGTGAGCTAATACATACTTTTAGTGAGCGAATAGATCAAACCAATGCATCTTATGTACCCAAGGTTTCACTTAGTAAAAGTACTATATAACTTATTAAAATGTGCTATTGTACTAAAAAAATGTTATTGTTCATCTGAAACTCACTAAATTGTATTCTAATTGTCTATATTTTTTTAGTGAGTTATGTCATATATTTAGTAAGTTATGGCATATATTTAGTGAGTTTGACTATATTTAATTAATTCACTACATTTCTATTATACTCACAAAATATAATACAAACATCCTTATGTCATAGTAAAAAGTGATTCAGCTGTAACATAGCTCAAGAACTTCATAATATTATTTACTGGCTATCTATACTATTTTTTTTAGTGAGTTATGCCATTTATTTAGTGAGCCATGATAGATATTTGGTAAGCTATAAAATGTAGTAGAAGGCAACAGATTTTTTTTATAGTGAGCTATATTGATAGTGAGCTATTGTTTTCCCTGTTAGGCACAAGATTAATTATAGTGATTACATTTGGTGAGCAGAGAACTGATTTATGATTGCTAAATACAAGCTTAATATAAGTGAGCTAAATGTATTTCTTTAGTGAGCCAACGACTATATTTAGTGAGTACATAACTCATATTGGTGAGCTATTATTTCTCATATGTACATAGCAATAATGAAAATATCATCTAGAAAAATAACCATAACATTTGTGGTGAGCTATAATGTAACATCAGTAAGCACACAGGGCAATCCTAATGAGCCAAATGTTTCTTTTAGTGAACAAAAAACTATGGCACAGGACAACATATTTTTTATAGTGAGCTAAATGTATACCTCTAGTGAGCCAATGACTATATTTAGTGAGCACATAACTCATAATGGTGAGCTATCGTTTCTCTTATATCACAAACCAAAATTTGCATGGAACGAATGCAATCCAGTTCGAAAATCTCGAAATTAACTCATCAAAACGCAAAACTAACGAACACAACTTTCAATCCGGAAAACAAAAATAGAGATCGAAAAAACACTATCAAACTTAACGAACAATTCCGTTTGATGAAGATTCAACATCAATGGCGACATTAAGATCAAACTCAGCCATTCAATAATTGCTAAACACTAAAGTAATCGAAGTAGCGAAGAGTAATCGAATAATGAGGAGAATGAAAACCGCGATTTCAAAAAATTGAGGAGCATGAATTTTTTTTTATAAATGGGTCAGGGCTCAGCAGTTGGAGGACTCAAAACTACTGTTGGTGGGCCCAGGTGGACAATTGAGTTGTCCACCTAGTTATATGTAATAATTTGTGCTGAAATTATGTTGGGCCTCACCATGTTTGTTGATGGAACTACCAATTTTATCCCGCCCATGGATTTTATTTTCGTTAATTTGTTTGTTAATAGAGCTATTCATTTGAGGTGCTTCTTATTAGCCAACAATCCAAAGGAAAATTGAAAAATACATAATGAGAAAGGATGGGATATGAGATCCAAGATCAAAGGCCAATTATAAATATTGGGCGGCCCTAATATAATTAGGGCGGATGGCCATGGCCATTTAAACCGCTAAGTGTTAGAAATTCTAATTATCCTAAACCTATATAAGGAGGTTTAGGGGGTTGATTAAATACATGAAAATCACACAAGCCTCTAAATCAAGACTTCCTATCTCTCCTTCTCTCTCACAATGTCCCAACCATCTTGAGGGATTCAGGTTCAGGACATAACATCCGAGGCGACTCTAGTAGTAACCTTCTAGCAGTATTTATACTACGTGGGCTAATTCCAACAACCTATTCCGCACTAAGGTCAACCTTTTATTGCTTACAGTGGTGTCAAAGCCAAAATTGTTTATATTAGCCCTGATTGATCTGTTCATTTTGACCTCCAGGATTAATTCGTTTAATTTCATAATCATGCTACTAGACTGACATCAAGCAATGTCTTTATTTGTGGCTGATGATATGTTCATCCTAACTGATCTAATTATGCGATTACAATAATGAAAGTATGTTTCTTTTGTGTGCCAAATTGATTATTGAAAGCGTGATGGACTCGATTAGTTATTATTTTAGTTGAATAATATGAAGGTTGATTATGCTAGTTTGATTCAAAGCTCTGTGTGTTCTATGAATTCAGTGGCATAATTCATCTAGTTTAATTATGCTAAGTATAATTATGAATCTTTCTATGCTATGGGTGATAATAGCATGAAAGCATAAGTTTTTTTTTTTTCCTTGACTATGTGTTATGCCCTTCCCCGAACCCTAACCCACTCTCACCTACACCAAAACCCTAAACATCGATCCAAAGTCTGAGTGACTAAATAAAAGCAACCCGGTCTTTTTGTCGAACTTCTCCATTACTGCCATAGGTTTTGTAGTGATGGCGGCGGCGAAAGCCTAAGTGGCTCACTAAATCAGGACTGTTAAACCCAAAACCATTAAAAAAAAGAGTGGGAAAGAGAAGGAAGTGGCCCGCAAACTCACCCGTCAGAAACCACTATTGGGGGGGGGGACGTGAGTGCTATGTACCATTCACAAAGGTTGTTTCAAAACACCTTCTTCCATCAATCATCCCATCAATCATTGATCTACGCAACATCGGTGAGAAAACCACAAAAAACCAATGTTTTCAAGTGCATGTGAACCCTACATGCCTCTACCTTAGTGGCGAGTTGGCAGTGTGGGTCACACTACTAGACTCGATTTTCGCCAATCTATGCGTTGGTAGGATTTTTTTTGGGATCGCCTGAGATTTGCAGTAGAAGGTGGACGGTTTGACATCATTTGGGTTTGACTTCTAGCGGATGAGGATGGTGGTGGTGATGCCCTTCTTGGCACCTTGGTGGCTGGCCAGAAGAAAGTAAGTAGTAGAGAGAGGTGGCGGTAGTGGTGCCGAAGGCAAGGGCTAAGAGAGACTCTAAGAGTAAGAGTTTAGGGTTATGAAGTTAGGAGGGAGGGAGGCTCCATTTCGGTTGGAGCTGAGAGGGCAGCGAAGATAGAGTGAGAGCTTAGGGTTAGAGAGACCCTAAGAGTGAGAGTGTCACTTTTTTGGGGTTAAAATGCAGTGGGTCTGGGCATTTGTTTTTTGTGTGGGCCGAAGTTTTGGGCCAAGTGTCTTTTATGGACAAGGACTTAATTGTTTCTGTTATGTTTAATTACCCAAATTTGTTTTCCGTTTAATATATGAAATTGCATAACTGTTAATTTTGGCATGATTTAGTTTCTGCCTATGCTCATTTGAATGAATTTGTTGCCTAGTTTAGAAAATTAGTAGTAATTATATGAATATGGTTCATATTGTTTTATAAATTTGTTTTATTTTATAAGTTTCATGTTAGTGTATAAATAACTTTTATATAATAATATGAACTTTCATGGTTGAATATATAATTATGTATTATATGTCAACCAATGAAATTTTCAAATAAGACACGTTAATAAAGTAGTTCTATATAAAATGAGCTTATGTTAATGTGTTTTACATGATCCAATTGAATGCCTTTGTGATTTTTGTTAGTTAAATGTGTTAAGTAGTTTAACAAAATATTATGAAATTATATGATAATTAAATTGTGAAAACTTCTAATTCATATTCATATGTGATGATTAAGAGCTTAGCGAAATTTTTGAACATATGATATAAATAATAGGGTTTTTGATAATTTAATTAGTTAAACAATATGTCTAACACTTTATACAGCTTTTAGATATGACAGCTAAGAATTCGATAGGCAGTATGTATTCTAACTACAAACTAGATACGCAAATTATGAGCTTTGGCATCTAAAGGTTCAGTTCACACTGAATGAGGATGACATCCTAGATCTCCTGACGACTTCTATTTCTGCCAAGGTAGACAAAGATGAGGAGGGCAAAGATATTATTGCTAGTGAGCCATATAAGGAAGACCTAAGGGCGTACCAAGCCTGATTCAAAAGAAATCATTTTGCATGCTACAGTTTATTGTCGTGCATGCAGGATGATCTCTTGGGAGAATTTGAATGTTGCCCTGCTGTTAAGAACATGTGGGCCTAGTTTAAGGTCAAGTTCAGTCAAACATCCGCTACAAGATTGCACAAGTTGTAGTGAAAGTGGATGCAATATACTATCAACTCTAGTCGAAGTATCTCTGAACATCTTCGAATCATGAGTGGTATGGTTCGAGATCTTAAGGCTATTGGGCGAGGTGTTTCTGAGGAGGAACGGGTACTAAATATGATAAGGCTCTCCTTGATGAAAACGAACATTGAAGGAGCTTTAAACTCATTGTAGCACATAATGAGAACATTCAACGCTTTGAGAAGATTTCAAAGCACGTCGAAATGGAGGAATAGCACTTGAAAGCATGCATCCCTTCCACTATGGCATTTGTTGCCAAAGTGAACTGACCTTCTCATGGCAAGAAGCCAAGAAGGGTCATCTCCCTCCTCTGAACTCTCACTCTAAAGACGACTTTGCAAATAAATAAAAGGCTAAGGGCAATGGAGAGAAGAACACAGCATGTGTGAAGTGCTATAACTGTGAAAAGGAGGCACTTTTCCCTCGGAATTGTCCTAGCCTAGCTAAGGTACCTCTTTTCACCAAAACTTCTAAATTATATGTTTATTCCCATTCTTTGTTGCTAACTCTCTTCCTCACTGGATTGTAGACACGGGGGCAACCAAGCGTATAGTTTAGGATAAAGCTAGATTCGTGGAGTTTATCGTTGTCAAACTAGGGAACGACAGTGAGGAAAATGTCCTTAGAGTAGGAACAAACTAGCTTAAACTCCGTGGAGAAAACAAGCTGCTTATTCACAATGCTCTTTATACACATGGGATGCGATGCTCCTTATTGTCTTTTGTTTCTTTGATCAGATTAAGTTTTACTTTTGGCTTTCATCCTAATGGTTTAAACAATTTCTATAGTGACAATTTGTTTGGCCATATAACACTGAAAGGAAAATTTATTGTTTTGGATTTGGATGGTTCTTATAGCAATGTCTTATCTACTTTTGTCTCATATTTTCACTCTGATTTTGAATCTATTAAGTGACATGCTAGACTTGGCCATGTGGGCCAAGACAAAATAAGTAGACTAGTTAAAGAAGATTTTTTAGATCGACTCACTAGGATTACATTGCCTAGGTGTAAGCCATGTCTAGCTGGAAAAAGAAACATAAAGTCTTTTGGTAAGGCTTCGAGAACATCAAACCTTCTAGAATTAATCCTCTTAGACATCTATAGACCAATGAATGTGAAAGCACGTTATGGGGCAATTTATTTTAGAACTCTTACAGATGATTATTCATGATATGGGTATGTGCAGCTATTATCTCACCACTGTGAGACACTTAACATGTTCAAACATTTCGTAGCAGAAGCAGAGATTCAATTGAATGAAAATTTAAAACTCTTCAAACTGATCGAGGTCATGAATGTCTCTCTGGTATACTTAAAGAGTTTTGTGAAGAAAAAGGTATATGAAGACAATTAATGATTCTCCACACTCTGCAATAGAAAGGTGTTACAGAGTGAAGGAACCGAGCATCAGCTGCATCACCTGACATGGTCAGGTCGATGATGGCACATGCTAGCCTCCTATTTAGTTTAAGGGTGTGCTGCTCACGGCTGCCTATATTCTTAGCCCTGTACCAGGCAAGAGTATATCTGCCATAATGTACGAGTTATGTTTTGGTAAAAATTTGTCCTTGAATCACTTATCCCTATGGGGTTCGGTTAGATATGGCCATAACCCAACCCATAAATATAGGAAAATTGGTCCGAGAGGCACCAAAATAGTATTCATAAGACACTTCGAACATTCCAAAGGATATATGATGTATAGGAAACATCGTAAATGTGGTATGATGAAAATCAATTCCTGTAAACATCCTAAGTAATGGTGAAATAAAGAAGGATCTCGAGCTGTATGAGTTACAACAAGATATTCACCTATATCTAGGTGAGAGGGAGGACTTGATTCTCACCAAGTCACCGAAGATAGTACACCTCGTGATTTTAAAAGGAATCCGGAAGACTTGTCTGCTCAGAAGAATGAGGTTCATCCTCAATCTCTAAATCCTGAGGAGAGTCAACCTGAGAATGAGATTCATCCTCAATTTCTTGTTCTTGAACATGCAGTTAGTCCACATATTTGGAATTAGGGCTGAGCAGGATTGGGTACTCGATTTATTTTTATGGAACCAGTCCTGATTGGAACCGGATCCAAAAATCTGGACTTGGTCTCTGTCTTGGTTGGAACCGGGTCTAGAATTTTCGAAACCGGTCCCGGAATCGATTGGGACCGGGTCCAAAACTGGGTACTCAGTTTCTAATTTTTTTTCTATTTTTTTCATTTTATTTAAAATTTTGACTTGTGATTGTGATTTTGTGAGAGAACCAATACTCCTAACAAGTTAGCTAATTGATCGTTCAAAATTAAATTTAATAGAATGGTAACTAGGCATTTACCATGCATTAAACTCCAATTGGTTAGCTAATAAATAGAATTTCATTTCATCCAAGTATAAAAAATACCATCTTCTCATAGCATTATACATTAACAAAAATATTTAGTAATATCAACGTATAGTCGAAAATTATGATGACATCGGAAGAACAACACCTGATGTCAACAGGTAACCGGATAATTCAAATTTTTTAAAAAAAAAAACTGATTGAACTGGGTAACCGGGTAAGGGGTCCGGTTCTGGTTCCAAGTTTTTAACACCCGACTCCAGACCCGGTAACTTTGTTTGGCTTATCCAGGGTTTTAGAAACCATTGTCTGTATGCCAAAAGGACAACCCGAGGAACTATGTTTCTTACCTTGTGCATTGATGACATACTGCTGGCTAGGAACAACTTGGAAATGATAAAAGCTACTAAGAAATGGTTGTTCTCTGGCCTTGAAATGAAGGACATGCATGAATTTAGGTATGTCCTAGGTGTAGAATTAATTAGGGATTGTCCCAAGAAGTTTTGGGGCATGAGCAAGGAAGCAAATACCAAAAAAGTCTTGGAATGATTTTGAATGCATAATTCCAGACCCGTAGATATTCCAGTTGAGACAGGTTTAACCCTGAGTCTTGACCAATACCCTAAAATAGATGATGAAAAAGAGACAATGAGCAATGTCGTTACGCTAGTGCCATTGGAAGTTTAATGTACGCAATGTTATGTAGACGATCTAATATTTGCTTTGCGATTGGTTTTGATAAGTCGTTATCAAAGTAATCCAGGACCTACTTATTGGCAAGGCATCAAGAGAATCATGCGCTACCTTCATGGTACAGTTGACTTGATCCTTTGCTATCAAGGCAGGGACCTCAAATTGAGAGGAGACTCAGATGTCGATTGGGGTCCCGACTGGAATGAATATAGGTTAACCTCAGGTTACGTCTTCACCCTGAGTGGGAAAGTCCTATCATGGTACAGTAAAAAGCAAGACTGCATAACTTTGTCAACTATAAAGGCAGAGTATGTCGCATGTAGCCTTACTATGTAGGAGGCAATATGGCTTAAATGTTTTCTTTAGGATCTTAATCTTAACCCTAGAGTTGATGATCCTGTTGAGATATTATACAACAAAACAACTGCCATCCAGTTAGTAAGGATCTGAAGTTCTATCAAAAGACCAAACACACCAATAAGCATCATCACTTTGTGTGAAACGCCGTAAAGACAAGAGAGATTTCCATCAAGTATATATATGCTGACAAGATGATTGGTGATCTGTTAACTAAGTCGACTCCTAGAGATATTTTTAAAGCTCATGCATTGAGTCTAAAACTTCGTAGGGTTTAGTTTTTGGATGAATATTGTTATGTGACAAATACGTTTCTCTTGTAATGAGCATTTATGTAATGAAGATTGATGTTTATTTTTCTAAATATTCATGATTTATTGTTATATGTTAGGCATATCCAAATGTCACAGACTTCTGATTGATCTAGTTACACAGACAATTGTCTTGACACTTGAGTAGCGGGAATGATGAGACTGAATTATATTGGTACTAGGTATGTAATAATGATTACTCATACTAGAAGTGCATGAATAAAATGATTGTAGTTGCCTTAGTAAGTCTAAGATGAGATTTAAGGGAGTTGCATATGAAATATAATTTCATATTGAAGCCTTAAAAATTGAATCTTGTGTATCAAGATTAACATTTTGTTGATCTATTAGCTCAGGTTATATTTTGGGTGAAAATCTCGACTGATTATTCACATGACATAAAGTGACGAGCCCAACTAAGTGGAAGGTATATCATGACACACATTTCATACTGCGTGTGCCTAAGTAACGGCCCATACATTGAGTGACAATTGAATTCCCTATTTCTTATCACTTTGTGACCCTATGAGCAATGGCCTTTCGACTTAAAACTATGATATGAACTGGAAGCTTGACGATGCTACCTTAATGTGTTTCTTAAGGCCCACGACACATACGGTTCAATGAGAACATGTTACAAAAGCAATTAAATTAAGATGAAATATCATGAGTGTTTAAGGAAAAATCTATCCATATTTTCACTATATTAGCCCAGGCGATTATATTGAGTATATAATTATATGATATATCATATGACATAAAGAGATTAGAAATGCCACCGGTGATGTTTAGGCTGATCTGGGGTATTGCATTTCGTAAAAGTGTTATGTTAATTAGTTAGATAATGACTTAACATAACACTGTTGGTTACTTTCTGATTGCATGTCCTTTTCTTGATATGAAGCATGAAGAGTTGTAATTCATGGAGAGCATTTGATTTGTGGCTTACGTGGCCAAGCGGGAGCTGTTCGCCGACCATAATATAATTAGGGTGGATAGCCATTTAAGCTGCTAATTGTTGGAACCGCAATCATCCTAAACCTATATAAGGAAGTTTAGGGGGTCAATTCAATACACAACAATCAAACTGAGCCCTAAACCAGGACTTCCTACCTCTCCTTCTCTCTCACTGCCTCCCAACCATCTTGAGGGATTCCGACTTAGGACGTGACATTCGAGGTGACTCTCGTGGCCACTTCTAGCAGTATTTATATTACGTGGGCTAATTCTGAAAACCTGTTTTGCACTAAGGTCAGTCCTTTTTTTTCCCTCAACAAATAGCACCGACCCCTCTATTTGCAAGAAAAATAGATGTTTCTTTTCGAGTGTGTCCAGGAGATCTCCCATATGAGAATTTCACGTACGATGAGAGCGCATTAATGGGGGCTCTTAGTGAAAGGAGTAAAACAACTTTTACAATAATAAAAATGGAAACAAGGAAATCTTCAAATGGGTATCAAGTGTATATACTATATATATATTACTGTAATTGGTTAATCACCTCTAATTAAAGGAGCACCATACTTGTGGAAAATCTTCTAATCACCATGCATGATTGCATATGCATAATGATGTGTCAATAACAATAACGGAGCTCCTATCCAAAGATAAAATAAAATGTAGGAGCTTATTCTACATAGATCCAGGCTGGCAATAATAAATTTGGTCCATATATTTATTCAAAACTAATTCACACCAAAAGAGATGATCATCAAATGTGATACAAAATCACAATAAACAACCACTCAGAGTTAATCATAATGTGATTGTTATGTTACCAGACAGAATCGGATAGGAGGAAGAAAGAAGAATTTGCGGAAGACATTCACTCTTCTTCTCATTGATGTAAAAGTGCAGCTGTACATATACACTGCTTCATACCAGAATTTTAACAACCAGGAGAGAGAGAGAGAGGAGTTATTTGGTGGGAAAGTTTGTTAAGAAAATAGAAACAAACTTCTAACAACCTAATGAAAGTTGTAAGTCCCTCAACACCCCCCCCTCAAGCTGGGGATGGAGATGTAGAGCAGTCAACCATACCCAGCTTGGACAAGAGCTCCTTGTGCTGAGGAGAAGGAAGAACTTTTGTGAGTATATCAGCAAGCTGAAGATGAGTAGGAACATAAGCCAGCTGCAAGATGCCGTCAAGAACCTTGTCTCTTGTAAAATGGCAATCAACCTCAATGTGCTTCGTTCTCTCGTGAAAAATAGGATTTTTTGCAATTTGGAGAGCCGACTGATTGTCACAATGGAGAGTGACAGGCTGTGCATGAGGGACGCCCAGTTCAGAAAGAAGGCGGACGAGCCAGGTAACTTCAGCAGCAGCGTGGGACATGGCCCGATATTCTGCTTCAGCAGAGCTCTTAGAAACAGTAGGCTGTTTCTTAGACTTCCAGCTGATGGGAGAATTGCCTAACAAGACCATGTAGCCGGTGACTAATCTGCGGGAAAAGGAGCAGGAGGCCCAATCACTGTCAGAGAAAGCCTTGAGAGTTAAAGGACCATTAGCGTTGAGAAGAATGCCCTGTCCAGAGGTGCCCTTCAAGTAACGGAGGGTATGTTCAAGGGCGAGGAGATGAGAGGTCCTAGGAGAGTGCATAAACTGGCTGAGGGTTTGAACTGCATAAGAAAGGTCTGGTCTGGTATTGGTTAAGAAGTTCAGTTTCCCAATAAGGGTTCGATAGTAAGAGGGGTCGTGAAGAAGATCCCTATCATCAGGGGCTAGTTTACAGTGTATCGGTAAAGGGGTGGCCACATTTTTTGAGGTGGAGAAACCAGTATCAAGCAGAAGGTCTTGAGTGAACTTGCGTTGTGATAAAGATATTCCCTCAGGAAGATGAGAAACTTCAAAACCCAGGAAGTAGTGAAGTTGTCCTAAATCTTTGATGCCAAATGAGGAATGAAGGTGATGCTTGAGAAGATTGACTTCATCAAAGTTTGAACCAGTGACCAGGATGTCGTCCACATATACAGCAACAATGGTGAGATTAGTGCCATTGGTTTTCAAAAAAAGGGAATAATCGTTCTTAGATTGGATATATCCCAGGTGTTGAAGGAAGTCTGTAAGCTTGGAAAACCACTGGCGAGAGGCCTGTTTGAGTCCATAGAGAGACTTAGCCAACTTGCAGACTTTATTGTGAGGGTTAGGAAGGCCTTCTGGCATCTTCATGTATACTTCTTCATGCAGGTCTCCATGCAAAAAGGCATTATTTACGTCCAATTGGAACATATTCCACTGTTTGTGGGCAGCCAAGGCAAGGATAAGCCTGATGGTTGTCATTTTTACAACAGGTGAAAATGTGTCTGTGAAATCAATGCCCTCTCTCTGTGTGTTGCCCTTAATAACCAACCTTGCTTTGTATCTCTCAATAGAGCCATCAGCTTTGAGCTTAACTTTGTACACCCATTTACAACCAATGGCCTTTTTTCCAGGGGGAAGATCAACTTCAGTCCAAGTATTGTTGGCATGTAAAGCTTGTAATTCAGACATCATAGCTCTAACCCAAAGTGGATCGAGTGATGCTTGGTGATAGGAAGTAGGTTCAGAAAGAGAAAGAAGAGCTGTGGAACGAGCAAGGGAAGTAGAAGGTAGATGTTGGAATTGAACAAGATGACAAAAATGAGATAGATGAGAAGCCGAGAAAGGGTCAGAATTGTTACTGGAGACAGCAGTGGAGCAGATGTAATCCTGTAAATGAGGGGGTTTCCTGTGTGGACGAGCAGTTCTTCTCAAGGGAGGAAAATGTTCAAGAGAGGAAAGGGCAGGAGGTGGTGATGGATGTGATGAGGAGGGAGCACTGTGATGAGTGGAAGAAGAAGGAGAAGATGTTGGATGAGAGGATAAGGTAGATGAAGGAGAAGAGGAGGAAGAAGATGAGTCAGAAGGGGAATTGAAATGATCATCATGAAGAAAGATGGGGCAGGGTAAAGGGGAGTTGGAAGAAGGTTCAGAGAGGTGATGAAAGGAAAAATAGGATTCATAAAATTGAATGTCCCTGCTAGAAAGGATTTTTTTTGTGGTGAGATCATAGACCTTGTAGGCCTTTTTCCCATAGGGATAGCCTAGGAAAACACAAGGGTTCCCTCTGGGGGAAAATTTGTCTCGATTATGTTTGGGAGTGGAAACAAAGCACAAGGAACCAAAAGTCTTGAGATGAGTATAAGAAGGGGATTGGCTATATAGGAGTTCATAAGGGGTTTTATGCTGTAGAACAGAGGATGGCAATCTGTTGATGATGTATGTGGCTGTGAGAAGGCAATCACCCCAGAATCTAATAGGAATTTTAGACTGAAAAAACAAGGCCCTAGCAGTTTCTAAGAGGTGTTTGTGTTTCCTCTCGACAACTCCATTCTGTTGTGGGGTACCTGTGCAGGAAGTTTGATGGAGAATGCCATGCGGAGAATGCCATGCGAAGCATAGAAAGCAGTGGCAGCTTGATCACAAAATTCTAAGCCATTGTCAGATCTGATGATTTTTATTTTTGTTTGGAATTGTGTTTGGACAAAGGAAATAAAGGTTTTGAGAATGGGAAAGGCATTAGATTTGTGTGAGAGGAAATGTGTCCATGTTGCTCGTGAATAGTCATCCACAATGGTGATAAAATATTTATAGCCATCATAAGTAGGAGTAGCATAAGGGCCCCAAATATCAATGTGTATCATTTCAAATATATATGAAGTACAAGAAGTACTAGAAGGAAAAGATGACCTATGCTGTCTAGCTTGGTGACAAACTTGACAAATTGATTGTAGCTTTGAAACATAAGAAGAAAGAATATCAATGTGTTTCATGTTATCAAAAGGCATATGGCCAAGTCTACAATGCCATAATTCCAAGGGAGAAAATTGACAAGAAAAAGAAAGAATAGGTTGAGTTTCTTGTGAACTGCTTGGCTGGGATGACTGAGAAGAACTACTGACCATGCTGGAAAAATAGGATTCGTGGTCCACAAAGTACAAGCCTCCAGTTTCTTTACCAATTTCCAAACGCTTGCTCATTGAAGGGTCCTGGATATAACAAGCAGTGGGAGTAAACACAACATGGGCAGTTAGTTGTTTGGCTAATTTGCTAGCAGATAACAGATTGTAGTGGAAAGCTGGTACATGTAAAACATTGTACAGGGTCGAAGAAGGAGTGAGCTTAATGGTACCAATGTGATGGACTTTGGCTTGCTGGCCATTGGGCATGGTGATGAAGGAGTTTTGATCAACAGGAGTATAAGAAGAGAAGCAGAGTAGGTTAGGAGTAATATGGTCAGTGGCACCACTGTCAATAATCCACTTTATATTGGGCTTTGAAGCTGAAAAACAAAATATCTTACCTGCCAACATAGCTGTACTGGTTGTCTCCCTAGCTGTAAGGGTTGAAGTTTCCAAGTCATGCTTGTTCAAGAGAGCAATCAGCTTGGTGTACTGATCTGTAGTTAATGATGGTGGGCCCTGTTCTTGTTCAAAGCTGTCATCATGCTGAGCAGTAGCAACAATTCTTTTGCCTCTGTCAACTGGCATGTTACCCTTTTGCCTTTGCAACTTGAAGCATTTGTCAATGGTATGTCCATTTCTTTTGCAATAATTGCAGAACAAGGTGCTTCTTCTGGTGGGATATGATGTGCTGTGTTGTGAGGTTTGTTGTGGATTGGGCTGTTGAGAATACTGAGACTGTTGATGGTAGCTTGGTGGCTGTGAATATTGTTTTGAGGGTGGGGGATTGTTTCTATTCTGAGAAAAGAGAGCAGAAGAGTCTCCAAGTAGAGGAGAACTAATCTGCAGTTCCCTTTGTCTTTCTTCTTGCAGAACCATGCTAAGAGCTTGGCCAATCTTTGGCATTGGATGAGTCATTAAAATATTACCCCTCACAACAACATAGTTGTCATTAAGACCCATGAGAAACTGTATTAACTGCTGATCTTCAAGTAGCTTTGTCATGGCTTTTCCAATGGGACATTCATCATTAGAACAAGTGGGAATGCTAACCATAATAGCATATTCATCCCAAAGAATTTTGCACTTGGTGAAATAATCTGAGACAGACATGCTACCTTGTGAAAGGTTATTGATCTCTCTTTGTATCTGGAAGATTTTTGTACCTTGGCTTTGACCATACCTCTGTTCGAGCTCTTCCCAGATTTGTTTAGCAGTGGAACAGAAAAGAACACTAGTAGCAATGTCATTCTTGATAGAATGCAGCAACCAAGAGATGACCATAGCATTGCATCGCTCCCATTGAGATAGCAGAGGACCTGTTGCAGGCTTGCTACATGAGCCAGTCACAAAACCTATTTTGTTTTTGGATACCAGAGAGACCTCACAGGATCTCTTCCATTGGCCATAGTTGGAACCTGTGAGAGGTTCTGAAGAGAGGATAGAATAGGGATGATCTGAGGGATGAAGGAACAACTCGTGTGAAGGATCAGAAATTGCTGTGTTGGAGTCTGCCATAGATGAATCAGAAAAAGCTTAATGAAGGAGAACGAGAAGGAAAGATAGATTGATTTCAGAACACATATTCAGTCAAAAAGAAAGAGAGAGATGACTTTGTGGAAACTGAGGTCTGGAAGAATGAATTTCAAAGATTCAAGGGCTCATTAATGGTGGCTCTGATACCATGTTACCAGACAGAATCGGATAGGAGGAAGAAAGAAGAATTTGCGGAAGACATTCACTCTTCTTCTCATTGATGTAAAAGTGCAGCTGTACATATACACTGCTTCATACCAGAATTGTAACAACCAGGAGAGAGAGAGAGAGGAGTTATTTGGTGGGAAAGTTTGTTAAGAAAATAGAAACAAACTTCTAACAACCTAATGAAAGTTGTAAGTCCCTCAACATGTTAAGTCAGTTCACGATGTATGATATTTCATCTACCATTATTGACGCGTAGCCAAGGCAAAATTCAACTGCTATCAATATATGGTCCAAGAACAAAGAACAAAAAAGTTGATATAATTATATAATTTTTAACTCTAAATTTTAGTGTCACTTTTGGGCATGTTCTTTTAAACTTACGAGAATTATTTATTAGTATTTATTGCTTAAACATACTGAAACTTACTGAAACTAATTGAAATATTAATTTGATGAGTTATTAAAATTGTACTCTTAAAACAAGCCAGTTTGATAAATATTAATTAGTAGTTAAGTGTTACTTTTCTTACATATTGTTATTGAAAATATAAATTTCAAAGTGTATATTTTTTTTAAAGAGCCATAAATGACAATATACAATACAATTATAATATAATAAATAAGAAAAAAATCGAACCTGAAATTTAAGTATATATCCAACATCGATCACAGTCTTAGCCATGAAACAAAGGTCTACACTTTTACCATTTGATGCATGAGTGCCTGCAACATTGATTATCCTTACTATTCCCAAACTTGCAACAATAATCTCGAATATGCTTGCATTTTTTATTCTTAAATGATTCTTTGAAAGACCATTGCTTTACATTATTTTTTTGACAATTAGACTGTACCTACGACCATATATATAACGTTTATAAATTCATATACTAACAACTAAATTTAAGGACTTTGCCGCTCGTTTGCATATTAAAAAAAAGACTAAATAATTTTTTTAAGAGTTTTAAAAATAAATAAATTAGAGCTAACAACTAGCTTTAATTTTGACGGCAGCTTTTCTGTTAATTTTTTTTTTCAAAAACAATTCTTATTAGACACTATTTTTTAGAAATATTTACTTTAATAGTTAACACAAACAGTTAATTACATCAAGTAATAGCTAAATAGTGGATACCATTAACTTAAAGCCAATTCTCAAATAGGACTATTAGGTTTTAAAGATTACACTTTTATCATTTTTTGAATAATTAATTTTACCTAATAATTTTGTATAAACTATCAATAAACAACTACTTGCCTATTTTAAACAACTATTGCTTTCCCAGTAGAGAAAGTCCAGTGCAAGCTGCAAGGTTGAAAAACCAAATTCCTCTCGCCAGCGGCGGCGGGGTGTCTAATCCTCATCAACAACGTGATTAGGGCATTATGTCATCATATGCTATCTCTTGTTCAACTGCCGGAGCGAACTCTTCAAAATATCAACTCCACCACCATGAACTTCCTCTGGTCAAAATCCCAAGCAGCAAAGCTGACCCATTGGGTGCAACGGGATATTTGCCAGCAACCAAAGGAGGCAGGTGGTTTAGGAATACTAGATGTGCAGAAAAAGAATGATGTGATGTGGTGTTGATGAAGCAAGCAAGCCTGGCATACTCATAACAAATCCCACCTTTTAATCTCACAAGTTTGTCGAGGTAGATATGGGATCCATTCCCCTATTGATGCAGCCTGCTATGAATGTGTAGAATGAAACTCATCTTGAAATAGGGTGAGTTTGCTCAAAGCCACGCATAAGTTCAAGGAAGGTCTTCATTGGCAAATTCGTAATGGATGAATAGTGTGAATATACCTGAAGACCAGTGGCGCACCAATGGAAGGCTGTAATTACGACCATTAGTGGATGGGACTCAATGGAGCAACCAAACAGTCTCAGACCTTTTCAATGACGGGCAAACAAATTGAGATATTGGTAAAGTCAGAAGTTTATTCTCATTTGATATGACTAATACTATCTTAGCACATATCATCTATGAAACCCGATCGGATATACTGGTCTATAAGTAAAACAGGAAAATGCACTGTCAAGTATGGTTATTTCTGGCGTATTAATCATTACAGCTTGATTGGAGACATCAACTTTGCTAAGATGTGGAAGGTCATGTGGGCTTTGAAAATACTTGCCCACTAGAAAGTATTAATTTTCATAACGCCTTAATGTTAGGAGGTAATAGAAGGGTAAGATAAAGAGGACAAGACTATGCATGCCCACTATGCCACAACGAGTAAGAGTTAGTTCATCATCTATTCCGTTATTGATGGCTATCCAAATTCATCTGGTGGGGCTCTTCTTTAGGAATTATATTGTTGCTAACCCAAAGTTTTGTGGACACACTAGATCTGTGGCTAGATATTAGTGTTAAACGACAGAGAGCACAGGCATAAACAGCGAGTAATAAACTTTACAGTAGTCTTATGGATCATTTGAATATATCCAAATCAAGTCTTATTCTGAGCAATCGAAACTACACACTGCAAGCCAATGGAAAATTGGAAATACTCTAAGCTAATTTACATACGCTACTAGACACATAGTGCCTACTCGATCGACACTCACGCGAGTCCTTCATCAAGAGAAGTGCGCATGATCACAAGCCTAGTATCGCTGTATGGGGACAAATAAGACAACCTCTCAACATTATCATACAGATTTGAATCATGGTTGCCAAAAGGATGTTGGGGTACGTTGGGTTTGGCATTGTGGCCTCATGCAACAATGTACCCTTGAAGACATGTCAAGAGATATTATTTTTGTTAGTCAGCTAGTCGCAGAAATTACAGCGCTCGAAAAAGACTCCTTGGATAGTAGTATTACAACAATAGACGACATTGAAAATCTAGCTTAACAGCTCTATTTTGGTCCACTACATGCAAAAGGCAATTACACTGCTCCAATTGGCATTCACTACTAGTTGACCAACGTTTCAGTTTTAAATATTCTTTTTTTTGTTGTATTATTAAGAAGGCTGATATTAGAGAAGTGCAGCGTTTAACTGCCCAAACAAGGAAAAAATAAAACCTTATAATGTACTTAACATTCTCGTATTAACGAACAAACCCCCAGAAAAATACACCAACTAGAAGTGAATTAACAATTAGTAATAACCAATTACCAAACATCCTAAATACTGCCCCAACCTTTTCTTTTTTCACAGTTCACCTATCTTGGGAGGCAGAAATTAATTAGTTGGTTTAGCAAATTGGCAAAAACTTTTCCCTGCCGACTCTCTTACAAGGTCTGAGTACTTTTTGACTCGTCCATATTTGTCTTTTATTAAAAACAACAAATCATTGGCACGAGAAAAATATAATAATCCATGCCGTGGCAGTATTAAACTATATGGTACTACGAGTAGTTAGGGACGGGCTTTCATTAAATGTCTACAAGAAAGCGACCCCCTTCCTTCCTTTTCCTTTTGTTCATTCTACCGACAGCTTAGTTAGGGTTGGAAAAAAAAACAAATTGAAAAAAAAAAAAAAAAGAAGTGAAATGTGCCGCCAACAAACATTGCTTTCTGAAGCCCATCAACATCACTGGTCTTATTTTGCACGTTCTTTATTTATTTGTGTTACTATTAATTTTTCTTTATTTTCCCTCTTTGTTCATTCTACGGATTGTTTTTGTTATCTTTGATGCCTCTAGGTGTGAAACAATTTTTTTCTTTTTTTAAAAAGGAAATACAGGCAAAGTTTCAACATAGTGTTTTAATATAACTGTCAAAAAAAATTATATTTTCTTAGTGTAAAGATAAAGATGAATTTTTGAGCGAAGAGTTGCTTAAATTATTGTACTTATCTTTCTTACCGACAAAAAAAGTTAGTCTCTTATTAAGCAAACTTGAAAAGAAAAATAGAATATCAATTCAACCTTTTTTTTTTTTAAAAAAAAGAAGGCATAAGAAGCCAATATGGTTAATTGACAAAGGTCAACTTGAAAAACGAAAGAAAACAGAAGAGCAAGCGTCACGTTGATGTACAAATCATGTGAAATGGATTGGCTGATTCGGATCTCCTGTTCTGTTTTATTACCGCCAGAATCAGAAAGCAGACAGCAGTAAAACACTCGTTGCTTCCTCCATTAAAAAGCTTAAAGCTGTACTCCCCCCATCAAGACCACGTCTCTCTCTCTCTCTCTCTCTCTCTCTCTCTCTCTCTCTTGCAGATCTTGAATTGAGTAGAGGAGGAGCACAAAGATGGAGTCTTTATCTTCACAATGCATCAGCAGATCCATCACGAAGCTCACCGGCTTCACCATCTTCCTTGCATTCTTCCTCTCTGGCTCTCTTTTCACGTCAATAGGTAACTGCCTAGATCACCATTTTTCATTAACTGATGTGTTTTTGTTTCTAAATTGAGATTTTCAGTTGATGTTCGTTCTGTAACTATGCTGTTCAGTCTGATTGCTTAAGTTAAATTCTGGGAGATTTGACAGCAAAGATCAAATCTTTCGGGCCCATGGCTCTCAACTTCTCAATTTGTATCATGTTTGTCCGAAGTCAGAGGGACTTAGTTAATTCCTGAGTCAATTGAATGGTATCTGATTCTGGGTTTTTCAGAACTTGGGGAAACTCGGGCGGATGTAAGATTTTTTTCTCAACTCTTCTGCTTATTTTCTTGAGCTGTATGAAAAAAATTTGGATCATAGTGGACTAAATCAAAATGCCTTTTGACAAGTTCGGGGTAACGCTGCTACATCTGATCCCATGCACCCTGCTTAGGCGGGACTCTCGGGATATGGATTTGGATTAGGAGCTGCGTAGAAGAAATTGACTTGATTGCTAAATATATATACAGTAGAACAGGGAAGGATCAGTTGGTCATGAAGTGCAAATATGTGGTGATTTACCTGGGATTACGAATTTTAGTACTTTTCTTTAAATGGAAGGAATGTATAAACCAAGGAAAAGACTTTATTTCTTGATCTACTAAGTTATGTCCATCAGTATAATTGTTGAATCTCATGCATGAATTATAGTTGGATCCAAAATACTATCTGAACTTCGTATCTTTGATGAATTCTTCTGCAGAAGCCTATGATGCACTTGATCCTAATGGAAACATTACAATCAAATGGGACGTCATAAATTGGACCCCTGATGGATATGTTGTAAGTATCACTTAACCAATCTGTTGAGGGACAAGCATTTAATTGTGTGCCTTATGTGGTCACGCTTGCATTGCGTCTTATGTAGCATTAGGTTGGATGCAATATGACTTCAATTTTCAACCTTATAATGCAATCGTGATTACATAGATCCTGATTGCAAGGTCATCCTTTGATTACAATACCTTCAAACCACCAAACATGGTAATGGAAATACAGTTAAAAATCTGCTTGCGTTATAAGGTCGATTGCATCTTGCCAAACAAGTCAATGTTGCTGATTGCCAAGTAAGATCGGTTCTTGTCACAACCCTCTGCGTAGAAAAAATATCTATTTTGGTGCGTATTAATGGGGTTAAAATTCATGGACATCCAAAATAGGGTAACCAGCTTTTGATAATAACACAAAATTACCCAGTCTATTCGAAGTTACTCTGAGCAATATTTCTTGTAATTTCTTGTATTTTCAAAAACAAACTTGAATTAATCTGATGACATATAAGAGTTTGAGCTAAACACGAAATGACCAGATCAGACCAACCCATGATTACTGCAATCTGAATCTTCACTGGATGACCCATTCGTCTAGTAGTGGCTAGGATCCTCTTATCTCCCTGTGTACTACATTTCCATATGCATTTCGGGATCGAACTCAAATCAATAGCTAAAGTCCTTTTTTTGGGGGGGGGGGGCGGTCTCCCTGGACAAAGTGATAATTGTAACTATCATGTAGCTGAAGAAAGCTTCAAATGTTTCTGGAGGAACAGTGGGCACTTGTTTATGGAATCATTTTGTTGCTTTTCTGAATTCCCTTTTTGTTTGATGTGGTCAGGCTGTTGTCACAATGTACAACTTCCAGCAATACCGTCACATCCAAACACCTGGATGGACTCTAGGATGGACCTGGGCGAAAAAGGAGGTAATATGGAGCATGGTGGGAGCCCAGACCACAGAACAGGGTGACTGTTCAAAATTCAAAGGGAACATTCCCCATTGTTGTAAGAAGGATCCAACAGTGGTTGATTTGCTGCCTGGAACTCCTTACAACCAGCAAATTGCTAATTGTTGCCGAGGAGGGGTGCTGAACTCCTGGGCACAGGACCCAGCCACTGCTGTTAGCTCCTTCCAAGTGAGTGTGGGTCAAGCTGGAACTACTAATAAGACGGTTAAGCTACCAAGAAACTTCACATTGAAAGCTCCAGGGCCTGGATACACTTGTGGACCTGCAAAGATTGTGAAGCCAACCAAGTTTCAGACGGCTGATAAGCGGAGAACCACGCAAGCTTTGAGTAAGTTTGCTTATTGTTATGCTTAGGCATTTGGGACAGTGAGTGGCTCAATATCATTGTGAGAGCGTTTGTTGAACTAAAATAATACTAAGAAGTCCTACCTTGAGTAGGGTGAGGAGAGATTAGTATCTGCAAACTTCCCTCAATGATTGAATTACAAATATGCTGTTCCTATTGGACCCTAATTTAAAAGGCATTGACTTCCTACTACTTTAAAAAAAAAAAAAAAAAAAAAAAAGAGGTAGAGGACAGTCTAAAGAAGCATTTTGCTTCATTTCACTGTGACCCAAGCCCAATAATCAGAACTCACATCTAAAACTCGTGAACCATGAAGTTTGGTATAGATGTGTCTGTTCTTTAACTTCATGTGAAAGATAGCTTCCATGAGTCTTGTAAGTCATTGATATTTTCCATAAGATATTTGCAGATGAGATGCTTGCCCCTTTTACTCATTGCCGATCCATGTTATAGCCATGGTCCATATTCTTGATTTATTTACTGTTTTGCTGCAGCATTTCCCAATGACGGAGCCATTTTTGCTTCATTTCTTTTGCAGTGACTTGGAATGTTACTTGCACATATTCTCAGTTCTTATCACAGAAGACACCTACATGTTGTGTCTCGCTGTCGTCATTCTACAATGATACTATAGTACCCTGCCCAACTTGCTCCTGTGGATGTCAGAATAACATAACCCAACCTGGAAGCTGTGTTGAGTAAGTAGCATGATCAGTGTTTTCGGTAAATCAAATCCCATTTCAGATATGCTGTTATTGGTGTGATGATGATATTGAAAATGATATGATTTCTTTTGCAGGGCGGACAGTCCGTATTTAGCTTCAGCAATTTCAGCAAGCTCGTCAAAAACCAGTAATACGCCTCTGGTCCAGTGTACGAATCACATGTGCCCTGTCCGAATTCATTGGCATGTCAAGGTCAACTACAAGGACTATTGGCGTGTCAAAGTCACAATTACAAACTTCAACTATAGAATGAATTATACACAATGGAATCTGGTTGTGCAACACCCTAACTTCGATAACCTCACGCAATCGTTCAGTTTCAATTACAAAGGATTGACACCTTACGATGGCTTGAGTAAGTTCTGTTTCTTTCAATTTTTAATACGATCAGTCCTCTGATGTGTCTTTCAAAAACAGCCTCTCTGACAGCTCATGTTGGGAGTATGTAGTATATAACTGTGTTACTTAGACTCTTCGCGTCAATCCAAATCCCTGTGTTTAGGCTTGGAATGTTGTCTATTTATAAGTAAACACCTGGCAGTTCGCTTAGGACCAAAAGCACGAAAATTTTTCAGAACATATCTGAGTTTGACATCTTTTTAGATCTTGACCTCCCAGACCCTGACACACGTGGATTCATATTCAGTCATCGTTGTTATTGTTCAGATGATCTGTCACAGACTTATCATGTTCTAGACATCTATTTTTCTAAGATTGGAAAATTTTGCTTCCTACAGATGACACTGCCATGCTGTGGGGAGTCAAGTTCTACAACGATTTCCTCAACCAAGCCGGGCCTTTTGGAAATGTCCAGTCAGAGCTACTATTTCAAAAGGACAGATCAAAATTCACTTTTGAGAAAGGATGGGCTTTTCCAAGGCGGGTATACTTCAATGGAGATAATTGTGTAATGCCTTCTCCAGATGCTTACCCATGGCTGCCAAATGCTAGCTCAAGGCTCATTTCATCCCTTTCTTATCCGATCATCACTCTGTTGGCAGCCCTGGCTTTCTTACTGGCCTCCGCTTAGTCTAGTGACTTTGCCCTCTTCTCACATTTCTCTTGAATTGTGCATACGATGCTTTTTAAACTTCACTGACCAGTTTGGTCATCGCTTGAAGCGGGAGCAAGTGGGCAACCCAACTTGGTTCAGTTGCACCATACCTTGTTTTTATAAAGAGCGTTGCGTTGTCTGTTTCAGATGTTGGAAATGAGAATCTGAAGCCATATTGTTTAGGCATAGGCTTTTTGTAACAGTACTTTTAATTTATATGTTTCATTTATTCTTTTATATTCATGGAGATCATGATATTTTAGACATGTAATGACATTCTGGCCATGATAATGCAAGTGTCATATAGTTGCCTCTTGTGTTTTTGATGTATTGTGATTGAGATCTGGAAACAATTGGCACGGCACATTCTGTAGAATCCAGTCTGAAAATGTGATTGAGATGTTTGAATTCAAACTGAGATATGAAAATTTTAGTTCACATTTACTGCCCTTTTGTAGAAAGTGTACGGTATATAGAAATAAATCAGGTCCGGTGGGATTTGTATTCCTATCCAACTTAAACGGATTGAAAATCCTTCGACCTGAACCTAACCCGTTTATAAAAACAAATTGGAAATCTTTGACCTATACCCATTTAATTTTTTAATGGGTTGACCTGATGTTACCCTGTTTAGAAGATGAACGGGTCAAGTTCAGGTCACTTTATTACCCATTCACCTGTTTTACTTTAATCCAATACCTAATTATATAGTATAAAAAAATTAAGTTTACATCACATATCAAGCAATTAGTTTTTAAAGTTCCCCAATTCATAAAAATTTGCATTTTAATATATATTTTTAGTTTTTGTGTTCTTAATTATCGAATAAAAGTAGAAATGGGTTAATGATAAACGGGTTATTGGGTTGACCTCTTTAATCGATTTAATTAAACGAGTTAAGTAGGTATTTTTTCATGTCAAAAATATCAACCTGATCCTAACCGATTTAGTTAAACATGTTAACCCGTTTAATTAAACCAGTTAGAAAATTTGTACTCAAACTCGCTTAACTTCATGTCAATTTTGGATTAGCAATCGTATTAGATTAGCTTTACCTCACTCCAATGGTACACAATGTATACCCTATCGACTTGAGAATTTTCCTTTACTACATTTGAGCGCGGGAACTGGTTTCAACTTCGAATACTTGATCAGATCCTCAATATTGCACTTCTATATGATCACTTGACATTTTTTTCCTTTTTTTTCTTCTATTATTTAACATCCACCCTACTCAACCCCACCCCTAAACGGAACAAGCCCAGTACAGCTAAATGGGTAAAAAATCAACTCCCACTTTGGGAAGGGTTTTAAGTTCCATCCCTCAAACATGAGCATCTTTAATTTTTTTTTTTTAAAAAAGTAAAAATAGTTTTATTTTCAATCATGGTCATTCATCAACCCAGGCTCAACCAGAGACAAGACGAGTACCCGGTCACTGGAGAGAAAGATGTCGCTGACAACCACTGCAATACTCCCCAAAATAAGCTGACGCTTGACAAAGTTGATGAAGGTGGAGCAAAACTAGTCGCCGGAGGATTGGACGAAGGCGTCGGAGATAAAGAAGACCAACAGGGACAGGTCGAAGAAAGTGCCCAAGTCTGACAGAATGAGAAGCAGAGAGAGATGAGACGCTAGATTGATGCAGGATTCAAGGAAGCCACCCAGGAATTTGAGTGGAGAGGGGAGCTTCGGTAAAACCTAACACCTCAAGCCAGAAGGTTATACAGAGAGTAGGAGAGAGACATACGACTGAGGAAAAAGATAGCAAATTGGGGATAATTCCATAGCTGCTCTCGTATTCCCCAAGCACAGTGTTATATACACTGTTACTTACAACTTTACGCGCAAAAAAATGTAACAATTTGACAGCTCAAACTCTTTAAGTTACAACTCAAAAAAATAAAATAAAATGAGAAAAGAGCAAAATTGCTAAATAAAATGCTTCAACTGATCCTTTACCTGCATCAAAGATTTGCGGCAGCAGGTAAGAAAGAAGATGCCGGAGAGATTTTTTTAAAAAAAAAAACGTCACCATTCATTGGAGAGATAGAAGTCAGTGAATGCACTAGGTTTTTTTGATGAGGAAGAAAGCAGCAGGAAGAAGCAAGGAAGAGACTCGAGAGAGAGAGAGAGGGAGAGAGACAGAGGATAACCTTATTATACATTAAAAATAATACATACTGATGTAAAAAAGTCAAAAATAAAATATTTTGACTCCATTCCATAAGTAAACCAAACATATGGTATCAAAGAATCAATTCCATTCTATTTTATTTCATTCTACTTATGGTGAACCAAACAGGCCCCGACCACTTCATTACTAATCTAATTCCACAACTTTTTTTTAAACTAATTTTAGTCATTGCTATTAACACTATAAACATACTAATAATATTTTGTTTTCCTTCTATTGCAATATTATTGAGATTATTATAAAAGAAATTCACTAAGACTTTGTTACAATGTACATTTTTTATTTAATTCATATCAATATATTTTCCATGGTGGAAAAGATAAATCAAGATAATCTTGCAACTATACAAGGTATCTGCATTGGAGTTCTCTCCAAAGCTAGGAAACCCTAACCCTAGTTTTGTGTGAGTTTTTGCCTTCCTCTGGTAAGGCTGGTGTTTGTTTGGGATTCCCGCCGGCTTGTGGGTGGTTGTCGTTACGGGTGGTGCCCGCTTTCTCTTTGAGCGAAGCCTTGTGTCTTGGGAGTTCCTTCCTCGGGGGCTAGGATCTTGGTGTTCCTTCCCTTATAGCATATACAACCTAAACTTTCAATGGCAACTGGACTGGATCGAGGAGGCATGGCAGAAGTTGAAACTGACGGCTGAGGAGGAGAGTGTCGTGGTGGCAGATGAGGAGGAAGATGCAGAGAAGAATGCGCAGATTGCACTTTGTCTTCTTGGGAGATTACATACCGACACTTCTTTTAATATCAGGGCAATGAAGTCGGTTTTCTGCAACATATGGAAACCGGTAAAAGGTCTCGTCATGAGGGACCTTGAGACTAATCTTTTCGCTTTTCAATTTTTTTCAATGGCGGACAAAGACTATGTCTTGAATGAGGGCCCTTGGGCATTCGACGGGCATATCTTACTACTTAAGCAAATGACTAGTATGGAGATCCCTTCGGATGTGGAGTTCAAGACGGCACATTTTTTGGTGAAAGCTTATGATGTCCCTGGGAAGAAGCAGACTGCTTCCTTTGCTAAACTCCTGGCGTCCAATATGAGGGAACTAGTCAGCTGTGATGAGACCACGATGGTGGGAGTGGACAAGGCCTTATGCTTCTAAGTGGATATTGACATAGCAAAACCTTTGAGGAAGGGCATCAATATGGTGATAGTTGGGAAACCTCTATGGATCCGGTTCAAATATGTGAAGCTCCCAGATTATTGTTATGGATGTGGGAAGTTAGGGCATGTGTTGAAGGGCTGTGACACCATTATAGCGGATGATGGGGATCCAAATTTGCAGTATGGGGCGTGGTTACGTGCCTCTCCTTTGAAGTCACGTAGAAGATTTGCAGAGGAGGAATTACTAGAAGAAAAAAAGTTCTTTACTGCATTTCAGAAGAAGTCTTACCAGGGTAATGCACGTACCAAGCTTGTTTTTGATAACCCAACCTATGACTCAATCACGATTGGAGCTGGAGCCTCGGATAGGGCCATGAGTATGGTTGTCGACAAGATGGACGTTATTGTGCCAATTAATGAAGTGTTTAAGAGAAAGCAGGAGGATGTAAACTTACCAAAAGGGGATGCACGTAAGACAAAAGCTATAAGGGACGTGGCTGACGCGTTTGTCTCATCTGTTTCGGCAGTGGTTGTTGAATAACACTGCCAGGCATCATGAGTGTCCTTTGCTTTAACTATCGGGGTCCTGGCACGGCCCAGGTAGTTTCTGATCTCCGTGGGCTATTACAGAGACGGGCGCCTAAAGTAGTCTTCTTATCGGAGACCAAGAAAAGTGAAGCGGAGATGACGCTCTTGTTACCAGAGATAAGTGATTTTTTTGGTGTGTTTGTGGATGCTAGGGGTCGGGCGGGTGTATTGGCTTTGCTCTGGGACAAAAAGGTGGGGTCACTTGTCTCTCGAGTTCTTTTCACCATATTGATGTCTCAGTGCAATGGTAGAGGGATGATTTTTCATGGCGTTTTAGTGGAATCTACGGGTAGCCTGAGGTACCCATGAAATGGAAGACGAGTGCTCTTATCACGGATCTTAAGCTGCACTCTAACTTTTCCTTGGCTTATAGGAGGGGATCTTAATGAGATTTTTTATCATTCTAAGAAGATTGGGGGGCCTCCCAGACCCCAAAGTGTGATTGATAATTTTCGGGATAGCTTCATTGATGCTGGCCTTTATGATCTTAGGTACTGAGGTTATGATTTCATGTGGTGTAACTATCAACAGAATGGTGTTGTGGTGGAGGCGAGGTTAGACCAGTTTTGTGCAGATACAGAATGGTCTCTCCTTTTCCCGCAAGCTTCTTTTTTCATATAGATTTCGACCTCTCCGACCATTTGCCCATTCTCTTGAAATGCAGACCCAATGTTAATAAGAATGGGGATCACCATAAACGGTTCCTCTTCGATAACATGTGGATCACTGATCCCTCTTGTGCTGGTGGCGTCTCCTCATCTTCGGTGAAAATGTCAGACCCAGATGCTGTTCATAATTTGCTGTTAAAGTTGGACGAGTGCGCAGAGAGCTTAGCAGACTGGAACAAACATACATTTGGACATGCGGGGGCTGAAATCAGAAAGTTGGAACTGCAGCTTCATGGGCAGCATGATGCTATTAGTAGAAGGTAGACTTTAGGACTGATTCACGAGTGGAGGAAGAAGGAAGAGATCCTCTGGTGGCAATGAGCTCGCTATGACTGTTGAAGTATGGTGATGCAAACACAAGGTGGTTCCATATGAGAGCTAATATGAGAAAGGTTGTATTAATTATCTTGTTGATGATGATGGTGTACAACACTCAGAGGAGAATAAAATCACAAATATTATTGCACAATATTTTGGTAACCTGTTCTCCTCGTCTCTTGACCTAGATATGTCTGATGTGCTTGACTTTGTCCCTTGCCGTGTGACTGAGGACATGAATGTTCGGCTGTGCTCGCCCTATACCTGTGAGGAGGTTGAAATGGCCCTCAAACATATGCATCCCCCATAAAGCCCCTGGACCTGATGGTATGAACTCTTTCTTTTATCAAAAGTTTTGAGACATAATTGGGAATGACGCTGTGGCAGCGGTGCTGGCTATCTCAGAGGGTCACCCATACCTCTAAAACTCAATCATACCCATGTCACGCTTATTCCGAAGAAATTGAGCCCTGAGCTAATTAATCACGGAGTTTCGCCCTATAAGCCTGTGTAATGTTGCTTATAAATTGGTTACAAAGGCAATTGCGAACCGACTAAAACCTTTGTTACCTTCTCTTATATCAGACAGTCAAAGGGCCTTTATCTAAGGCCGTTTGATTTTGGATAACATCCTGGTTGCTTTTGAAATTTTACATGGTATGAGGGGAGACTCCTAGTCTAGTGGCTCGATAGCCATCAAACTTGACATGGCAAAAGCCTAAGACAGTGTGGAGTGGTCCTTCTTGCAAGGTGTGATGCTGAAGTTAGGGTTTAGAAGCCAAGGGGTCGAGTTGGTCGTGTGTTGCAAGAAAAAGTTTTAATATTTATAAACCCCAAGTGCAAGGTGTATCGTTGAGTACTTGGGGTGTCGTCCGCAGAGAATTGTGTTTCCAACTACCACGGCTAGCTAAAGTGTCTGGAGCTAGTTGCTTTTGATTTTGGATATCAGACAGTCAAAGGGCCTTTATCCAAGGCCGTTTGATTTTGGATAACATCCTGGTTGCTTTTGAAATTTTACATGGTATGAGGGGAGACTCCTAGTCTAGTGGCTCGATAGCCATCAAACTTGACATGGCAAAAGCCTACGACAGTGTGGAGTGGTCCTTCTTGCAAGGTGTGATGCTGAAGTTAGGGTTTAGAAGCCAAGGGGTCGAGTTGGTCGTGTGTTGCAAGAAAAAGTTTTAATATTTATAAACCCCAAGTGCAAGGTGTATCATTGAGTACTCGGGGTGTTGTCCGCAGAAAATTGTATTTCCAACTATCAGGGCTAGCTAAAGTGTCTCGAGCTAGGCAAGATCGAAGGTGAAGGAAGGAAACTAAACTACGCTAACAAACATAGAAAAAGCGACTTGGAGTTGTGATTTGACCAATGAATGAATCAACTAACCAAGACGAGTCCTAACCTACCCAAACTACATCATGAACTAGAGATGATCGGTTGCACCATCAAAGGCCACCCAAGCCCTCTCTTAAGGGTCATGAGCTAATCTAGTTAGCCTAATCACCTATTTTCATGGGATTAGCCCAATTAGATCATAAAACTAGCAACCTTGGACCTAACTCGATTCGGATACTATTTTCATATCTCGAACTCGGCTATTCCCTCTCCCACACTAGCTAATTGACCTCACCTCTCAGCATAAGTTAATTGTCCAAAAATATGGATGAAAGCCCTCTCAGGCATTTCATCGAACACTTGGCGGGCGTGAAGGAAAACTCTAAGGTCTAGGCATAGATTGAGCATGGTTAGGCCAAATACAAGATTAGTTAGCCATCAAGAGGCTAATCACAATCCAAGCCAACACAATCTACCAACAAAACATCACAAACACATGAAAACCTAAACTAACAAACAAAAACGTAAACTTGAAGAACAAAACAAAGACAATGAAACAAAACGAATCTAAACAACTAAATAACATGAATTAACAACAAAAGCTAAACATATAAACTAAACAAAACAAATACAAGAATTAAAACAACCAAACATAAACAACAACAACAATGAAAACTAAAGAGATAAAAGGGGAGAAAACTTAGTCTTGAATTGATGAAGAAACTTAAAATCCAAAGGTTGAATCCAAGATTACAATCTTCAATCCTAAACTAATCCTCCTCTTGAGTTTTTATTTGCTAAACTAACCTAAAATCTAACCTAAGAATCGCCAGAGAAACACCCCAAGCGAACCCCGTGCGACCCCCTTGAACAAACGCCCGAACGGACCTTAAATAGAAATCGCGAAAACGATGAACTGGGGGGGGCACGACCGAGTGAAGTGGCACGGTCACACCGTGCCACTTCACTGGTGGCACGGTGGTCCGCCCCTCCCCCGGTTTGTCCTTTTTTGTCTGTTTTCGCTGCTTTTCTTCGTTTTGTTCCGTCTTCGTCCCTTTCCGTGACGTTTGCTTGATTTGGAGTTATTTCCTATAAAACATAAATAAAACAAGTAAAAATCCTAAAAATTAAGTTATTATACGAGCTAAAAGTGGGTGAAAGAGGCACGTAAAATGGGTGAATTTATCGTTCATCACACCCCTACACCCATCTTTTGCTCGTCCTCGAGCAAAACAAAATAAAAACTAACTAAACAGCTAACTCACTTTCGTAGGAATCACGGTTGCATTTAGCATATGCAACAAGCCCTTTAAACCCCTTGGTTACCCCAAGTGGACGAGTAAGGTCTCGTAAGGGTTTGCAGAAAATATACCCACAAAATCTCAAAAAGGAAAAACAAAGAAAACAGAAACAAAAATCGAAAAATGAAAATGACAAAACATAATATATACATCAGGGTGAACTGTACACGTTCGGATCAACCAAAACCCCCTAGTAACTCAAGTATCAGTTTGTACACAAGCATTATATGCATTTTAGGATATATCATCCCAAAGAATGGCATCCAGACATCAGCTTTTCACCCCACGACGTATGAAACTATTGAATCCATTCTGGTGTCTGTATGCAAGTGTATCATCACCGTAAGACTTTGACCTACTAAAATCAAACTCAATCCCACGCAACTGATACAAGCTATCTTTTTGAATAGCTAGCATGGAAAGCAAGCTTCCCCAGTAATAGTATTGCCTCAAAGGGTGACACCCAGTAACGCGTGCCTCAAAGGGGTACTTGTCATTCCAAACTCTTTTCTTCACCATTTTCTTTTCTTTCCGTTATTTATTTTTTTTTTCAATACAAACTCATGCCACGCCTCAAAGGGATACACCCAGTAGCGCTTGAATTTGTTTGTTTTTGCTTTTGTTTTGGAAAAGGGGGTGCCAGCATATACAAAGGGAACTGTGCAGTAGACAAGTAGGAGAGCCGATCGCGAAAGATTAAGAATATAAGATAATGATAATACAATAATTAGGATTGGATTACAAAGTTACAACAGACTGTTGGGGTTAGAACTGAGGCCTAAAATGATAGATTGGAAATGAATATCTATCATGCACATTATACTTATATACGAGCTAATAGTCAAGGTACCGGAGATCAGGACTGATCAAAATAGTACAAAACTCCCCTAAATTCAAAAGGAAAAGAAAAATTTATACAAAAAGGAGAAAAATTGAAAATTTTATACAAAAAATGAAAAATTTTCACAAAAATAAGAAAAAAAGGGGAGAAAGAAAAGGGGAGATGACCCCACCCCCACACCTAAATCTCACAATGTCCTCATTGGGAGCCGTGAGTCATCACCAACACACAAAAATAAAGAAAACAAAATCAAACACATGACATACAAAATCGACAAATATAAACACAAGCTAACACACTCTCCCAAAAATACAATCTCATCCAATCAACAACAAGATCACACATATATACAAACTAACACCACTAAAAACATGTAAAAACCAACCCAACAACACCACCAATCACAACACAATAAATATCCACGAAAACACAAAAACGGTGATCATAACCATCAATGGCTCAACAACATCCAAATTTCACCATACGATGATCACCAACAAAAACACAATCCTAATATCCACAACTAAACAAGAACAAAAAGAAAGAAAAGAAAAATAAAAAGAAGAGGGGGAGAGTGAGAATGATTATACCAGGTCAGGTACTGAATGTACCCGAACTACACCTCGCTAGGACGAGGTTGGGGAAGCGTGAGGAGCATCAGCCACTCCTCGGCGGCGTTCAGGATGCGCATCGCCAACTCAGATGCCATCAATGCTCGCAGAAGTTTATCAAACACCTGAGCCTGCAACTCAGATGAGTGTAAGTAAGAGCACCCAAGCATGAATATAGGAGTGATAGTAAGTGCTCTTCTAAATTTATCAAATGCCTTAGAAAAATCAGTAGAATGATTGACTGCAATAGGGAAGATGATTTTTCCAGGCATGTCCTCTAGGTATAGACTATAAGGGTCAAGGGAGGGGTCATACTCTCTAAAAGCACCTAGGGACTCAGAACAGTCAACTACATTCCCCTCAAGTATTACATGAGGATTGATAAGTAACATATCACAACACTTAGAGGAATGGGAGGGTTGTGAACATGAAGAGGAAGCATGGAATGTGTCAAGAGAGTTGGGGGATATATTATCACTAAAATCAGGACTAGTTGGTCCTGCAACCACAACATCCATGCATGAAGTCCCTGTGGGAGTCTCATGAAAATCATGCACCTCAATAGAAATATTGCCGGACTCAGACCAAGTATCATCCTCATCAACACTAGCGCTAACGCCGAGGGTCTCACCTACCTCGAATTCCGTCGACTGAGCTAAAGGGGAAGGTGGATCAGGAAAGGTCATGATAAGCGGAGTGTTGTCCCAAAGGGTATTAGAAAAGGAGGGAGCAACGCTGAGCGAAGTAGTCAAGGGAGGGTCGAGTACGTCCTCTAGTCCGGACTCTAGAAGAGGGAAAGACGCACCATCATCACCCAGATTGACATCAAGTCTAGGAGCACTAGAACTAAGGTCAGTCTCGGGTGATATGTCATACTCCCGTAGGTTATTAGCAAACTCAATTTGTTGCTTATTCATTGTCTCTATCATATTGCGAAGTCTAGCAAAGCCTTCATTAGAAATATAATAGGGACAAGAATTACTGGCATGATCAGAACAATGACAAATTTCACATACAGAAGGGGCATAATCAGGGATGCAAGGGGGTGGGGTACAAGAATCAGAACAACTAGTTTCAAATTCATAAGTATCCCAAGCCAACCAATCAAGAAAATTACATGTTTCATTAACATCTTTAGCGCAGAAATTCCAGTACTCTAAAAGAGCACGGGTCTCACAATTCACACCCTCATAAACTGTATTCAAAAGTTCCCACTTCTCCACATAAAAATCGCAATGAGCAAGAAAAGCATGTAATCTATCGTAGTTCCGCCAAAACAATTCATGCTCATATTGAGGGAAGTGGGAAAGAGACATTTTTTTTTCAATTTTCAATTTTTTTCGAAATAAAAGCCTAGTCTCGAATGCCTAAGTAAGCTATAATATTGGAAAGCACCAAGTCCCCGACAACGGCGCCAAAAACTTGTTGCAAGAAAAAGTTTTAATATTTATAAACCCCAAGTGCAAGGTATATCGTTGAGTACTTGGGGTGTCGTCCGCAGGGAATTGTGTTTCCAACTACCATGACTAGTTAAAGCGTCTCGAGTTAGGTAAGATCGAAGGTGAAAGAAGGAAACTGAACTACACTAACAAACATAGAAAAAGCGACTTGGAGTTGTGATTTGACCAATGAATGAATCAACTAACCAAGACAAGTCCTAACCTATCCAAACTACATCACGAACTAGAGATGATCGGTTGCACCATCAAAGGCCACCCAAGCCCTCTCTCAAGGGTCATGAGCTAATCTAGTTAGCCTAACCACCTATTTTCATGGGGTTAGCCCAATTAGACTATAAAACTAGCAACCTCGGACCTAACTCGATTCGGATACTATTTTCATGTCCCGAACTCGGCTATTTTCTCTTCCACACTAACTAATTGACCTCACCTCTCAACATAAGTCAATTGCCCAAAAATATGGATGAAAGCCCTCTCAGGCATTTCATCGAACACTTGGCGGGCGTGAAGGAAAACTCTAAGGTCTAGGCATAGATTGAGTATGGTTAGGCCAAATACAAGATTAGTTAGCCATCAAGAGGCTAATCACAATCCAAACCAACACAATCTACCAACAAAACATCACAAACACATGAAAACCTAAACTAACAAACAAAAACGTAAACTTGAAGAACAAAACAAAGACAATGAAACAAAACGAATCTAAACAACTAAATAACATGAATTAACAACAAAAACTAAACATATAAACTAAACAAAACAAATACAAGAATTAAAACAACAAAACATAAACAAGAACAACAATGAAAACTAAAGAGATAAAAGGGGAGAAAACTTAGTCTTGAATTGATGAAAAAACTTGAAATCCAAAGGTTGAATCCAAGATTACAATCTTCAATCCTAAACTAATCCTCCTCTTGAGGTTTTATTTGCTAAACTAACCTAAAATCTAACCTAAGAATCGCCAGAGAAACGCCCCAAGCGAACCCCGTGCGACCCCCTCGAATAAACGCCCGAACGGACCTTAAATAAAAATCGCGAAAACGACGAACTGAGGGGGGAGGCACGACCGTGTCACTTCACTGGTGGCACGGTGGTCCGGCCCTCCCCCGGTTTGTCCTTTTTTGCCGGTTTTCGTTGTTTTTCTTCGTTTTGTCCTGTCTTCGTCCCTTTCCATGACGTTTGCTTGATTTGGAGTTATTTCCTACAAAACATAAATAAAACAAGTAAAAATCCTAAAAATTAAGTTATTATACGAGCTAAAAGTGGGTGAAAGAGGCATGTAAAATGGGTGAATTTATCGTTCATCATCATGAGATGCGTGAAGTCGAAATCGTTCGTTTCTAGTCAATGGCTCGCCTAAGGGGCTCATCATCCCAAGTAGAGGACTTCGTCAGGGAGATCCCATTTCTCCGTATTTATTCCTTTTTTGCTTGGAAGGTCTCTCGGGTTTATTGAGGAAGGCGGTGGAGTAAGGGGCTTTGCATGGCTATAATCTGTGTCACGGTGCGCCTATTATCTCACACCTATTGTTTGCTAACAATACCATCATTTTCTGTGGGGCTGATGTTGCTCAAGCTACTGTAGTCAAGGCCCTACTCCTTTAGTACGAGAAAGCCTCAGGTTTAAAGGTAAATTTTTCCAAGACAAATGTCTCGTTTAGCAAAGGTGACTCAGTGGAGTGCATGAATCAGGTTACCCTCTGTTTAGATATTAGGGAGGTTCTTTCTCATGATAAGTATTTAGGGGCATCTACTTTCATTGGAAGGTCAAAGAAAAAGCCCTTTTTGTTCTTGGTGGACCGTACTAAGAAAGGGATGTCGGTTTGGATGGAGAAGTTGGTATCCTGGGTAGGTAGAGAGGTGCTAATAAAGGCAGTTGCTCAAGCTATCCGTACCTATATTATGAGTGTGTTCAAACTTACCAAAGATCTTAGTCATACCATCCAGGCCTCAATTTGCCGTTTCTAGTGTGGGTATAAGCAAAAGGGCCACAAAATCCATTAGGTGAATAAGGGTGCACTTTGTAAGAGTCAGGATTATGGCGGGCTAAGGTTCCGGGATATGGCAGTTTTCAATTATGCTCTCTTGTCTAAGCAATTTTGGAGATTGGCCACAAACATGTCATTGTTGGCGGCTCGTATCTTACAAGCTAAATATTTTCCTAACGGAGATATCTTCAGGGCTTCTCTGGGTCAGCGACCGAGTTTCTCTTGGCGGAGTATTTTGGGAGTTTGTGACGTGATCATCTGAGGCTCGTACTGGCTGGTGGGTAACGGGGCCTCGTTATCCATTTGGGATGACTGCTGGCTTTCGAGGCCGAGGTCCTTTAGGCCTATCAGGCCAAGGTCTGCTACATCCCCTAATATGAAGGTTAGTGAGCTTATTGACTATGATAATGGTTGTTGGCGTGAGTCCTTGGTTAGACAAATCTTTCTCCATTGTGATGTTAATGTTATTTTGAGTATCCCACTTTGTGGGTCTTGGCCAGATGATAAACTTGTTTGGTTCTATCACCCTCATGGTACCTTCTCGGTAAGATCCGCTTACCACATGCTTATATCTGATTTCGGAATGGATATGGGTGGTTCCTCGGCTGCCTCTTCTTCTTTTTGGAAGTTTTTATGGGCTTGTGATATCCCCCCGCGTATGAAGGTTTTTGCGTGGCGCGCTTGTACTAGGATCCTACCTACTGCATTTGGGATTTCTCGATGTATCTCGGGGTTCTCCATGCGTTGTCCCGTGTGTGACCATGTGGAGGAAACCGACGTCCATGCCATTTTTGAATGTCCACTTGCTGTTCTCATTTGGGAGGGATGTGACCTTGAGGAATGTCTTTGGGCTGCATAATTTCGTTCTGTTCGTGACTATATGGAGAAGGTTTTTTCATGTCCTTGACTCTGATCACACTAGAGAGTTTATTGCAGTTATGTGGGAATGCCGGAATGCCCGGAATACGTTCATCCTCCAAAAAATGAACCCTAATGTGTCATCGGTTGGTAGCAGAGCCATCTTGTTTGTAAAGAGCTTTCTGGAGCATCATGATCTTGACGTACCCTTAGTATCAAACCAGCACCCGATAGTTTGGAGTCCTCCAGCACACGGTTACGTCAAGATGAACTTTGATACTGGATGTGTGGGGGAGACCTGTTGGGGATGGGGGTTCGTGTTACGGAACCATGATGGTGATGTTCTAGGGGCTGGTACCAAATAAGGGATGGGCTTTGCTGGCCCACTGATTGAAGAGGCACGTTCCTGCTTCTTTGGTCTCAAGCATGTTACGAGATGGCATTTCGCAATATTATAGTCGAAGGGGATTGTCTCACACTGATTCAATGGCTCAAGTCGGGAACCCGTCTTGATAATTTAAGTGGTTTATTTATCGATGATATTGTGTCCTTAGTTGAACGCTTTGATTTTGTTTCTTGGTCTGTTGTCAAGAGATGGGGTAATAGGGTAACCCATCAGTTGGCTCACTGGCAACCCTTTTGCTTTGAGTGTAAACTGTGGGATTCTGATGTCTCAGAGTGTATTCTTACTCGGGCATTGGATGATTTGTACGCTTCCATTAGTGCAAATCTAATATAATACCCCCCTTTCTTTGATCAAAAAAAGAATATATATTTTCCATGGCACAACAATTTTTTCTCTTACCAAATTATAACACTACTTAGAAACAAATGTGAGAATTTAGAAAAAAAATATATACATTCTCATGCTTTTTGTTCCTAGAAATCTGTCCTTTCAATCCCACATGCCTCTACTCTAGACTTGCACACATCTGGCAAACGGTAGGACATTTCCAATTGAGTTCGGGTAATGTGCAATGAATCAGATATTCCATACAAGTTACATAAAGCACTTTCATAGGCAATCTATAAGTACTTCATAGGCAATCTGTAAGTACTAACTAGTAAATGACGATATACAGACAACAATAAGCCAACCCATTACTCTAAAATTAAGTAACCTACATTAAAAGTGTGGTCTCATCTAACCACCGATAAGGCATGCTTGATGTGATTACTATTTAAAACCATTTTATTGACATGGGACAACTACCCGCCATTCTAACAAATGTGACCAGTTAGATTTAAATACACTACTTTCTTTTGTCCCATGTCGATTGTAAAAGACATCTATTATTTTAATATTATATTATTATTAAAATTTACTTTTTAAAAAATTCAATATTAGTTTTATTGGTTAAATACTCATTTCAACAATGTAAATGAATTTAATGTTTGTTTTTACATATTCCATAAATTTCGCCATGGCTATGGGACATGGGGA
>JAKOGI010000026.1:672316-682316 GCA_029747015.1 Carnegiea gigantea
GAGTCTTTGTTTTACTATAATCGAGCTATTATTGGTCTATAAAGAAGTAGTGTTGTACCAACACAGGTTGGTTCAAGTGGTTTGACAGTTGTTCCCCTTAAGCAAAGTCTCAGGTTTCAGTCTTGTAAATGAAAAATATATGATGAGAGAGTTCCACCTTTTATTGGGCTAACAGTGGCTCGACTCTAGTGAAATAGAGATCCAAGACAAAAAAAATAAAGGGGTAATGCTCTCCCATTATAGTGTTTCTCTCTTTATAAGACTCAAACTAAAAACCTTACTTAATAAAAATAAGTGTCAAACCATTTGAACCAACCTATGTTGATATTAATACTAATATTTTAAACTATTAGTAAGATTTTCCTTCCTTTTGTCGCAATGTTATTGAGAATGTTATGCAAAATGATCACTAAGATTTTTGTTATTATGTACTTTTTTGTTTAATTCATACTGATATATTTTGCATGATAGAATCATTTTTCTCTTACCATATTATTGCACTATTTAGAAACCAAAATGTATGAATTTTACAAAAAAATGATATTTTACACACTTTTAAATTTTTAATTAAACTAATGCTAATAATTAATTAGAACTTGATTATTCATTTAAATTGATAAGCCACATTATCTTCAACTAGGATGTTTAACTATCATAATATGCTAGAGATTGACATTGAAAAAAAAAATTAAAATAATGCATTTTCCACAGAGTATTCTTTAATTTTGTAATAACATATATAGAAAAATTAAAAGAATTGATTTCCTATAGTGTATTATTATATTTAGTGGCAACAATCTGTTTTAAACTTAATGTTATAATTTTTATATTTTAGGGCACAACACCTCTTCTGCACCAAAAAAATAAATAAAAAAACTCTCAAAAATATTCTCATACATCGTATGAATGAAACCAGTTATCGACACTAAAGATATGCAAACTTTTAGAAAATGGGTGTCCTTAATGTTTGGACTTGCGCCCATCTCAAACACTATTGGACCCTCCCAATAGAGTTTGAGTAACATGTCATGAATTAGGTATCCCTTTGTATAAGCTACTTCATAGGTAAACTATTGAAACTACATAGTAATTGGTAACAGTATAAGGACAGCACTAAGCCTAATCCTTTCCTCTAAAGATCTAAAAATGTACATTAGAGGGTGGTCTCATCTCACAACCAATTAGAATACTCTTGGAGGGACTTCGTATCCACTATCCAGAACCATTCTATCAAAGTAGGTGTGTCCTATTTCAACACAATGGGGGTCTGTGACCTATTAATTAGGTACATCCAGAGTGTAATCTAAAAAGTAAACATTTGTTAATTCAATTGACAATATTTTTCAGTAGTTCTTCTTAGATGTTTAGTTTCAAATCTCACTTGTACTGACAGTTGCGTGTCTTTTTACTCTAAAAGAGTACATGACATATATATATATATATATATATATATATATATATATATATATATATATATATTTCGGAGTGTTGGCTTATAAAAAAGACACATGCTCAAAGGTTAATGGTAGTAGAGATGAGGATGATTAGGTAGATGTGTGGTTATATGAAAATGGATAGAATTAGGAATGGGATAATCAGATATTTAGTTAAAGTGGCTCTCATAGAGGATAAGATGAGAAAAACAAGACTCAAATGGTTTGGCCATGTGAAAAAAAGGAGTGTGGAAGCTCCAGTAAGGAGATGTGAGAGGATTAACATCCTCAAAGGTAAAAGATGTAGGGACGGCCAAAGAAGTGTTTGGACGAGGTGATTAGAGAGGATTTGAACGTTGTAGGATTGAAGGAGGAAATGACTCAGGATAAGAGACTATGGCGGGATAGGATTAGGATCTTAGATCACAGAGAGTTGGCCACCTGATTTGGTTGTGGTTTTTTTTGTATGTCGTGTTTGTATGCAGGTAGTACATATATTTGGGAAGAGATATTGTTTGTCTACGTTAAGGTATAGTACTTTCCTCTGTTATGTTGTGCTTTTGTTTACATAGTATGGACACCTAATGTTTTTTACAAAATCTTTATTTTATAAAATATTTTTACAAAATTTTGTTTTTGTGAGTTTCTTGGATTCAGCTTCTCCACGGATAGAGATGCCGGTAGAGGTAAGACTGTCTATATTTGGATCTTCTCAAACTTCGCGAAAACGAGACCCAGACTAGGAGATGTTGTTGTGTTAGTGTGTGTGTACATATATATAATATATATATATATATATATATATATATATATATATATATATATATATATATATATATATATATATATATATATATATATATATAACCTTGTATGTAAAAGATGGGGCTACGTAGCGTGATGAAGAGCAAGATGGTCCTCTGCATTCAAGTTGAAACGGCATCAACTCAGTAACTAAAGGGTTGTCTGTTGGGCTGTTCCCTCATTATTGAATCAGGAAATAATTAAAAATTAAAAAAGGCAAGACGAAGAAAGATAGTGTCGGCGTTGGTGATTTCCCAAAAAAACATTTTCGAATGACCCGAATCACAAAGTACATTTCTTGAAAGTCAGAATCAACAATGTCGTCGTAGTATAGTGGTAAGTATTCCCGCCTGTCACGCGGGTGACCCGGGTTCGATCCCCGGCAACGGCGTTCGATTTTTTTGTCTTTATTTCCAAAACCTTTCTTCCCCCGTTATTCTGCCAACGTTAGTTTAATGCCATGTTGATGATATATGGGATTTAAAATTGTCTTTTTTGTTTTGTTGATGCTGTTCAGGTTTAAAATCATTTAGTACGAAGATAGATGGGATTGAACAATAAAATGAAAAGGTTAGTATTTAAAAGTAATTTATCAAAATCTTAAGCAGAATTAATATATTATAATAACTCACTATTTTTTTGAACATATGCAAGATTGTTTTGTAAAATTATCATAATTAGGAATCTGCAACTACGAACTACTAGAAATTGTAATTGAGATACAAGGGCTCTCTCAATTCACTTTCTTTTACCTACCTAATTAGTTAAAGAAAAAAGTATACTCCATAAAATAAATAAAAAAAATGATTGTGTAAGGAGTACAACTTTAAAAATAACAAGATTGATAAATCAAACACCTTTTGTTAAACTACATAGCTTTGCTATTCTAATGTAATTTTAAACTTGGATATAACTTGTGCAAATTTTTGTAGGGATTTGATGTATTGAACTGTGAACGATCAACCACTCACTTGTGATTATTAGGAATAACAACCACGACATGTGATAATAAGAATTTACGTATTGTTAGATTAATTTATTTTTTTGTAATTAACATCACATCTTCTTTTTGGGATGTGTTTTTGGCCAAGTTAATCCACTTTTGAGTTATGGAGGATAAAGAATCTATGACGATGAGGTTAGAAGTGTAAGAGGGTGACTTTTGTATGAAAAATGGGAAAAATCTTACCTTAAGAGAAATATATGCATTCTCTATTTTTTTTTTTTCCTCAAAAAGATGAAACACTTGCCACATATTTAAGTTATGATCCTTAGTGACCATCATGAGACTCCTTACCAATTGATTAATACAAATTAATTCAAGTGGTTTGACACTTTTTTTTTTTTAAGGATCTCAAGTTTAAGTCTTGTGAATGGGGAAAAAAAAGATATCTGATATAAGAATTGTGCCTCTTATTATGCCAATAGTAGTTCGACTTCAGCAAAATAAAAGATCTAAAACCAAAAAAAAAAGTCGTTAACAGTTGGAACTTGGGACCAATTTTTAGAAAGACAGTTCTAGCTTGCTCTTTTTTTTTTGGGGGGGGTTTTTTTTTTGGGGGGGGGGGAATTCTCAGCCAACACATCCGTAACCTTCTGGACCTAGTCATCTCCTGTCCAAGGCTCCATTGATCTTAGATTGGGTTCTTCAGTGCCCCCAACTCCATACCTAGACCTGACAAATGGGTCATTCGGGTCGGGTATGATTCGGGTCACTTTCGGGTCAACTATGTTCAGGTCGAGTTCGGATTCGGTTTGGGCGAAGTTCGAATTTGGGTCACTTTCGGGTCAATCATGTTCGGCGGGTTCAGTTCGGTTTCGATGAAATTCGGGTTCAGGTCACTTACGAGTGTCATGTTTGGGTCGATACGGGTTCGGTTCGGGTGGAGTTTGGGTTGGGTCTATTTCAGGTTGTCTACAGCTGCCCGATTCGAATCGGGTATGGGTCAAGTGTAATTTGGGTCTGGCAGGATTCAATTCAATGTTTGGGCTAATATCGGGTCAGGTGTAAATTGAATCGGGTATAAATCAAATTGGATTAATTTTAAATCATTATATGTTTTCAATGCAGTCATTTTTAGTTCTTTACTTTTAACTTGCATTTAAAAGATAAAAACCGTTTAGCTAGACAAATCCTTTTGTTATATATTTTTCTTTTAATTCATACGTCAATGATTGATTAATTATACATTATATATACACACACACATACACACACACATATACATATATATATATATAGACACACACACACACACACACACACACACACACATATATATATATATGGTTAGTTCTAAACTCACTAAGAGAATTAGTAAAGTACAAATACAAGTATACAACTCATCCCAAACCCTATATCAAATGCGCCATGCAATTATACAAAGAATTATGTGTCGTTAATTTAAATTAATCATCTCAATTGAGTTTATGCGATGGCAAAATAAGTAAATCAATCTAATGTAAATCATTTGTCAATAGTCTCATTTGTGAGCTCCAATACTAAAATATACCTTGAAAAATGAAAAAAAAGAAAGAAAATAACGAAATTGTTTTTTTAGACCTCGGTGTTAGTTTATAACTTCACGTTTGTCATATTAGGAGTTGGTAAATAGAAATAACTTTGTTCAAGTCGACATTTTTAGTAACCGAATCAATGTTCTTTGATAGCTCGTTAAGTGATCATGCATCAACATTCAAATATTAGTCTTTGTGAGATTAATAATCTGATCTGTATTTGTTTAATGAGTCAAAACTAAAAAATAACGGCAATATATGAGTGTGTGTCAATTAACATTATATTTATGTGATTGTGAATGCTCGTTATCAAAACTCGAGATTTGGAATTTAATTGTCCAAAATTCAAATGAGTCACATTATTATGAGATCATATGCAATGATATATACTTGAATATGATTATGTAGAATTAAATATATTATAAAGATGATCTAGAATTGTAGATCAGTAGTGTAGAATTTTTGACAGTAGTCACATAATGATATTATAAATTTATAGTCATAGCGTGTATTGCATTAAGTCGTTAAGTAAATCAAATAGTAAAATATGATTGCTAGATCCTAATAAGTTTAATAAATTATTAATTATACTTATCTTTTCTTAATTCCTATTGTGACAAAATATTTTCTCTTATATTTTTACTATATATCTATCAAATTAAAAATTTAAAACTATCAACTATTTTATTTTTCCTCTTGAGTTTTTAATTGATTTTATTGGTAAAAATTCCCTCTTAAGTTATTTTTCTTTTCCCACCTAAACTCAATTAATTGAGTTGAAAAATTTAAAATTTCCCCCAAAAGAGAAAAGACTAAAATCCAAAAAAAAAGTTACTACTTACTTGGATAAAATTGAGTTGGGCAAGAATCGGATCGGTTTTAAATCGGGTACGGTTCGATTCGGGTTCGGTTCGGATTGTCCATTTTCGGTTCACTTCGGGTCGGGTCATTATGGATCGAGTTTGAATTAAGTTGGGCCATTTCGAGTACAGGTCATTTCGAGTCATGCTACAATTCGGGTTTCGTTCGGTTTTGGATTGGTTTACTTCGGAAGTTCGGGTCCAAGTCGGTTCATCCCATTCAGGTGTCGGTTTGGGTATGGATTCGGGTCGTTTGGTTCGGGTTTCGGATCTCAGGTCAGTTTTACTAGGTCTATCCATACCCCCTATTTACGTGGCTTGTTTAATATTATATCCAAATAAAGGAATTTGCCTATTACTAGGGGTAGACAATGAGTTAGGTATGTACCCATCAGATCAATCAGGTCAGTTTGTTTAAAATATGGTAATAAAAGGTTGAGTCAATAATGGATTGCGTCAATAGTAATTCGGCCTATCAATGCATATTAACGGGTCGAAAAGGGCCGACTCATTAACGATCTGTTTAATGACTCTTTTTTTTAAACCTCTTTGCCACCTTATTTTATATTCTACAATTAGTTAAACTTGTTATCAACACTTTACATATAATAATTATTATACAAAGGGTTTTTTTTTTTTTTTGGCAAGTTTGTTTCATTTTAAAATGGGCCAAAAGCATATCGCTCATATGTCGACCCAATTTAACCCATTTATTTACATAAAAACCTGACCCGATCCAAACCATTAATTGAGCCGGCCTTAATCTGAGCAACTCGCTTTGTAAACAGGTCGTCTCTAACCCGACCCAACTCAGTCCATTACCCACCCCTACTTACCATTTTTTTTTAAAAAAAAAAAGAGGCTGGTGTTGCTTAATGATATTAAAAGCATATGATAACAACTTATATCGAATCTTGTCTTAAATAGTGTGTATACATACATACATATATATGTGTGTGAATGTGAAGATGCTAGTATTAACCATGTTTTCCAAGAAATTATTCATCAATATGTAGTACAGTATGCTTTTTTTTTTTTTTTAAAACTAGTCTTCTAAACAAAAAATTTAAACAAGTCCTTTATTAAAAAGGGTACAAGTGTACAACCCTATTCTCTACCACTTATTTTGAATGAACTTATTCTAATGTAAGTTGTTAGAACTTATTTTGAACTTATTATAATCCTTTTCCTAACTTATAATTAGACCTGTCAAAAATTGACCCGACCCAAAAATTTGACCCGAATCCGCCCGAAAATTTTGGATCTTGAACACGATTTTCTCGACCCGAACCCGAAAAATTCGCAAATTAGCGGATCAAACCCGACCCAAATCCGAACCCACCCGCTTGACCCAAACATTATATCCTTAGTTTTTTATTTTTCTCTAATTTATCTCTTTTAACAATAATGGTTAGTCATATTTATTGATATTTTGAAAAGACATTATATAACTATTGTATCTATTTATAAATTAAATAATAATAACCTTATTTTTTCTTCTCCATTCTCTGAAAATAGAACCATACACAACCTTTAGATGAAAAAACGTTAAAAATAGGTATAAAATTGCATGGAATAACTATCTAATCTTTTTAAGAAAATTAATTTAAAAGAAGACAAGTATTAAAGATGTGAAAGTCATACCATTTATAGTTAGTAAACAAATCTGTCTAATTTTTTTAAAATTAATTAGTTTGTAATAATTTAAATTTTTGATGTTATAACTGTAAAATAATATCTTGTACTTCTTTTATTTAATTTTATTTGATTTTCGTTCTAACTAGTCTTGAATTATGATGCAAACGATAGAAAAAAAACTAGCCGTATTCGTATTGGGGTCGGTCCATTAACAAAGTTTTACCTAATTGGACATTGATAAGTTAATTAATAAAAATATTAAATCATTAAATAGGTTATTAGCAGTGAAACTGCTACAACTTATTAAAATGCTCTGGACGGGTTGCCCGATAACTGGTCAACCCATTATTAACCATCTTTCAATGTACGAATTGATCTACCTAAAATCAAGTGGGGTTTAATTCTTTACCCACCCATATAAGATGTTCATATATTATAATAAAATATTTTAATATTTTAATATTCTTTTGAGAATACAATTTTGAGTAATAAATATACAGAATTTTTGATTTAAAAAAATAAAATAACTCACAGAAAAGGCGCACTAAACCCGTTGGGTTGATCCGAAACCCATAAAATCGAAATACACTCGCCCGTATTTTACCCAAACCCGAAATACACCCGACCCGTATTTTACCCGAATCCGCATACACCCGACTCGTATTTAACCCGCCCGTCCGAACTGACATGTCTACTTACGACATATTTAAATTTGCGTAAATTTATTTTCTGAACTCATGATCAACTTATTTGTTAAAATTGTCCTAAGTTTATTGTAAACTGATTTCATTGAAATATATTCCCAAAGAATAAGTTAAAAAAAATGAGGCCTTAAAAAGTTCTACTTATTTTTCACCTTTCAAAAATTTAGCAAGCAATAACTAGTTAATGTTAAATATTTTCCTAAATAGATCTATGTGATGGAATTTCCATTCTATTCCAATTAATTTTTTTCTAAGACACCAAGTTGCATTTCAATTAATTGCAGAAACCATGTTCCGACGCAAAATTAAGGAGGAAAGAGAGGGGTGCTGCGACGTGTAGGCCGTGTCTGCTCTCGTCGGTGACGGTGGCCCTCATTTTTTAACCTTCTTTTTTCCATTCAATTATGCATTTTAATCGGAGTTAAATTAATTGTAATTTAATTTGTCACCTCATAGAGACACAGGAATAAAAAATGCAATTATGAAATTTTTTAGCGGTCAAAAAGGAAAGTTTTTAATGCTGAAAATTACAATTAGACAATTTCAATTAGAGCACCTTTAAATAAAATTTTAAAATGCTCAATTGAGAATTATATAGAACCCTATGCATCAAGTATCAACCAAGCTAACTTAAGATTTATGATCATTTTCTTTTCTGCTTTGGTATCTTGGTATTGTTTGATAATTAAATACATATCCAACTTATTTTTGTATTATTTTTAAAAATATGTAGGTCCAGTTTAATGAAATATTATAGAAAGGAGGATTTATGGGTCCACCAAGATCCAAGATTAAGTAATAAATCATCTTACTCCTTCGACCCCACCCCCCAAAAAATCATCTCACTCCTGGCACAGTCATCACACAAATGATTTTAAATTTTTATTGATGTTGCAAAATTTACAAAGCTTATATCATACTCCTAGGAGTACATGTTCTTACAAACCACATCAGCGCCATATATTAAAAGTTGTCTATATAACAAATACACACTGAAAAAATAATATATGCGTGGCAAGTGGGAATATACACTCACATATGTATGATATATATATTACCCAAAATTTAGAACTTAACAGTCATCATTAGGCCTTAATTTCATCTATAAAAGGGCGAAAAATCAAGTTGCCATAGGACATGTAAACAATTGGGGCTTATTCATATTTTAAATTTTAGGGATGTTTGATAAATAACTTTTTGAAGAGTTTTTAGATGAAAAAGAGTTTTTTTGACTAAGATTAGTTATTTGATCAAATAAAAAACTAATTTAGGTGTTTGATGAAAATACTTTAGCCCGGTCTAGTAAACAACTGTTAGCTATTTATATTAACTATTTGAATTATCTGTTTGCATTAGCTATTTGAATTAGTTATTTATAAAAGAAGTGTTTGGTAAAATTAATTGTTTTTAAAAAAATATTAAATAAAATTTTATTTGTGCCCTTATCTCTAAATTACTTTTTAATTAAAAATAATTTTTCATTTACTAGTTATCTTATCTTGTTTTCAAAAAGAATTAAATTGATGTCATATATACAAATTAATTTTATTGATAAAATCTTAATTGTTACTAATTGTATATAATTCGTATTCTTATTAATCTTTGTTTTCTTTTCAACTTGTGTATATCTATCCACACGATAATTATGTCTTAAAATATAATTTTGTTATTTGCTGCACATTTTATTATTATGAATTGAAATTTATATATTCGAATGATTTAATATTGGATAGATTAAATTTAAATAATACACATTAAATATCACTACAAAGGCTAATGACATATGGTGTAACTTTTTCAAAGTCTTAAGTAATTATGTCATTTTCACAAATAGTTATTCACAAAAGGCTAATGAAAATAGCCTTTTGAGAAAGAACTTTTTGGGTTCAAAGAGCTCTTTCAACCAGCTCTTCAACCAAACACTGATTTAGTTGTTTTGACTAGTCAAAACAGTCAAAACTCTTCAAAAAGCTCTTTTTCTTCAAAAAGCTCTTGCAACCAAGAAAGTAAATAAATCTAGTAAATAATCAAAAACTCTATTAAT
>JAKOGI010000026.1:687316-907316 GCA_029747015.1 Carnegiea gigantea
TTAAATTATGTTTGGAATCTATAAATACACACCAAAAAAAAAAAAAGTCAGTTGAAAAATCCAAATAATAATAATAATAAAAATAAATGAAATAAAAAAAAATAAGGACCCAATTTAAGTCTCAGAGTTCGAAATTTTGGGATCAAAGTTATGAGATATTTTTATACAAGTTTTTGATTTGAAAAATTGAAATCTTGGAATTTTAGATTTGAAACTTGTAGATGGAAAATATGAATCACTTTATACGAATTCCAGATTTGGAGATTTGAAATTTTAAATTTTGAAATTTAAAATTTGAAATTTTGGGATCCAAAATATGAAAAAAAATTTATTCGAATTTCACATGGAAAGTGCAAAATTTTGGAGTTATTTAGTGCATGAACTTACTTCTGCAACATCCTCCTCAAATCTAAATTTCTGAGATTTGTTTGTTCACCAACTTTGACTAAATGTGGATAAAAACCAATTACTACCATCATTTAACTAAATTCACATAATAAGTTTATGCTATTGAGGCTAAAAACCAATTTATAATTGATGAAATAGAGTGCGAGGGGTTGAAATTATGGCACCAACCTGAGCAAATGGCCGAACACATTGCCGAAATGTTGATATCGAAGTTCATCGGCTCCTTTACGGCCGTCCAGTCACTGGCGTCAACCCCACACAACGCCGAAAGGAAAGGCTCGCAGCGAATGAGGAAGGCGAAATGCTCAGCTGCGATGAATAGCAGGCTCTCCTCCCCCTTTATTTATTGAAATTTTTGACAGGAATTCTAATGGGTCCCGTCAAAATTTGTGTAAATTGATGGAATCTTTGTAGAGCTTTTGATGGGTTCATTAGAATTACTTGGCTCCTGTCAAAATCTTCCAGGTATTTTGACAGGTTATGTGAAAATATGCACAGTGACTTAAATTTTGACTGAGAATTCCATCAAAATGCAACATACTTTGTCAAAATTCACTTCAAGATATGTGTTCACAATGTTCTCGTCAAAATAGTTTCCTTTCTATCACATTTTTTGACGGATCAAATGCCTGTGAAAATTTTTCCTCAAAATCAGACTTTAATCTTGTAGTTTCTGTTATTACCATATTAATATACGAAGTTGTAAATTACCAAAGTTATGAATGAGTGATGATACATGCCTTGCTATCAGACATTCGTAAATGTCATGTTTCAATCCAAATTAATGTGTTTGATGGTTTAAAGCACCAATTTTTCAATAATTATATTTAATTATGGATTGGTAAGCTTAAATACTTATGAGCTACACAGACAGGTATAAAATGACATTCTAATTGGATCAACCCTATTTGTGAGGACATATGATATGTATATTTTTAGAAATATGGTAAATTATGGATAAAAAAATAATTTTACAGAATTATAAGTTGCCCTATCCTTCCGCTATTCAATTATACCATATTTTTTGTTCAATTTAAAACATGATAATCTAATTTTAAAGTCAAAATAAGATATTTAAGAAGTGTTTTGTAACAAAAATTTTATCATTTTGCTTTAAGAACATGTGATGGGCCTTTTTTTTTTAACTTATCATTAGTACTTATCATTAGCATTTAACACTGATCAATACCATTCAATACTAATCAGTACCAATCAGCACCAATTAACACTCATCAGTATTGATCAACACTTATCAGCACTGATCAGCACTCAATCATACTTCCTACTCACAATTTCAGTCGTGATCAACACTCATCAACATTAATCAACACTCATCGGTACTTATCAGTGCTGATCAACAATGATAAATACTGATTAGGAACAAGGTACTTATGATAAGTTAAAAAGAACATACCCAATATTAGAGCTTGAAAATAGGTCGGGTCGAATTTGTGTTCGTGTTAAACTTAAATAGGCTGAAAATCACTTAACTTGAACCTAACCCATATTAAACATGTTGGAAACCCTTGATCTGTACCCATTTAATTTTTAAATGGGTTGAGCAATTTAAGATAAACAAGTCAAGTTCAGTTACCTAATTATCCATTTATCTAATTAAGATTTTTAAGTGATACGTAATTACATAGTATTATAAATAGGTTTACGTACTACATTGCGCAATTATTTTCCAAAGCTCACCCGATTCATCATAATTCACATTTTCATATGTATATTTAAGTTTTGTGTTCTTAATTATCAAAAACAATGATGAACCGATAAATGATAAATAGTTAAACAGGTTGACTTTTTTAATCCATCTAACTAAAAGGGTTTTATATGTATTTTTTCGTGTCGAGAATCTCGACATGAACCTAACTCATTTAATTAAACGTGGTTGATCGTGTTTACCCATTTAATTAAATGTGTTAAAAATTTATACCCAAACCCACTTAACTTTGTGTCAATTTCGAGTTGATAATTGTGTCCGGTAAGTTTTACCTAACCGTACCTAATATTAGGATTGTTCATTATTTGGTCCAGACCCGACCTAGACTGGATCAGACTAGACCGAGTGAATCCGGTCCGGTCCTTGATCCTACAATTTGCTTGTTCGGTCTACGGTTCACTCCCCTCAAGGTTTAGATCGGGTGGACCGTAGACCCGACCGAAACCTGAATAAAATAGGGTTTTTGAGCTTTGGCTTTTGTGAATTGCGGTTCACGTGCTCTCTGCACAGCTTCTCCACTCTCTAGAATACCGACACCCTCCTCAGCGGCTCCTCCTAAATCCTGACTCCCAGTCCCACAGATCGCAGACTCTCAACTCCCTCGCACCCTTGCCCTCCTTGACTCACTAGAAGTTCGCACTCCTCATCCTCCGCCCTTGACGGACGATGGAGATGCTTCTCGATCATTTAGTCCTCATTGCTTCCCGACCATCTCCTTGCTCGGAATATCTTGTGCTTTGGAAGCTCCGACCGCCTTAGTCTCTAGCCGCCATGTCTGTTTCGTGCTTCCAGGTATGAGCTTATCTCACCAATGCACCCTTAGTTGTATCCATGTCTGCTTGAGTAGCTGAGTGCTTGCGGCAGTGCTGCCGCTTGCCTCTCTTTGTGCTAACCTTGTAGGGAGTAAATGACTGCAATTGGGTAGCTTGGAAAGAAGTTTAAGTGGTTTTTGTCGCAATTTTTCTTTTTGATTGCAATGTCTGTATTGGTGAACATCCAATAGTTTCTCTGTGGTTTCGTTTGAGTGTGGTTCTAGAAAGTACTTGCGTTGTGATTGATTTTCTGGCTAATGTTGTTTAGTCACATTCTGGTTATGTTTCTGGATTCCAATATAAGTCGTGGTTACTTAAGGGTGCTTGGAAGGAAGCATGGAAGTGCCTAAGGGTTCCGTTTTTTAAGAAATTTCTATGAAGTATGTTATTTGCATTTAGCTGGCAAGTGAAGTGAAAGATGATTATTCGTAGGCGTTATATTGAGTTATTCAGCCAGCTGATTTGGATCGATCCAAAGTTGGCATGATTTCGGCCTGATTTGGTCCCGATCTGGATCGACTTTGGATCGATTCGATCCTCGTTCTGCATGTGCAAGCTTATTTGATTTTCGTTCCAGGCCGGTCCGGTTTTGGACCGATTAACAACCTACCTAATATACATTTTTGTGTAAAGTATTTTTTTTTATATCAAAAAAATTCTTTTGTTTTTGGGTATTAATTTGGCATAGACTATGAGTTACTCAGTTATCTATTGGCTGTTTGTAAAATATCCCTTTTTTATTACTAATAAAGAAAATATTTTGAAATGTTTATTTATTTAAAAAAATAAATAAGGGAAGTGTCGGACTAGGAATGCAAACTAGGAAGATCTCTTCCCCCCGAAGGACTGCTGTTTGACATGTGAGACCAAAGCCAAAGGCCTCCCACAGCCTCAGAGTCAGGAATTCTGCCTATAAATTCAAACCCCTCACCTCTCGTTTCCCACACACCTTCATCGCATAGGCCTCCTCTTAGTTCCCTCTCTTCCCAGATCTCTCTCTTTCTCTCTCCACCTCTCCAATGGCGGGAGCCATTGTATCCCCAACACCCCTTCTGAAAGATGAGCTCGACATCGTCATACCCACAATCAGAAACCTCGATTTCCTTGAGATGTGGAGGCCATTTTTCCAACCCTACCACTTAATCATCGTCCAAGATGGCGATCCTTCCAAGACCATCAAGGTCCCAGAAGGGTTCGACTATGAACTCTACAATAGGAATGATATCAACCGCATTCTGGGTCCTAAGGCTTCCTGCATCTCATTCAAGGACTCTGCTTGCCGATGCTTTGGGTACATGGTCTCGAAGAAGAAGTACATCTACACCATTGATGATGATTGCTTCGTAAGTTGTTAAAAATCCCAATTTTTGTTTCAGTCTCTGGGTTTCATTGCTGGATTCCTTGATCACATTGTGTGGGTGTTGAGCAACGTTGTGTTTTGGGTTGACTATCTCTTATGGGTCTTGAGTGATTTGGGGTTTTGTTGTGATAATCTCATCTGGGTCTTGGGCAATTTTGGGTCTTCATTGTGGAATCTTGATGGGTATGTTTGAATTTTGCAGATAGATCGTTGATTGCTTGAGATTGTTTATGTTTTTATTATTTATCTATTTATCCTTTTAGCATGATCTGATACTTTGGTGTGCTCGTCTCATCATTGCTCTTCATGCTCTATGCATCTTCACTATTTTCGACTTAGATCTGTGTCCAATTAGAAAGTTTTAGCCTTTAAGGCTTAAAATTTTGCAATACTGAGTTTCAGGAAATAGTCCTGAGGGTAAGGATCTTTTAGCATGAATATGTTTTATGCCATTGCACTTTAGGAAGCCTCAACGAAGATGTAGAACACTAGAGATCTCTCTGATGTGGTCCGTACTAGTCAATTGAGGGTCATGGAATGTATGATTATCCGGTAGCAATGATGCTTTATTAATTGGTGTACTGATGACCTTTTGAGGTCTCTTTAGACTAGGACTTTGGAATGAGTGTCTTCCTTAATCGATGCCTAGATGTACTTGGTATGATTACAGACCCATTTTGACCACTTTCTTGGGTTCGAAAGAGGTAATCGTGGACAACTTTTTCAGCTTGGATTATGGAATATTGAAGCAAAAAACCTCAAACCCTCAGGAAATTGTTGTCCTACTTTTGTTGTGGACATGTAAGCAGGATGTTTTAAATCTAGAATCTAACCAAAATGGCCTCCATAATTTGGAAAGGAGGGCTGCATGCATGAAAAACCTTTCCTAAAACCCTGCCTAGGCAGGATTCTGGGGTATTATACTATTGTTTTGGTTTTGTTTTAAAATATGATGTCTACCACTGTGTCCTGGATATTATGTTCCACATCTCAGCTTCTTCAGCATTGTGTATTTCATACAATATTAGTGTATCATTTTTTGCTTGCAAGTCGTTCTGTATTGTGCAATGTAGTGAATTGTATTGTGTGCAACAACGATGGCTTTTGTTTCTAGTGTAGGTTTAGTCCATTTTAGATAAACGGCCAATATAGGAGCCGAAAATGTTGCTTGTGCTTCTCTAATTCGGGATCTATACCCCGAGAGTTCAACTTAGGCGGGGTGGGGTATCCAATGTAGTGGCCTTGCCTCAGGTTGGTTGGTTCTTATTACGAACCCTTGTTACGGGTTCCTACTCTTTGATTGAATGAGGAAGTAATCTATTGAATGACTTGATGCATGCTAAACTTGGACATCTGGTCATGTTCCCTTGTATTATTAAGTGATATTAACCCTTGTTAAAGATTCCTGCATGGAATGTGGATCTAATGTTTTCTGCTCCTGAAACATGTAGGTTGCCAAGGACCCATCTGGCAAAGACATTAATGCACTTGAACAGCACATTAAGAACCTTCTGTCTCCATCGACCCCATTTTTCTTCAACACCCTTTATGATCCTTACACGCCTGGAGCTGATTTCGTTCGTGGATATCCTTTTAGTCTCCGTGAAGGTGTCCCAACTGCAGTCTCTCATGGTCTCTGGTTGAACATCCCTGATTATGATGCACCCACCCAGCTTGTCAAGCCTCTTGAGAGGAACACCAGGTATGTTGATGCAGTTATGACCATCCCCAAGGGAACCCTCTTCCCTATGTGTGGCATGAACTTGGCATTTGACCGTGAGTTGATCGGACCTGCAATGTACTTCGGGCTCATGGGTGATGGTCAGCCTATTGGCCGCTACGACGACATGTGGGCTGGCTGGTGCACTAAGGTATTTCACTTCCTATTCTGTGTCTTTCTTTTCATTAAGCAACATTTCTTTTTATAGCATTATAACAATGGTTATGTTAATTTTGCTTGATCTGATTGGATCTCAGACTAAGATCAGAAACTTTTACGGAATACTCTGAACATTAACTAGATGATTCTTAAATCTTATATCATATGGACCCAACTTTTTATTAAGAAATCTGAAGAAGCCTAAGACCCAAAGTTCTGAAATTGTCTGAGAAAATGAACAAAGCCAATGACACAGCATGCTTTCTTATTATATTTTCTTAGTTTTTGGGTTTTTCGTGATTAAGTAGCAATTCCCATATCCAAGATCAGATCCCAAAATGAAACATCACATATCAGCAATTAGTTCATGCTGGTGATAACATGTAGTTTGACTGTCTCTTGCTGAATTATGTATGTATAGGTCATTTGTGATCACCTAGGTTTGGGAGTGAAGACCGGGCTGCCCTACATTTACCACAGCAAGGCGAGCAACCCTTTTGTCAACCTTAAGAAGGAATACAATGGCATCTTCTGGCAAGAGGAGTGCATACCGTTCTTCCAGAACGTGACCCTCCCCAAGGACAGTACCACTGTCCAGAAATGCTACCTTGAGCTGGCCAACCAAGTCAGGGACAAGCTGGGGAAGGTTGACGGGTACTTTGTCAAGCTTGCCGATGCCATGGTCACATGGATTGAGGCCTGGGAGGAGCTGAACTCACCCCCCTCTGCTGCCATTCCCAATGGCAAAGCCAACTAAGAGCTCAAGTTTTCATAGTGACCCATTTATGGGGTAATCAGTAGTTTGGTCATTTGTTGAGGCATCTCTATCCTGTTCCTTGATGCCCCCAAAGTTTGTTTCTTTCTTATCTGCGGGAAATTTTCACTTTGCTGGATGCTTTTTGAGTAAACGATCAAACATTTATCCGACTGTACTACTTCAATATATAATGCACACAGTTTACCTTGAAATCTTCAATATTGAAAGCAAGCGGGAAAGGTCAAGCATATTTGTTAATAGGTATCACATTATCCCATGTCCATCTATCATGGGTGCAATCCCTTAACAAGGGAAGTGTGTCCTCCTTACATATGCATGTGGAGCAATAAGGGTCAGTGTTATGCCCGCCATCGAACGCAATTAATAATGTTGCCTTACATGTCTGAATAGACTGCCATAAAGGGTCTTGCTCCTCTTGCATAGTCTGATCAAAGACAATGCTGATTTAACAGTACAGTCACCATGGCTAGTGCCTTCCCAAGCATACTGATCTTCATTAACTTCCCCAGGATGAATGTTGAAAGACGCCATTGGCCCATTGCTTCGAGAAAAAGAAAAAGAAGCTGCCATTCCCAGCAACAGCGCCAAATAAGAGCCAACTAGATGTATCAAGTTACCCTCCTAAACCGCTCATGGGTAGTATGATCAGTAATCTCGTCATTTGTTGAGGCATTTGTTGAGGCATCTCTATTCTGTCTGTTGATGCCTTCAAAGTTGATTCTCCTTTTCTGCCTTGCCCGCAGAAAATCTTTACTTACCTGTATCTCTGCTGCAGAGTAAACGATCAAATATTGATCCGACTGTCATACTTCAACATATAATGCACACAATTTGCCTTCAAAGTCATGTTGGTTCAAGTGTGGGTCTATCAGATAGCTTATATGCTTATTTTCGTTTGTCCAAGTTAGATTAATTTGTACTTAGCACAAAACCAAATTTTCATGATTCAAAACTTGGCAATAATCATGATCTGATTATCAACATTTTTATCAGACAGTCACTGTGCTCATTTTCCAGGACTACAGCTTCAAGGGGGAAAGGGTTCAAATAGTTAGCAAGACAAATAAAAAGCACAACGCCGTTGCCGGGGATCGAACCCGGGTCACCCGCGTGACAGGCGAGAATACTCACCACTATACTACAACGACTCGCGTGTTTAAGCCACACAAATTCCCATTATTTCTTGGTTTCTCGATTTTTCGCTCCCAATATACGCTATGCAAAAAGAAAAAAGCTTGCGTGCTGATCTTTTGATTGAACTCAGAATCTTAAGTTTGATTCATGCCCTGCGTCAATGAGGATTCTAGTTCATCTCTGAAGCCCTTTTAAAAAAGCCCAATAGAAATTCTTTTATTTGAGAAAAAAAAATTTTCGGGTGTCAAAGTAACATTTTAAAACAAGTGTTAGTGTAATTTCTCATACCCAATTCAAGCGACAAATTATCTTCTAAATTCTAGGAACCACACACAACAGATTTCCTTGAACATACAATGATATTGGCGTTAAGTCAAAACCATGCATTATTTTAATAATTATTTTGATTATATTATACATATTATTTCGTCTAATTTACTTTATTTTATATATTTTTCAGGTTAAGCGTTAATAAAATAAAGAGGATAAGAGAAGACGTCGAAGTTCGGATTTTACACGCTAAGCTATCAAGTCGGCCCAAAAATAATAATTTATGGAAAAATATTATTTCCATAATAATTTATTTGGACTAGGGTTGTAAAATTATTACTCCTAATTGAAGAGAAACTAGAAGACTTGGAAAAGAAGAAGCCTAAAGAAGAAAACCCAAGTAGCTAATATTATAAAAACCACGTCTCCCTCTTCCCTCACGGACACCACGCCTCATCTCTTCATCTCACGCAGCATGCATCTTCTCTGATCATCTCCCTGATACACCACTTCTCACCAAGCATACCAACTCCTTCATTCCATCATCATCATTAATCACCAACTCTCCAAGGCCAAAGCATCTTCATCACCATCATATATCACCATCGACCTTCACGCAAAGTAGTATTTCTTTTTATTTTTTTGCTTTATTTTATTTCTTTTGTGTTTAGTTTATTGTTAAACATGAAAACTTTGATTAATTGTTGGGATTTTATTTATAATATGTGTGAATAATTCCCTTGTACTTAGTATAATCTATTTGAAACAATGCTAAATTAATTATTTTGAAACAATTTTTATGTTTTATTGCCTAGTTGATTTTTATTTATGATTCTATAACGATTAGTATTTATCGTTTATAATATTCACGTTAGATTAATTAGAATGCATGCTAATTAGTTTAATACGAATTCATATGATAGTTTAAAAGGCTTTAATACGTAAAAATTATAGTCTTTTAGGCATTAGTATCGCCCTAATTGATCATGGATGGTTTAAACCCATCTCTTTTAATTAAATAATCGTTATAGATCTTTGTTAAATCAGTTTGCTGGTAAATTAGTTACAAAGCGTTAGATGATATTTTTCTAATACGTAATGTTCTAGTTTGATTAAATTCTTGCGCTGGTGTTAAGGTTATCAAAACTAGTAGGGTTTATATTAGGGCTGAACCTAAATAAACTATAATATAAGAAAAAACGGGGAAGATCCACTGGTGGGTGTCTTCTACAGTCTAACTCATGGATAAAACCAATTTGTGTGTTGATGATAAATATGAACTTGCATGGTGAATATAGATTATGCTAAGTATTTTTCATAAATTTGGTATCTTTGATAATTATTTGTCTCTTTTTAGTTAATTTTTCTAGTTTGTCAATTTAATTCTTAAAGTTATAAGCTTTAATATAAATTTCATTTACCCCACCAAAAGAGTAGTCTTTTAGGAGTGTTTTGATAATATTAGATCAGTTAGATTTTGATTTTTAGTGTGGTTACAATTTTCAGATTTAATTTATATTTTGTTTTGCCATTTATTTACTGGTTTGTTAGAAATTAGGTTAAAAATAGTTTCTTACGTGTTTTTTCATGTTTTAGTCGATTTTAGGGTTTATATAGTATTCTATTCTGCCTCTATTTAATTTAGGAATTTTTGGAAATTATTGATAATTTTTCAGAATTATTTCGTGAATTAGATATGTGCAGGTTTTTATTTTAATAAATCTGAAAATTACGTTTTTAATTTTTATTTTATGTCTTTAGGGTTTTATTAAGTCCAAAAAATTATATCTAAAATCTGGGCATTTTTGTTATTTATTTTCGTATTTATATTAGTGTAGTTTATTCTTTCTCCAATTTCATATTTTATTTTCTATTTTAATTTTCTATAGTTAATTTTCTGTTTTAATTTTTTTGAACTTAATTACATATAATTCTGGAGTTATAAAGTTATAAACGTGTAGATTATTAATTTAGATTACTTTCTGTTATTTTTAATATTAATTTTCTACTTGTTATATTCTGTTTTAATTTTCAGTCTAATATTGTGATATTATTTTTGTTTTTACTTTTTCAGATTATTTAGGATAGCTATTTACTGTTTTATTTTCAGAATTAAATTTATAATATTTAGGAGTAATATTAAGTATTTTTTCAGATTTTTACTTATTTAATTTGATTTGTTTTTAGTAAAATTAAGAGAAGTTATAATACATTAGAGTAGTAAAATTACTCAGAATTAAACTAGCTTATTACCATAATCTTTTCTCGTGGGATAGTCCCTACTTTCCTACGCTATAAATATTATTTATAAATCAAAGTAATGGTTTAATTTGTAACTCTATAACAAGCTCTACAATTGGCAATCTAAATTATTGGCCACCTAAAATACTAAATGAATCACCTCTAAAGGATTCTGTCTCATCAAAACTCTTATATAAAACGTTCTTCCCCAAAAATTTGTGATTTTTTCTTAGCACTGTGATTACGAAATTATAACAAGAGATGTTAGAGATTATTTCCAAATATCAATGAAAAATACTTGGTTTATGAGAAGCATGATTAAATATTGGTAATGTGTTTACCTCTTTTTTTTTTTTCCTTTTTTTGATTTATATTATAATGTTAAGGTAGAGCTTGGAATCTATGAAATCAGGGTCCGATTTATATCATCTGTGATTTTGTAACCGAAGAAAAGGAGTGCACAAAATTTAAAAAAGATGATGCACCAAAATTGTGGAATTTTTATTACATCCTAGTATCAAATCTCAGAGTACAAAAAAATACCAAGTGTGCATAAACTAAGATCCTATGAACATCTGTTCACTGTGTGAATATGAGAATCCCGGCCAAGCTCTAGCATTCTCTGAATATCCTTGACAGTGGAGATTTCAGTTTTAAGTTGTTGATGAAGACTCGTGAACCCAGGTTCGAGTTTTTTCAATCAAAATCGCGTTCTTCCATATTTCTGCAATTGGGTTTGAGCCTCTTCGGTTCTGCTTGACAGACGAATACAATTAGCAATCAATTTTCGTAAGGAAAGTCATGCATTTCTGAAGAAATTGACGGTCAAGAAGTGTTTCTCGTACCTTGTTCGTACTCTTTTATGTCATCCTGAGGCAACAAAGACCCTCGGTTTCCCGCCTGACGTGCCTGGATTGGCTCTGGCTTCTCACCGGGTGAAGCTGGGATGATAACTGAAGCAAATCAATGGTGCCTTCATCTTCGCGTGATAATTGATCCTTGAGATTCATGAATTCACAACCTTGGAGAACCCCAGCTCCACTAGCAGACCTGACAGGATCCCCATATGGAGAACACCGGTTCTCAACTCCAAAGGCTTTCTCAGAGATTTCACTCATACTATAGCGGGGGCTGCTGCTCAGAGGAGACTGAGATGACAGAAGAGAGAGAGCACATCCGGAATCTGATGTCTCTACTAAAGCTGGAACGGTTGAGGCCGAATAAAAAAGTGTCCCGTCTTCATTCATTAGGGAGTTGGTTTGGAACAAGGAATTTGAGACAATCCCTTGTGGGTTCTGATCGATGTCCTTGCTAAAATAATTCCCTAGCCCGGCGGTATTTCCATTATTCATAAGAGAAGGGTACCCTTTTGCTGGAATAAAGGAAGGCAAAGCAGATTTTTGATCAAGCTGTCCATTTACGCAAGCAGTTTTTGAAGTCTGACCACAGTTTGTTTCATCTCCGACCTTCACATGTGTGCCCCACTCATTTCGTCTGTGTTCCTCAATACGGTAAAAGCCATTCATTTCTTGCCAAACAAAAGACGTCGAAGTTGAGGACAGTGTACTCCCCGGAAACCAGCTGCCTTCAGAGCCTGCAGGACATTTAGATTGTATCAGAGGAACAAGGTGACTGCTAAAAGACGTCATGGTTTTGGTTGACTCGTACAGATCTACTTCCTTCAAGGCAAAGTACAGGACTAAAGAGGAATTTCTAGATATTGAACGAATTTAACGGCACCTAAAATTATGTTTGGCCTCACAAGGTATTGATGAATGACACAAATATGTCACATAGTATATAGTATACATTTATCAAAACATGATGGAGAACTGAACCTAAAATACTTCTGCTCCTATTGAGACCCACCAACAACAAAACCCAAAAAAACAAAAAAAAAAAGCAAGAGAGGAGAGGATTGCAGAAAAGATCATTCAGGATTGCGCAGCTCGAAGATGAAGAATTACGAAGATCATCGAAGTAATTCTGAACCATTGACCTTTCTCAAGCATAATTCTCAAAAGAACATGCGCCCCCCCCCCCCCCAAAAAAAACAAACCAAAAAAAAGAGCCAAAAAAGAGAGAAGAAAAATTCTAAAACAGAGAAAATCCTAACTCTTTTCCGCAATTCTGAAGTAAGAAGAATATAGCCCTTCTGGATTAAAGAAAAATCACAGGTAAATTACTCCATGGTGCAGCTTGACATGTTTGTGGACCAGGAGTTATCGTAATCGTTGGCAATATTTCATAGAGAGAAGAATCAAAAATCTCGAATAATGGAAACATGTTTCCAAGAAAGTGCAAAAAACATGGAGCCATGACCAGGATACCCAGATATGTAACCACAGGCCATCCCAAATATTCATATGTGAGCCTAAGTAACAAGACAAAGAGTCAACTATCGTATAAATAGGACCACACTTACAAGGCAAAACTGGTACAAAATTTATGTAGAATATACAAATTTCTTATTGCTTCATCCAAGTGTGACAAAACTAGGAAAAGACCTATCAGAGTAAGCTTATATTACCAGCATAAGAATCACGCGATATCCCAGCTCCACTGCTATTAAAGCCTACTTGAGGTTTCCGCCTTCGTTCATTATGTCCTGCAAGGCGTTTACGACAGCTGCGCTTACCATTATCAAATTCAGCTACCAAATGGAACCTGAATAACCAAAAGCTAGTATCTGTTACATCAGCAGAAATGGCACGTCCAAATAATGAAATCTATCACACATTCCCTGTCCTCAGAAAAATTGTCTGTAAGGGCAAGGATTTCACAACACAGTATTGACAAGAGGGTAACTGGTTGTCATTTTCTCACAAACAACAAGACTGGATCACAACAGAAAAGAAGGGCAAATGAAGCTGTTGAAATTCATATTCAAACCCCGAGAGTTCCGCCAAGGAGGGGATGCGGCCAACTATAAAAGCCGTACCCATCCATTGCAGAGAGGTTGGTTCCATTAGACCAATACAAAAAACACCGTCTGTCTACTACGCCATGTAAAGGATCAAAGGAACTTGATGACAATTCAGAGAGGCATCTCTTTAGTTTGCTACAATGCAAGCTTATTTTTTTCCCTTCCCCAAGTTGGCTTTTTCAACTGTCCAAAATATGCCATGAGAAACATATATTGACTTGAAGAAAAAGGCAAGGGTGGAGGGAAATTTGTGAAAGAAAGCAAAGCATGTCCAATCCTTGTCCCTTTATTTCAGTGTTTGAACTCAAAATAGGGCCTAGATAGTAGATGCTGAAATAAATCTCGAAAACATAACAAGAAAACCAACCTGCTACATTGCTGACAAAACCTCTGCTCAATGCCATTAACAATAACTTTAGAAGTCTTTGAGTGAGCTTCACAGACTCTATGCCTCTTGTAGTAGTCCTTCAGCGGGCTAAGATCTTTATTGCAGCCATAGACTTGGCAATATGCAGGCTGAGAACTCAAGTTGGTCACTCGAACTCTCTTAGCAGGTGTTGGAGACTCTGACGAAGATGAAACCGGGGCTGCTCGAGATGAATTTGAATTCGGTTTATTACCAAATCCACCCAACTTGAGATCAATTAGTGATGATTCTGGGATTTTTGAGTTCATAACCGAGTTGAAGGGTTTCGAACTTGACTCATCATCCTCAGAAATTGCATTAGAAGTAAACACACTAGGACTAATAATGCCTCCTACACTAACATTAGAACTAAATGCATTCCTCACAGAATCATGGGGAAGCTGTGTTCTCAACATCTCAGCAAAACCCACTTCAGGATAGCCAACAGTTTGTTGACTTGGGATCAACATACTACTCTCACAGCTAATAGGGTCCTTGAATTCCCAAGCCATTAATGCATTCTTAGTTCTAGGGATTGAATCACAGGTTTCATTTGATATATAACCCTTGTCCAGAGAGTCAAAGCACCACGATTCCATCATAAGCAATATGATATCAAGGCACCAAAACCAAATATAGAGTTCTCAACAGAATCTAGCAATTAATTGCCACTGCATGATATTCCTGCATGTCAAATTAAGCCTCAAATTCAACAATCAGAGCTTCAAAGAAAGTTCAAATTTGACAAACTGGAGAAAACCTTACTGAAGAGCACCTCTATAATCAACAGACATTCAGACCCAGAATTCCTCAAATTGAAGCTGAAAACTCGTACCAAATCAAAATTAAGCAGAAACCCATTAAAAGAAATGTAAAACCCAGAATGCCCAAATAGGATGAACTCCCATCAAACTTTCAGCCAGCAAAATTCCACCAGCAATGTACAGAAATGAGAGAGGGAGAGAGAGAAGGTGAGAGGAGTACCAGTAATACGTTGGAATGATGAAGCAAGCACATAAAAGAAAGGGGGCATAAACAAGAAGATTGTGGGGTTTTTTATCTTTGATTTTCTTTCTTTCAAATCCTCTGAAGGTCTATGGATGAACATTGTGACTGCCTCGTCCCTGCAGCTTTTTATAGACAGAATTGGAGAGTGGGTTGAGGTTGATAGTGCTTAACTGCTTACTCATCTGGGAGGAGTTGTTTTCACAGTTTAATGTTAAGCAAATACTACCAATTATTGCCCAGAAATTGTGGCCTTCTTTGGATGCTGGTTAGAAAGGTCAATTTTTGTCAGAGACTCGCATTAAAGAGAAAAAGAAATAGATAGAGACAAAAACTGTGTCCATATTCAACAAAGACACCTGGGAAGAACTCTCCCACATACATAATTCACATAAATGAAATATGTTTAATATGTGTAGTGGGGCAAGGGAGTTCGACGTAAACCCTTTGATGTAGAATCTCTGGCATATGGTTACAACATGTCATTCTAAGCTAATCCCTCTGTGAAATATACAGCTGAAATTTTTTGTATCCTTAGATCTTTTGCAAAGGCTGCATTCTTAAACTTAATCATAATATTGTTAACAGAACTAGTAATTTTTACATAGCAGCTCAAGTTTATTGAAAGAAACAGAGATAGGCACATCACTCCAAAAAGAAAAATTAAATTGCTACTTTCATTTCAGTTGTGAGATATTAACATTCTGAAAAGATTAAGTGAACGATAACAATAATTCTAAATACCACCAACTGAAATGTTAACATTGTTTAGATGTTGATTCAACGTAGTTCTTTTTAAAGGTAAACTCTCACATATGAATGAACCAATTTAAAAAATGGCTACCTTATGAGTATGAATTTTTTTTTTTTTTTTTTTATATAGATATCATTCACATAAACACTACATATTATTACTATTACTAGAGATCATCATTTATCGAAAATAAAAACTAAAATAAGTATTTTTTGTTCAATTAAAGTCCTGTTCTTTTTGTTGGTAAATCCTAAATTATCAATTTCAACCCACTTCACGAATTTCAATAAAAAAATAATAACATCAACCAACTTCTATCAACTTCAACCCATTATTTTAACCAACTTCTACTTACGTTATATAAAACATATACCAATTTCAGCACAAAAAAAAATACATATTTCAACCCACTTTAACTAATTTCATCCATTTCTCAACTCCTATTTCCCAACGGAAATAAGAGGCCCTAAGTCACTAAACCCTAATTGAAAAGGTGTTATCAAATAGGATACGTAAAGAAGTTTTCTTTATGTTGAAATCCATAATCAATTCAACACATTGTTGTGTGATTAGACATGTCCATAGCCTACAATATGTTGTTGATGCATTATGAGTTCCCTCAAAAAGTAAAAAGCTTCATTATGTCTCAAAACCAAGGGAAAAGCAAACACAAGCTGCAGCATCCAAGTGGCAAAAAGGGCCAAAAGTTTTACATTCATTAATAAAACCCCTCATTGCTATCATGATTGAAGGGAGTTCCTTCTTTGATGGAACTTCCTCTCTTGCATTGTTCTTTTGAGCCTGCTTTTCTTTCCTTTGTACTATGTTTTACATATATTAGTGAACCTTAACCTCTTTGCTTTTTCATTTTCGAAAGGGAAAGGGAAAGGGAAAGGAAAATTTAATTTTATTAGTGTACGGTGGTATGACATCTGCCATAAAAAAATATCTAATTTTACTACTATATATTATAAACGCTTATATGTAAGATAAACGTTTCAAATTCAACTTGATACATCTATTTTTATAGAAAGTTCAGTGTTCGTTATTTATTTTGAATTATTATTCTATAGTCACCCAATTTCACGACGAAATCTAAAAAATTTGGGCTAGATATTTCAACATAAACGGTGTCGTATCATGTTGCACTTTTCAAGTTGCATGCAAGCAAAATACAAATCGATTAATTGCATCTTGTGAAATTGATAAGCTGAATGGACAAAATCAATTCCACTGAAAAAAGGTTTGACGAAAACATCTATGGAGAAAGGACGAATTGCTCATATGGAATTACTGAATATATGTGCAAATATATACCTGCATACCCATCCTTCCAGAGGGGAATATTGTCTTCTTCCGTGAAGGTTTTTCCCCCTTTTCTTTTTCCCATGTGGGATACGTTTTAAAATCTTTAAACCCTGTTGTGCGTAAACTGTTTTATCTTCAATGGTAAATCATGTTATTCTAGAGGTTTTATATGCAAAATGTTGATTTTATGTAATCATATTTTTACGGAATATTGACATAAAATAATCCAAACTATAGGTTAACAGTGCAAGTAATCTGAACTATAAAATTTGTGCTATATATTCCAAATTAAACTTCAAAACTATTTGCACGATAATACCCTTTTGTCAGAGATAAAATTATGCTGTTTTAAGTACTTAGTTTCATTTTAGCCTGTACGTTAAAAAAAAAAAAATGAAAGACAAAACTTATCGATATGGGAAATATAAAATTAAGTATTTCAAATGATATCCTCGGTGAGGCTAAATATATAAAGTAATATGTCAAATGAATGAATTATATTAAAAAAAATCTAAAATTTTCATAACAAACTCAAAACTTGCCAATATCTTAGCCATGTAATCCAAGCCGTAATAGAATGGGTATGTACAGTGCAAATGTTCAAGAAGTTTGGTATATATTGCGCAAATTCTATATCTTGGATTATTTACACATTCACCTAATAGTTTGGATTATTTTAGAGAAAATTCCCTATTTTTAAATGAAATAAGTTACCAAATGCCAAGATACTTTTAAAACATGTAGATTGAGAATTACTTTTCAATAGTACTTTGGAAATTCAACTATTTGGCTTATAAACATAAATCTCATTAAGTTCATATAAAAATATTCAATGAATAAAATTTAGACAAACATCATTCACATATCCAATATAATGCACATACTCAACTTTGTGTATTCGATATATATTTTTTTTCCTGAAATTGTGCATTCAATATTTGATTATATACAAGGTTAGATTAGAATACAATGATACAGATTTTGACCTTACTCTTTTCAATTTTCTAATTATCTTTTATATAGCTCATTTTAACTTCTTCCTAATTCTTTCACTAACTACTAGGGGTGAGTGGGACCAGATACCCGATTGAAATTTTAGGAACTGGAACTGGGTCCTAAAATTTGGAACCGGTCCTGGACCCAGTTGGAATCGGGTCCTAGGATTTGGACCCGGTTCCTAAGTATTTTTTTTTTTTGGGTTCTCATTTTTCCCCTAAAAAAGGAAGAGTGATGGATTGAAAAAAGTTGAGAACTTATATCTGAAGCCAAATTTCGAAAACCAAATTATAAAGCTAAATTAAATACGAAATAAGCAGTAAAGAAGATTCACGTACTTTAAACTAAACTCACAGAATTGGAGATAATGCTAATCAGAAACCCACAAATCAAGATTACAAAACAAACAAGAAACCTAAAAATTATTTTATTTCACTTAAAATAGAGAGAGAAACAAAGGGAAATTATCAAAATAATACAAAAACAAATATGTAGTAAACACCAAGGCTCATGAGGAGAAGAGCTTGAAGGAAGAAATTCTTGGCAGTTGACATACATAAAAAGTAAGTTGGAAATTAATTGAAAGCATAAAAGACAAATGGTTAAATTGGGAGTTAGGTCTCGATACAAAAGATATATCACTTGCAGAAAAAAGATTTACTTTTTATATTTTGTCATCAAAATTTTTAAATTTTAACTGGGTACTGGATTCGGGTGCAGGTCTAAATTTTTAAGACCCGGCACCAGACTTGGTTGTAACCGACTCCGAAATTTTAGAACCGATCCCAGAACCGATCTAATTGGATCTAGATCTGTACCTACCGAATCTACACCGATTTTGAATCCAAAATTGAGTACCTAATTTTTTTGCTCACCCCTGATAACTATTTCCAATTTCTACTTATTTTTCCGAAAGTCCTCCCGCTTTCGCCTGAAAAAATCAGACCTTTTATGAAGTAATTTTTTCCCCCGATGTATATATGCATTGTGTACATAGGAGGCCATCGTGAGAACATCACATGGATGTCGGCTGGGCATATAATTCATGGCCCTACTTGAAAATTGAAATTAATAATAAATACAAATTGTAATCTATCCTGATAAAATAGACAACCACTCATGATATAAGACCCAATGGTCCTCTATATATGGTTGAGCACCTAAACCATTTTACTTTTTTCCCCAGTTTTGTCTTCTTATTGTTATTGTTATGTCTAGGTTCATCAGAACCTTAAATTGATGGAGAAGTTTTACATCCATAATGTGCTATGAGAGTCAGGGGTGGCAATGGGCGGTACGGGGCGGGTTTAGTCATACCCTCACTCATACTCATTTTCAAAATTAATATCCATATTTATACCCATATTCATAGGGTATTATAAAATTATACCCACACTCATATCCATTAGGTATAGCACGTATGCGAATTTTGTTTGGATACATATAAAACAAAATAAATTAAACCCATTTTATACCCATATTCAACATCAAATAGCCAATATGTCACATGAACATCAAGTTTCAAACAAAATATCATATCCACCAAATCCAACAAAAAGTTTCCAAATTCAAGCAAACAATAAACACTCGATAGTTACAGTTTTTCTAACAAAATGTCCCACCTGAATCTTGAATATAATACAACTTAAGCCAAATAGCAAAATATCTAAGTCCAAGCAACAAATTAGAACTTTGAATAAATCGGTACGGATTTTATATGGGGAGTATATGGGGCGGGTACAAATTGGGTATTGATAAAATGGGTACAAAGTGGGTATGGGACGGGTAGGAGCTATACCTATATCCATACCAATAGCCATACCCATAGCCATACCCGTTTTAGTAATACATGCTCCATACCCATTTTTTGTCATTTTCCATGCCCATATTCATACCCGTTGGTGCGGATTTCGTGGATTTTAAGTGGGTGCAGGTTTTTTTTTTTTTTTTTTTTTTGGCGAGCCCTATATGAGAAGTGATGCATGACTATCAAAATATAAGTACAGTTAACCACATACGCCTGCTTGAGAGATGTGCATCATGTGAATTTGAAAACTCTCCTCTTCGCAAGTGGTGACTCTAGGACCCCCTTGAAACCCTAGCCCCTCGTATTCCCGGCGTGAGAACCCATCACCCTTGCTACCGTAGGGTTCAGGTCATCGCGTTTTGCTCTGGTTGTGAGCCCGGTCACCAACGCCTGTCTGGTTTGGGAGTAGTTGTAGTGATTCTCTTTATTAGCAATGGAGGCCGATTTTCTGGATGATTGGAAACGCCTAAGCCTCCTCAAGGTTGAAGACGAAGTGATCGGATTTGAGGCTGATGAGACCAAAGATGTCAAGGCCCAGGTCTCGCTTTGCTTAGTCAGAAAACTCAACACAACAGGTTCCTTCAACCCAGAGGCCCTGAAACAGACAATGAAGAATATCTAGAGGCCTTCTTAGGGACTTATCGTGACTGATTTGGACCAAAATTTGTTTGCTTTCCAGTTTTTCTCCATAGGAGATAAGGAGTGCATACTCGAGGGAGGACCTTGGCATTCAACGGACACATCTTGCTATTAAAAGAACTCGACCCGAATGTATAGCCATCGAAGATTGAGTTTACTACGACACGATTTTGGATGAAAATTTATGACATGCTAATGAGCATGAGAAATCGAAAGTTTGTTGAACACTTAGGCAACAAGATTGATGCATTTGTGGAAGTGGACCAGTTGGATATGCTCATTCCATCAAAAGCCCTAAAGCTATGGATAGACTGTAATCTCCATAAGCCGATATGCCAAGGCCTTATGCTCAAGGTGAATGGTGAATCAACTTGGCTTAAAATCAAGTACCTAAAACTCCCGAATTTCTGCTATGCATGGACACATCTACAAAAGATGTGAAACTACGATGTTAGCACTCCGGAATCCAAACTGCAATATGGCCCATGGATTTGTGCTTTTCCCATCAAAAAGAAAGCCAAACAATTGTAAAAAGAAATTTTGCAAGAAGGGCAGCGACTCCTAAGGCTTCGGGACCCCAACAATGGACTTAAAGCCAAGATGAAACTGAATTTCACTAATGGCTCCCCCTCGGCGATGAATATCGATCATGTCCCTATCACTGTGACTGGTGAGATGGTAAAGAGGAAGAGGACACCCTTACTGATCTCACGTCACAAGAGACCAAGATACGAGCAGTGGAGAAATCACATGACAAAAATTGTCCCGAAGAACTAGTGGCGGAGGTTGCCTCCCAACCCCGCCGAGCCAAATGAGTATCTTGTGCTTGTAATGCTAAGGTCTTGGCAAGCCCCGAGCAGTCGACAACCTCTGCATATATTCAAAGGTGCAAAGCCTAGCTTAGTCTTTCTCTCCGAGACCTAGCTGACTTGCATGGAGATACGATGAGTGATGGATCATTTACCCGACTACGATGGTGTTTTCATAGATTGTCGAGGCCGTTCTGGTGGCCTTGCTATGCTCTGGACGAAAACTACCAACATCAAGTTCCTTTCTAGTGCGGTCAATCACACTGACGTCACAGTTAAATGAGGAACAAACACAGACAAGTGGCAATTTATGGGGTTGTATGGATTCCCGGAGAAAGAAAATAAGCTTAAGACTTGTGATCTACTCCTTGACTTGAAGCAGCACTCATGACTGCCTTGACTGGTGGGGGGCGACTTCACCAAAATCCTCTTCAACTATGAGAAAATGAGAGGCCAAATGAAACCTGAAGGAATCTTGGACACCTTCCGTGAGACATTGGAAATGTGCGACCTTTTTGACCTGGGATTCTCCGGCCATGATTTCACCTGGTGGAACCGTCAAGATGGAGCTGACTCCGTAGAAGAAAGGCTCGATCGATTTTGCACGGATTCAGAGGGGAATGCCCGGTTCCCAAACGCTAAGGGTCATCCGCGTCAACGACGACTTCTCGGATCACCTTCCCATTATTCTCAAAGCCTTTGAGAGTAACAATCAGAGGAAAAAAGCGAAAAGAAAGAGATTCGAAAATCTTTGGGCACTTGACGACAGATGCGAAGAGGTGATTAATATGGTGTGGCGACATGAGGTCATGGACCTTGACCCAACGTCCCGTTTCATGAGTAAGGTCAAACATTGCATGGATGAACTAAGTGAATGGAGCCATACGACCTTTGGCCTTATCCAATCCACACTAAACCGATGGTGCGATAAATTCAAAGAAACATCGGATGCTATCGAGAGGTGAGCCATTTTCAAAGAAATTACTGATCTAAGGAAAAAGGAGGAAGTCTTTTGGTGGCAAAGATCCCGAACCGATTTTCTCAGATTCGGAGACCGTAACTCAAGTTGGTTCCATCAAAAAGCTTCTGCGCGCCGCCGGGCTAACCATATTTTAGAACTTAAAGATGCGGTTGGAAACATTTGCTCCAATCCGAACGAAGTGGAGGGAATCGTGGTCGACCTTTTTCAAACCCTTTTCACGACAGAGGGGCCCAGCAACATCGATCTTGTGTTAGACAAAGTACAACCCAAAGTCTCTGCCGATATTAACGAGCAACTTTGTCAACCCTATGCACCTAAAGAAGTCTATAAACCTTTATCTCTAATGCACCCTAGGAAAGCCCCAGGGCCGAACAGTTTGAACCCCTATTTTCTCCAGAAGTTTTGGCCAATTGTGGGTGAAGACCTTACTCAAGCAGCTCTGAACATTCTTAATGGAGATGTCTTCCCACAAGCTTTCAACCACACACATGTCGTTTTGATTCCAAAAAAGCATGCCCCAAATGATATAGCGGATTTTAGAGCTATTAGCCTATGTAATGTGATCTACAATCTTGTTACGAAAGTCATTACTAATAGACTAAAGGTTCATCTTCCTTACATTATCTCTGAGAACCAGAGTGCTTTTATCCCTGTTAGAATGATTGCTGACAACATCCTGGTGGCCTTTGAAATTTTTCACGACATGCATATGAGACCCAGATCAAATGGAGATATGACACTCAAACTTGATATGACTAAGGCCTTCGATAGAGTCGAATGGCCCTTCCTGTGGGCCAATATGCTGAAAATGGGTTTTTGTGCCGATTCAGTCAACCTGGTAATGAAGTTTGTAGAGTCCGCTTCCTTCTCCTTTATCATTAATGAAGAACTTAGAGGATTCATCAAGCCTGCCAGAGGGATTAAATAAGGTGACCTCATCAGCCCCTACCTCTCTTCCTATTTTGTACTGCGAGACTCTCCCACCTTCTCCATGATGCGACGCACAGAAGTGCATCAAAGGCTACCGTGTTTGTCATGAGGCACGCTTCATGTCACATCTTCTATTCACGGATGATTCAATCATTTTCTGCGTAGCTAATAAAGAGGAGGCGCATACCATAAAATGCCTTTTTGACCTTTATAAGACAGCATTGGGACAAAAAATCAATTTCTCTAAGTCTAATGTTCTGTTTAGGAAAGGCATTCCTCCCCAAAAGAAAGATGAGGTGCTCCTAACTTTGGACATCCGAGAGGTTCTTTCTTACGACAAGTACCTGGGCCTCCCCGTGAGATTTGGAAAGTCAAAAAAGAAGACCTTTGTGCCTATAAAAGACTGCATCTACAGCAAAATAAACGGATGGTTGGGTAAGAACTTATCTTGGGAGGGTAGGGAGGTGCTCGTAAAGGCGGCTGCCCAGGGCATTCCTACTTATGTGATGAACATATTTAAGCTCCTGTAATAGTCCAACCCTAAATTATGTTATTCATTTCATTTCATTAATCCAAAGGATTAATTTCATTTCATTTACATCATCTCTTTTTGTTATTCCGATTTGGACATTTCTAACTAGGCCCTCACTTTGCAATTCATGGGTTTTGTTATAAATCGATTTAGGCCTTGATATTTTATGAATTTAACGATTTAATTCTTTTTCATGACACTAAAATCATTTAATCTCAAACTTTGAAAAAAAAAAATTTTTGCAAACGTACTCGGTTTCAGTTCTTTCTAAACCTAAGTCCGTTTAGGGCCGTTTGCAACGCAGCAAGACTTGATCTGTATTTGTTTAGCTAAACCCTCTTAATTAAGCCTTAATCAAGCTTGATATTTTTGACTTTTCTACTTTTATTTGCAGCCAAGTAAATCTAAGTATAAATTGTAAATTTTCATTTTTGTTTCATTTTACACCAAGCAAATTTCAAGACACTTTCTCTCTCCTATTTCTCTCCTCCTTCTCTCTTGAACTCGACCAGCAGCTACACAGCAGCACCATCACCATTTTCAACCACCAAAAAACCAACAAAACATCCCCCACTCACTACCCCCAAACACCTCTTTCACTTCCATAGGCATCAAGCATCATTTCTACCACTTTTTCAACCTCAAAGTGAGTGTTCTTTTCACCTCTATGCTGATTTTTGTTTTTGATTCTTGATCTTGTTGGTTTTGTTTCTTATTTTGGTTGTTTTAGTGATGGATTATGTTGGTTTTTATGGTATTAAGAATCATCTAGTTGATGGATTATGTTGGAGTTGAAATTGGATGAGGTTAGGGTTAGGGTTTCATCTTAATCATGCAAACTTCTTGTTCAAGTGTTGTTTAGTGATTGATCTATCCTTGTTTTTGTTTATCTCTTGATATATTGAAGTTGTCATGTTGTTTATGGTGATTTGAAAAGTTGGGAGTGAGTTCAAAGTGACCTAAAGTTAGGGTTTTGTTTCAAAATGCAAGGTTTGAATCAACTAAGTGTAAATTTGAGGTATGTGTATATATGTGACTAGAAAAGGAGTTTTATTTGATATGAATATGAAGAGGAATCATGTATGGTGTTTGTGTATGATGTTGGTATGTACCAAAGTGTATTTACATACTCTTAAGAAAGAGTTTGAGTTGAGGTTTGGGGTAATAAGTGAAGGAAAACACTAAAACAGAGCTGCTGGAATTTTCAGAAAAACAGGACAGCTTTTGAAATGAAACTGGTAGTGATCGGCCCAGCCAAAAATTCTGATTTTTGGTGGGTAGATAGGTCAGTGTGTTAGCTTCAAAATGGCTCTTGAATCGCATCAATATGAGGTCTGTGGAGAAAGATATGGTCATTTTACCGAACCTGTGCAGGATGGGTTTAAAACTGATATGTTGATGTTCTAGCCCTATTTTAGGAACCCTGTCATAGGAATCATGTTTCGTGTACTTAATGAAAGTTTTAGAGGACTTCCTAAGCTGTTTATATTAGTGTATTACGTCTCATTTTGAGGTCGGGAGTATAAGTTCTGCTACATTCTTTCCATACCCTCGTCACAAGCTCTTACTCTCTAAACTCGCTTCCATGCCTTAAATCAGCATTTCTATAATTTATTTAGCTTCAGTCTTATTTAGCTTCAGTATTTTAGATCAACCCATAAACTAGTTTGTACACATTCTTTATAAGCTATTTTTCATTAAGGATATCCTTTATACTAGTTTTATTTACAAGTGTTCACTATAAGAACAAGTGCATTTCTGATCTCATGTTCTTGTAATGATCTTTTGAACAGAATCAAGGCCTAAGCTATCATTCTCTCCATTTTAGTGCATCTATTTACTCTGTGAATTAGCTTTTAAAACCTTTAGGTACGTTCATTGACTGTATCTTTAGAAATCAATACGTATTTATCGAAATTGTAATGTTTTGGTAAGTACATCAATGAATCAATTGAATTAGTACTTTATCACATAATTAGCGATCCCATCAGCTACTAGTTATAGGGCTTTGCCCTCCAGTTACCCGCACGACTTCAGGCCAGGTCCCTCGGTCGGCTTGGCAGGTGTACACCTATTCACAGATCGTAACAGTTACTAGGGGGCACTAACAGATAATAATTAGCAATGCAGTTTTATATGCATCTTATTCCCTGTTTTCACTTAAAATGAATTGCAAGTAGGCCCTAAATTACTTTTCAATGAACCTTTAATAGCACAGGGATGCATGTACTGAGCTTTGGCTCACAGTTCGAAATATTTTTATGTTTTGTTTTAGGAAAATGTTCAGTGAACCACCCTGAGGCGGGCAGGGAGGCCGGAGGTGACAAATGACATAGAACCATTCATGTGGTTGACGGTGTGGGAGAGCTAAGATGCTATCGTGGCATATTGTGATGTATTTTGGAGTGCCTAATGTATTTTAAGTTAACTTATGTATTTTGATGTTGCGATTGTATTTCTAAACCGAGTTATGTAAGTTGGTGTTATCCTTGGGATGTTAGAACCTTTTTGTATATAACTAAATGGTTTGGGTGTTTATGATGGTGTATACCGTATTATGGGGTAACCTTTGGGTTATGCCAAGTTTTCATGTTTAATGGAAGCCTTGTCCTTCATGAACGGCGGTACGCCCCGTTCATTGAATTATTGTATCTTATTGATAACCTTAAGCAGATGAATGCAGGCAATGAATCATGTATACTTGGGGTGTTACAGCTCCCAAGTGAGTTCAATCATCACATCCAAGCTTCTATCATTAGTTAGTGGTGGGATCATGATGATTGCAAAATGAAGACTCATTGGGTGTCCAAAAGTAAACTACTGCGTAGCAAGCTCACTGGCAGTCTGGGCTTTAGAGATTTGGAGGCCTTTAACCTTGCTTTACTTGCCCACCAAGTCTGACGGCCATTGAATGTAGAACACACACTTGCCTGCAAACTCTCAAAGTTAAGCACTTCCCATCTTCAGGCATTCTTGATGCGGAGCTCGTAATCAAACCCAGCTACACATGGTGAAGCCTCCGTCAAGCGCTCTGGGTGGTTCAAAAAGGATCTCGATGGTTGGTTGGGCGATGGGTGGTCACTTAACATATGGGGTTCCAAATGGATCCCGAGACCGAACTCCTTCAAGGTTGTTACCCCTATCAAGGCCGATGCAAGGCTCTTGTAAGTAGGCGACTTGATCGATTGGGATAGAAGTGATTGGAACATGACTATGGTCAACTGCATCCTCCTACCCAACGACACCAAGGCCATATCCTCTATCCCCTTATGCTCCTCATGGCCAAGGGATCGTCTCACCTGGCACTTCTCTAGCTCAGGCAAGCTAACGGTGAAGTCGGCCTATCACATCATATCACAGGGCCAAAACTAAGACACCTTGGTCAGCAGCAGTACCACCATGCAGTCCTTCTGGAAAACTCTCTGGCATTTGGATACCCCCCAGAATGAAGATGTTTGCATGGAGGGCCTATTCTAATGCCCTTTTCTCCAACTATGCCCTAACCAAGCGGGTCCAGGACATCGATGCTAGATGCAAACTGTTGAGTTCGTGAGTATCCAACCACAAGAGGGAGGGTGAATTGTGGTATCTGATTTTCGCGTTGTAGATAACAAGCACCCTCACAAAGGTTGTTCTCAAGTGACAAACACCCTGATAGCTTGTTTGCACGGGGTGTTCTTAAATGTTGCAGAGGCGAAAACCACCAAGATAGATGTGGAAAATAAAGCACACAATTTTTACGTGGAAAACACCTCTAGCCCAACTGAGGTGTGAAAAACCACGACCTACCTCGTGTAGGATTTAACCACTTTCACTAACGGGCTTCACACGTTACAATTGTAACACACCTTGTTACAACTTGCAACCACGTAACCTTCTTCCCAAAGACAGGTTACACCACGTCCAACCTTCGCAAGATTAGACACGTCCAAATTCACACGACTAGGACACACTCACTCACTTTTCTGATTCAAGATCAGGTTTACAAACACCTTACAGGGGGTGCTTCTTACTAAGCAGATGTAAGGTACAATGAAGATCCTATTATGCCAATGGTATGAAAACTCAAAATCAAACACAGCTTGTCACGGTTTGCTTTTCAGAATGAAGCTCAAGAATCTTTGAGTGTAAACCGAGTTTTCTGATTTTCCTGGATTTTTCAAAAGGCTGTGTTTATGCAAATTCAAACCGAGTTTTCTATCTCTCTGTTTTTCGAGTGTTTTGAATATCTGTATATATCTGTCTGTGTGTATATGCTGGGAGAGAAAAAGCTGAGGCTTTTAAACAAAAAAACCAACGGTCATAAACCACAGAATCAGCTAAGTATGGAAATTGTTTTGCAAAATTATCCAACGGCTAATGATTAATTTATCCCAAAATATAAGGGATTTTGTTATCTTAAAGGATAACCCTTATCTTCCCATAACCGTGAAGAGGTTTAAAGAGATTTTCAGCTTTTACCAAATCCGAAAATATAGTCAAAGGAAATTTTTTCCTTTAAGTTTTGGCAAATCTCCAAAACTTATTTTCGAAATTCTCCCAAAATATTTTCAGGAAATACCTTTCCAGAGAAATAGCAGTTTTGAAATTCAAGGAAAGTATTCTAGAGATCTTGGCCAACCAAAATGAATTTTTCACCAAGTAAAACCTGTCTAGAAGACTTGTTCTCACATGTAGCAAACCAGTTAATACAATAAAGATCACAAACACCAGTTAGGCCTGTTTGGAGATCGTGTTCGGAGCAATATGACTTGGACAAATTTTTACACTTGGATTTGTTATCATCAAAAATAAATATAATCAACAAATTCCCCCTTTTTGATGATGACAAACCAAGTGACCATATTGACAAAATTTAAACGCGCTTAACAACGTTTAATGCTGATAGGGATCCTCTAGGTGCTAGGTCATATCTGGGATCCTCTAGGTGTCATATCTGGGATCCTCTAGGTGCTAGGTCATATCTGTCCATATGGTCTTATTCCCCCTTTTGGCATCATTAAAAAGCATAAGCAACAGGAGTAATGCAAGAAAAGCAATATAGAGCATAAGGTGCAAGTAGCATTAATAAAGGGATATTGCATTAAAAACATTACAATGCCAAAAAAACTGAGATGAGAGGAAACAAGAGAACAGCCTAGAGAATCAGGGAGCAGGGGGTGGTTTCGTTTGCAGAGGAGGGATGCTAGGGGCAAGAGTGGAGAGAAGTGCAAGCAAATCTTCATGGCGTTTGGCCGAGAGAGCTCGTTCCTCAGCAAGAGCAGCCTTGACAGCTGAGAGCTCATCCTTGAGGCGAGCATTGTCCTCAAGAACAGCCTCAACCTTGACGGAAGGTTGCCTAGAAATAGGTGGTCGAGATGGTCGACGACCCTATTTGGAGACTGACCTTTCGCCAACCTCATAGCCACACCCTAGCAGAGTGTCACTCCCAATCTCATCAATGATTTGGGCCGGCACTCTTCGTGTGAGCACGATCCCAAAGTACTCAAGCACCCTTGTCAACAAAAACCCATAGCCAAGATCATGTGCCCGGGTGGTGTTCGCAATTCGCTCTATGTGGCGAATCATGATTGCAGGGAGGTTTACTAGTTCCTCCCGATCCAGTAGGTCCACCAGACATTGATCGAAGGCATCTGCTGAGTTTCGCCCTTGACCTCGCGGTATTATGTTCTTGATGGTGAACATAAATAGTAGTTGGTGCAGGGAGGTCATTTCACCCCTTCTTAACCGAGAGGGGTGTTCTCAGGCCCTGTTTTTGACTAAGGCGTTTGGACACCTCTAAGAGCCTGGCTGTTTCCAGAGCTGTTTTATCTTCCCTCACATACACAGCAAATCCACGAGAGGGGATGCCCAGAATATCACTCAGGGTGGCTTCATCAAAGGAAAAATGACACGCATTGACAGCAGTTGTCACCACCCCATTTGTGACAGAGCAGTTGGCATAGAATTCAGCCAACTCGGGCACAGAACACCCTTGCTGGGTGTTTGCAAACAACTCAAGCCATCCTTGGGCTCGAAGCTTGTTCAAGAACACCCCCAGACCCTGTTCCTCGAAAAAGCTTACATTCACTACCTTCCCCCTGACGACATTGCGCTTCAGCAACTGCGCATGTTTGTCAGACATAGGAGAGGGAGTGAACTGCTTTGGGCGTTTAAGGACAGGAACAGAGGTGGTAGTTTCTGGTAGGGGGGCTGTTCTGGGCTTTCGCTTGAGGGGTGTTTTGGCAGGAGAGGGCTTCACAGCAGGTTTATTGGTTGGTTTTGGAGGAGATTGTTCTTCAGAGGACTCGAAAAACACCGGTGTCCCCTGTTTGAAGGTGGTGTTCTCAGAGTCAGAACTCGAGAACCCTTCAGAAGAAGAAGAAATCTCCTCGATGATAGGAGTAGAGGGTTTGGAGGTACGAGGAGCGGATTGAAAAGCGATTCTCGCAGACTTGCGAGAGGGCTTAGAGGATTGAGGAGAAGAGGGAGTTTGTGAGGGTTGAGACCTTGGTTGTGGCCTTGTTCTTGGCGTTCTACTACGCCTAGCCACGATTTTCACCCTCTTCCTTTTCTCTCCAGTTCGAGCGACCGGAGTGGGGGTTTCAGCCTCAGGGAGAGAATTCTTCTCGAGACTCTCCTCGGACGACTCATTCGACTTCCCTTGGAAGTCAACAGGCAGATCCTCCACAACCACACCTTCGACAGAGGCAGCCCCTGTTTCTGTCACGGTGTCAGAGAAACAGGGCTCAAAATTAAACCCTTCAGGGGTTTCCAAGAATTGTTCTTGAGACCCCGACTTTGTTTCCTCTGACTCAACTGAAATGGGACAAGCAATTGCCCCTACGAGGAACACCAATTCCCTTCCACATTCAAAGGGAATATCATCCATCCCCATTCCCACTGATTTTAGAGACAAGCGATTCAGAAATTGGAAAGGCTTGTAAAGAATTGGGCGAGAAGGAGCAGGAATTGAGGAAGAAAGAACGAGGGCTTTTGATTGAAGAGTGTTGTTGGAAGCCATTGTTGCTAGAGGAGAGAGATTAGGGTTTAAGGAGTTTGCAGGATGTTCGGTTTTTGCTTGAGGGCAAGACGAACGATAGTACTAAGAGCAGGGCATAAAAAGAGAGAGAGAGAGAGAGAGAGCAGCCGAATCTTTGAGAAGATCTCTTGAATTGTAACGGGTAGGAGCAATAACATCTTGTGCCTTGGGAAGGAAAGCAAACACACCGAGCAACCAAGGGGCGTACCTGTTCTCTGTATTATGCCACCGAGCAACCAAGGGGCGTACCTGTTCTCTGTATTATGCCTGTTCTTTGCCGTCTGATCTGATTCGACTGAATGGCATTAAGACGGCTCCAGTACATCCCCTTATGCTGTACTAAGTAGATAAGGAAAAAAAAAATGCATGCAATACGGGCATATGCAATCACATCCGTTATTAATAAAATTTGCAAACAGGGGGAGAGAACAGGGTGTAAAGGTTGATCTTACCAAACCCAGTTCATGTTCTGGAAACAGTATCTCAGGGTGTTCTCACCAACCCTAGTTCCAGTCTATTTCTCTCAAAAAGGTCTCTAGCTAGTGCCTTAGTGAATATATCAGCAATATGACTTTTCGTTGAGCAAAAATTCATAGAGATTAAACCCTTTTCAACATTATCTCTCAAGAAATGATGTCGAATGTCAATATGCTTTGTTCTTTTATGTTGACATGGATTTTTGGCAATGTTAATTGCACTTGTGTTATCACAAAAAATAGGAATGCATCCAATGTCAACACAAAAGTCCTTAAGCTGTTGCCTTATCCACAACAGTTGAGCACAACATGAAGCAGCTGCAACATATTCAGCTTCTGCTGTGGACATGGCAACTGAATGTTGCTTCTTGGTAGCCCAAGATACCAAACAAGGTCCAAGAAAGTGAGCCATACCTGAGGTACTCTTTCTATCAACTAGGAATCCAGTATAGTCAGCATCAGCATATCTAACAAGATCAAAATTGCAACCTTTAGGGTACCATAGAGCTAAATTGGGTGTATGTTTCAAATACCTTAGTATCCGTTTAACAGCCTTAAGATGAGTTTCCTTAGGATTAGACTGAAAACGGGCACATAAACCAACGCTAAAAATAATATCAGGTCTACTAGCGGTTAGGTATAAGAGTGACCCAATCATACCCTGATAGAGTTTCTCCTTAACTGAGGGACTCCCATCATCCATAACCAACTTGGTTGAAGGAGAAATAGGAGTGTCTATGGGTTTCGCCGACTCCATCCCAAAACGCTTAAGTAATTCCTTGATATACTTTTGCTGATGGATCATGGTGCCGTTTGGAGTTTGTTTGATTTATAAGCCTAAGAAAAAATTAAGCTCACCCATCATGCTCATCTCAAACTCACTCCTCATCATATTTGAAAATTCATTGCATAAATCTTGATGAGTTGCACCAAATATGATGTCATCAACATATATTTGGACAATCAAAAAATGTTCCCCCTTAGATTTTAGAAACAAGGTATTGTCTACCTTGCCTCTTCTAAAATCATTTTCAAGTAAAAAACTTGACAACCGTTCATACCAAGCTCTTGGAGCTTGTTTTAAACCATAAAGTGCCTTGTCAAGTTTAAAAACATGATTTGGAAAATCACCATTTTCAAAACCAGGGGGTTGTTTGACATACACCTCTTCTTTAAGGTATCCGTTTAGGAATGCACTTTTAACATCCATTTGATATAGCTTGATTTCCATATGAGCTGCAAAGGCTATTAAAATTCGAATAGCCTCAATTCTAGCAACTGGTGCAAAGGTTTCTTCGTAATCGATCCCTTCTTCTTGATTGTATCCTTGTACAACCAGCCGTGCCTTGTTCCTGGTGACTGTTCCTGACTCATGAAGTTTGTTTCGGAACACCCACTTGGTTCCAATGATTGTTCTCTCTACAGGTTTAGGTACAAGGTGCCATACCTTGTTTCTTTCAAATTGATAAAGCTCTTCTTGCATAGCCGTGATCCAATCTGAATCTGCAAGAGCTTCATTCACACTTTTTGGCTCAATGTTAGAAAGAAAAGCATAGAAAGCACAAAAATTCTTTAGTTTAGATCTAGTTTGCACTCCAGTATTAATATCTGACAAGATTTGATCAAGAGGATGCGAACTATGGTGCTTCCATGGTCGTGGAGTAAGAGGATCCACAGACACATGCTCTGTTCTAACTGAAATGTGTGTAGGATCAGGCTCAAGAACACCTCCTGATCCTGTTTCTGCACCTGTTTGTAACCTTATTCCTAAAGAACATGGTTCCGAACAGGGTTCAGCGGTGTTTTCCCCTGTTTGGTGTTCACCTTGCCTGCTGTTCTGAGGAACACCTTTAGGAGTTGTTTTCTCCATGGTGTTCTTACCTCGTTTATCTTGGAGCAACACTTCTTTTCGAACAAGATCTAATTCAAGTTCATCTTCCTGTGCATCATTCTCACTGAACACGTTAGATTCATCAAAAAGTACATGCACACTTTCCTCAACACACAAGGTTCTTTTGTTAAAGACTTTGTATGCCTTGCTGTGAGAAGAATAGCCAAGAAGTATTGTCTCATCACTTCTTGGATCAAACTTTCCTAAGGCATCCTTCCCATTATTATGCACAAAACACTTACAACCAAATGTCCTTAGGTGCGTAATATTGGGTTTTTTGCCTTTGAAAAGTTCATAAGGAGTTTTATTCAACATAGGTCTGATCATGCATCTATTTATAATGTAACATGAGGTGTTCAATGCTTCTGCCCAAAAATACCTAGGAAGACCCCTAGCAATAAGCATTGTTCTGGTCATGTCTTCCAGGGTGCGATTTTTGCGCTCAACCACCCCATTTTGTTGGGGTGATCTTGGGGCTGAGAAGTTATGATTAACACCATGTTCATTACAATAGTTAATAAAACTTGCATTTTCAAACTCAGTTCCATGATCAGATCTTAAGCTGATTAAGGAGTGTCCTACTCTTTTTTCAACCTTTTTGAGAAAGACAATAAAATTCTCAAAGGTTTCATCCTTGGATGCCAAAAACAAGGTCCAAGTAAATCGAGAGTAATCATCCACTACAACAAGCACATACTTTTTTCCACCTCTACTAGTTATCCTCATGGGACCACACAAATCAATGTGTAATAATTCTAGAGGTCGGGTAGTGCTTCCACATTTTTTCGATTTAAAAGAAGATCTGACTTGTTTGCCTTTTGCACAAGCTTCACATACCTTGTCATTATTAAATTTGATGGAAGGTAGTCCAATAACTAGGTCTTTTGAAACAAGTTTGTTTAATAAGGATAAGCTTGCATGACCTAGTCTCTTGTGCCATAGCATTATATCATCATTTAATGCATTTAAACAAGTCAGATTATTTTGGGGAAGAGTGGAAATACAAACTTTATAAATATTTTGATATCGCTTCCCCCTCAACACAACATCTCCTGTGTCGTCATTTACAACCAAGCAACGTGTTCGTGAAAACACCACTAGGTTGTTCTTGTCACACAGTTGGGACACACTTAGCAAATTGTGCTTTAAACCATCAACCAAGTGCACATTATCAATTGAGTGGGAGAGAGTTTTACCAATATTACCTATACCGACAATTGTCCCAGACTTGCCGTTTCCAAATGCTACACTCCCACCATTCAAAGCTGTAAGTGAGAGAAAATTTGATCTTTCTCCAGTCATGTGCCGCGAACACCCACTATCAACATACCACAGCTGCCTGTTTTCAAGGTTGTTTTCTGATCTGTTTGACAGGGTGTTTCTTATCCTGTTTGCTGGGTTGTTTATGGGATTGTTCTCTCTCACTTCAGCCTGCAAAACAAATCACGGGTTAGTTTTGGGAACCCAGATCCACTTGAGTCCCATTCCTTTAGACATGTAAAGCTCATCTTTTCTAATCCAGATTTGTTTCACATACCTTTCATTCTTTTCATTGGCATGTTTTCTTAAAGTACAAGAATATCGATAGTGACCAGTTTTACCACAATGAAAGCAAACAATGTTTTCAGGTAATCCCACATACTTTCTATGAATTGGGTAAACTGTTCGTTTAGGCTTATACCCAAGTCCCTTTTTGTTTCGACTGTGGTGAGTGTTTAACCAAGCAAGGGCCTGTGAAGATTTGTTCCATCGTTTGTTTGTGCTAAGCTCGGTTTCCAGTTTTTCTTTATTAGCATGCAAACCCTTGTTCTCTTTGAGCAAGGACTCAACCATTCCTTCCACCTCAAAGAGTTTTTCCTCTATTCGAGAGTAATCTCCTTCTTTTATAAAGAGGTTTTCTTTGAGCATATTAACATTTTCATGTAAACCGAGTTTTTCATTTTTAAGAATTTCATTTTCAAGCTCTAGGTCACGAACTTCTCTTTTTAGATCAGCACATGTGTCTATCAAATTATATAGAAGTTCTTCTAAAGTGGCTTTGTTAAGACCATGTACCTTGTTCTTGAGATCTGAGAAGCTGATTGTTGATTCATCATCTGAATCTGAATCACTTTGTGCCATAAGTGCTACGACTCCTTCTTCAGCTTCAGATTCTCCTTCATCCTCAGAGGAATCTCCCCAAGCAGCCAGCATAGCTTTCGAGAATCGCCTGCCCAGATTGTTTATAGGGTGTTTTCGACCCTGTTTTCGAGGGTGTTCAGGCATTTGATCTTCTCGAAGCAGAGGGCAATTCTTGACTAAGTGATCTGGTTTGCCGCACTTGAAACACCCTGTGAGCTGTTCTTTGGAGGTGTTTCTGGACTTGCTGAAGTCTTTTCTTTTGTTGTTTTCCTTGACCTTTTTGAAGAATTTCTTGAATTTTCTGGACATTAGGGCCATTTCTTCATCTTCAAGGTCAGAGTCAGTGTCCTCATGTGCTTTCAAGGCAAGCCACGATCCTTCTTTTGCTCCTCTCTTTGCTGTGAGTTCTTTCGGAGTTCATAGGTCTGGAGATTACCAATCAACTCGTTGAGGGTGATCTTGTTCATGTCTTTATCCTCTTGGATGGCTGTTACTTTGGCCTCCCACGTGCGAGGTAAAATTCTGAGGATTTTCCTCACCAACTCTTCAGTGGTGAAAGATCTTCACAGGGATTTTAACTCGTTCGTGATGTGGGTGAACCGTGTATACATGTCCATCACAGTTTCATGATCACCCATATCAAACAACTCATATTGTCGCATAAGTAGCTCAATTCTAGATTGTTTAACTTGACTCGTACCTTCATGAGCAACTTGCAGAGCATTCCAGATAGCTTGGGCTGATTCACACTCAGAGATGCGAGTGTATTCATCCGGTCCTAGGCCAAAATATATAAGCTTTTTGGCTTTGGCATTTTTCTCCATTTTCTTGTAGTCCTCGGTATCAAATTCTATGGATTCCTTGGGAACCTTCTTACCATCTTCAAGCACCTTGGTGGGAACAAGGGGCCCGTTCTTGATGAGCATCCACAATTCATAATCTTCTGCCTGAATATAGTTCTCCATCCTATTCTTCCACCAACTATAATGTTGGCCGTTGAAATAGGGTGGACGAGTAATGGATTGCCCTTCAAGAATTCCTTGTGGGTACTCATCTTCAGAATCTCTCAAGGTGTTAACCTTTTGTAAGAGAACCCGCTCTGATACCACTTGTTGAGTTCGTGAGTATCCAACCACAAGAGGGGGGTGAATTGTGGAATCTGATTTTCGCGTTGTAGATAACAAACACCCTCACAGAGGCTGTTCTCAAGTGACAAACACCCTGATAGCTTGTTTGCACGGGGTGTTCTTAAATATTGCAGAGGCGAAAATCACCAAGATAGATGCGGAAAATAAAGCACACACAATTTTTACGTGGAAAACACCTCTAGCCCAACTGAGGTGTGAAAAACCACGACCTACCTCGTGTAGGATTTAACCACTTTCACTAAAGGGCTTCACACGTTACAAATGTAACACACCTTGTTACAACTTGCAACCACGTAACCTTCTTCTCAAAGACAGGTTACACCACGTCCAACCTTCGCAAGATTAGACACGTCCAAGTCCACACGACTAGGACACACTCACTCACTTTTCTGATTCAAGATCAGGGTTACAAACACCTTACAGGGGGTGCTTCTCACTAAGCAGATGTAAGGTACAATGAAGATCCTATTATGCCAATGGTATGAAAACTCAAAATCCAACACAGCTTGTCACGGTTTGCTTTTCAGAATGAAGCTCAAGAATCTTTGAGTGTAAACCGAGTTTTTTGATTTTCCTGGATTTTTCAAAAGGCTGTATTTATGCAAATTCAAACCGAGTTTTTTATCTCTCTGTTTTTCGAGTGTTTTGAATATCTGTATATATCTGTCTGTGTGTATATGCTGGGAGAGAAAAAGCTGAGGCTTTTAAACAAAAAAACCAACGGTCATAAACCACAGAATCAGCTAAGTATGGAAATTGTTTTGCAAAATTATCTAACGGCTAATGATTAATTTATCCCAAAATATAAGAGATTTTGTTATCTTAAAAGATAACCCTTATCTTCCCATAACCGTGAAGAGGTTTAAAGAGATTTTCAGCTTTTACCAAATCCGAAAATATAGTCAAAGGAAATTTTTTCCTTTAAGTTTTGGCAAATCTCCAAACTTATTTTCGAAATTCTCCCAAAATATTTTCAGGAAATACCTTTCCAGAGAAATAGCAGTTTTGAAATTCAAGGAAAGTATTCTAGAGATCTTGGCCAACCAAAATGAATTTTTCAAAAATAATCGGGTATGGCCACTGCAGTTCAGAAACACCCTAGGCACCCTGTTCGCAGGGTTGTTCGCAACTGGTGTTCTGAAGCACTTAGCGCAAGTACCGATTCAAGAAGTGTTTAAAAATGATGTTTTCAATATTGGCATATTAACAAGAGTCTAATTAAATAAAACCTATATACCCAAGACTTCTTGTTTTGAACCAGTCATCTTGTCCGAGATTTGTAGAGCTGCTGTGAACACCAAGGCCACCTTGTTTGCTGGGGTTGTTCTTTGCATTGCTAGAGTTCAGGAACACGCTTTACAATCAACTGTCGAGATGGTGTTCTTGACTTAATATAGAATCACCAAGTAAAACCTGTCTAGAAGACATTCTCACATGTAGCAAACCAGTTAATACAATAAAGATCACAAATACCAGTTAGGCCTGTTTGGAGATCGTGTTCGGAGCAACATTACTTGGACAAATTTTTACACTTGGATTTGTTATAATCAAAACTAAATATAATCAACACGAACTTTGTAGGGAACTGTAAGAATCGGATACCCACGCCCTCTTGTTTTGCCCACATGCCGATAAAATCTGGGTTACATCCCCTTTTGCGAAGGTCTTCTCAACCTGCCAGCCGCGCAATGTTCTGGATGTTATTTTTAAGATTCAGGAATCTAAGAGCAAACTCAATCGTGAGCCAATTTTATGGCTCACCGATGGGGCCTGCCACTACCTCATCAATCCTCTCTCCAACTTTTTACCTCACAATCCTCACTCTCTCTAGTGGAAGGCTCACCACTTTGTCTCACCAAATAAAATAATACCTATGAACCCTACATTTAACCATAAAATAATACCTATAAATCCACTCCATAACACAAAACTTTATTTTTAGAATTTAAAAAGAAAAACTAATAAAAAAATATTTTAAAAAACAAAACAAACCTCACGAGTGAGCTCGGGGCTCCGAGGCTCCCCGTGAAGCGTGAGGCGTGAGGCTCCTGCTGCAATTCTTCCCTCGCCTCACCAGTCTCTCTCTCCTCCTTTTCCTCCTCGTGAGCCAACCGCTGGCTTTGGTCTAACAATGCTTGACTCAGCAATTTGATAGCAATCATGTGGTTCTACTGGAACTCTCGCAACTATTATCTATTCCATAACCGCCAACTAAGCCGTTCGTGAGTTATTGCAATGACTCTTGATTTTGTCAACGAATACAGAGCAGCAACCGATCACTTTGTAGTGCCCATGGCACGTGCGCTCTCTACATGGAAGGCGCCTCCCCTGGGACTTGTCAAGATCAACTTCGATGGGGCCTAATTGGGCGAATGGGGAAAGGCTGGGGAGTTGTCGGTAGAGACTCAAATGGTAGCATCTTATTTTCATATGTTCAGCAGGCTAGCGATTTCATGGAAGTAGAGCTTGAGGAGACCAATGCCTGCCTTTTAGCACTAAAACAAGCTAGAGAGTTAAGCTATAGGAAGATCATCGTTGAAGGTGACTGCTCCAGTCTCATTGTGAAGCTGCAGTCCAAGAATAGATCTAATGCAACCCTGGGCTTTGTAATCGAATCTATCTTAGGGTTAGCTGGTCGTTTTGATTTCTGTAATTTCTCAAATGTTAGGAGAACGGGGAATCGAGTGGCTCACACATTCGCCAATCTCCAGCCATTTAGCATATCACGCAGGGAATTGCTCGGGGATGGGCCAGATCACGTGTTTGATCTGGCTTTGCAGGACTTCTGTACGAACCAATTTCTTAATCCCTATTTTGCTTCCAAAAAAAAAAAAAAAGAGATGTGCATCATCTATTTGTGGATTTGAAAATACATTCCTAAATTTGATGATATGAAAATCTTTTGTTTTTTTTTTCCAATCATTGATCACTTTGGTAAAGTCAAATAGAATTTAAAAAGGTTAGGAAAAAAAGATTGCACTAAAAAAATACGATAATAGTATTACATTCGATTTTCTGTCAGACCATTAAATTTTATTGGGTGCCATGAGATAAGGGTCAACAAAATGACCCTGAAATATCATTAAGGAAGGATTGTTGTGCTTAAAAGTTATCATTGTATCCTACATTAATTAAATAGAGAAGAATAATGACATTACATAATGTAACATTATTATTTATTAATTTTATAAAATCACCTTATTATTATTCACAATTTTTCATAATTATATGAATATATTACAGATATAATTCTTCTACGTAATAGTGTTGATCTTATATTGAAAAGGAACTGCTTTTGACACAAAATCATAGGGGCGGCTATTGATCATTCCCCTTCCCGTTCCCCAATCCAAATTTCCTATTTATTTGGTTTTATTATTAGTTTTTGTAGTTATTGTCTCTCCAATTGAGGAATTTATCAATCTCTTTTGTCTTAATTGTGCGTTTCTTCAATTGTGTGAGTTTTTATGTCTGTTTGTTGCTTGTGTGTGTGTATGTGTTTTTTTTAAAAAAAAAAAATTTGAAAGGGGTGAATTTGTTGCGCACTTTGAAGTGGGCATTCGATGGCAGATTTCGATCTTTTTAAGTATAGTCTTTCATGCTAAAAGAAGATCTCATCAAGAATACTACACTAGATCAGTAGATCAACCTCTATGGAAAAATCACGCCAGATTTGTAGATCTCTTTTCCATGCTGTATGCAAAAACAACGATCGTGGGAACATGCGATTAGAGTGTCATAGGTTAGTGTTTTTTTTTTTTTAAGTTGAGGTTTTATTTTGACATTAGAAATTATATTTGTGTATGTTAGATATATGTTGCCAAATTATCTAATAAATTATTTCATTCCCTCCCCCCCCAAAAAAAAAGTATTAAACCCAATAACTTTATCATTTATATCTGTCAATTTAATTGACAAACGAATACTTAAACTTAAGCTAAAAAATTATATAAGCCTGTTTGTTTCAACGGTCAAAGCAAGAGGTTAATTAGCAACAATTAGTAACAACAATAGCACTTAGCATTTAGCAACAATTGAATTTGACATAAGATTATGCGTATGAACCTATTATACTTGAAGATTGCTAGTAGTTAGGAACTTTTAGCATGAGACAGGTACAAGACAGTAAAATGAAGAAGCTCCTAATGAATAATGACTAATTGTAAGTCGTAACTATTGTTAATTTAGAGATTTCTAACTCATAAGTTTAAGTCAAATTAAGACCAAAAAGACGAAGAAGAAGAGACTCTGTTTAACTCCCTTCAAAATATCCCTCGAACACATGAACATGCATCGAACGAATTCAATGCATGAACAGGAGGAGATCAGAGAATTCGGCAAATGAAAAGGACATCCATAAATTTTTGTTCATTGGCCGCCGGGGGGGGGGAGCAAAAGAGGACCGAACCTCAAGAAAAATTGACAATTTTTAAACGGTTAATTTTTAAGTACCGAGATTTAATGTATTAATTTTTATAATTCTGATATTTTTTGAATTTATTTTTAAGTGTTTTTACTTATAAATTTTTTATAATTTAGTCATAAAATTACCAAAATGCCCTTACAATTATCCTTTTTGTTTTTCTTCTTTTAAAGCAACGACCTCAAAAACGGTCTTTCTGCTATTGGATAGTCTATCGGTGGTGTTGTGGAGATTTAAAAGAGAGAGGTTGAGGTCTTTTTTAAAAAAAATCAAAAAGGACAATAATAAGAGTATTTTTGTAATTTCAAGACTGGATTGTAAGGAATTCATCAGTGAGGGTATTTAAGAATAAACTCAAAATATGTCAGGATCATAAAAATTAATGCATTAAATATCGAAGTACCTAAAAGTCAACAGTTTGACAATTTTTAAAATAAAATTCAACATCAACAATTGACAATGATGTCTTAGACATTTCAGTAGACATTTCGACAGTTTAATTTCAATGCCTCTGCACAGTATATCAATATCTATTATATACATGGGAGATTATAAACTCTCGAGTAAGGATGACAATGAGTCAGATCTGAGTTGGGTTCATCTGAATCCAGACTCATTTATGTTTTTAGATCTTGTAGGTTTAATGGGTCCATGGGTCCTTAGCGCACAGGTCCCAACTATTTTTCAAAATAAAGAATTTTTGCAATGTATTTTTTTATTTTTTTGGCAACCAAATATGAATTTTCACGTTCTAATAACAAAGACTTGGATTTATAAGACATGTTATTTGATTTGATATAAAAACAACGCTCCTTCTAAGAGAGTGATTTGGATCGAGTGGGACTGAGAAAGTGAGAGATATGACTAGTGAATGAAAAGAGTAGAGAGAGATTGAGGATGAGGACCAGTGATTGTGGGTGCAAGGAAGTGGCACAATGTAAGGTAGCTAAACTCCTAGGATTTTAGCCACTTAAGCTTACGATTTAATCGATTTTTACATTTGAAAAAAAAATTTAAAAATATTAATAGGTCTTAAGCGGGTCTTAGGTCGAATCTAGTCTCAATTATTTAGACTCAGACACAGGGCAACTCGGACACAGACCGGCTTAAAACTTATCAGGTCCAGTTTGGTTGGACCCATACTCTTTAATCGGGTCGAGTCTAATGGTCCTGGATTGCGTCTTAGATTGACTACCATCCCTACTCCCAAGTAGAGCTGAGTAATGTGTTGTTTTGGGTCGGCTTCGTGTTCGTATCGAACTTAAATGGGTTGAAAATCCCCCAACCTGAAACCAACCCGTTTAATAAACGGATAAAAAAATCCCAACCTGAATCGTTTAATAATTAAACGGGTTGACCTGAACCTAACCCGTTTAAGTAAACGGATAAAATGGGTTAGGTTCGGATTACCCATTTAACCACTAACCTGTTTAAGTGAAGCATTATATTCAAACCAAAAAAGCATTTTCCCACACACTATTACACATTTGCCAGCTGCAAAATGACAACAAATTTGCACCATACTAACCCATAGGGTGCATCACAAATTCAGAAGCAGAATCCAGCAGAAAGGACTCAACAAGCAAGACCAACTTAGTTTTTACAGACCAGGAACTACAAATAACAAGCAACCACTAAAAGTCACAACTAAACTACTTGAATTATAAACCCAGAACAAGCTAAATTGTATGAAATTATGACCGAAAACTAGCAACAAGCCACAACCAAGTCCATTAAACAGAACACAACCTAATTATCCAACCCAGATTTTTGCCCAACTCCACTGCCAGCCTTACTCTTGGATGCAAGAGAAGTTTCTCCTTCATCACTTAGGTTCATGCTCATCACATCCCCACACAAATCATCCAAATTGAGTTCCACCGACACAAGTGTTGTTTCAATGTGAAAAGATAGCAAGGGAAAAAAAAACAAAATTATTTATACAATCAACTAATGAACCAAACATTTAAAACCAAAAACACAATGAACAATGACCAAAAAGTAGAAAGAAACATCACCTTCTTGAGCATACAACTAGTACATAATCATCCTCGTCATCCCCATTTGAGTCCACTTCAATAGGTACATAATCATCCTCCATTGTAGCCATTTCTAAAATCAGTACACCTTGGGTTACAAAATAAACTAATGAATGATACACAAAGTGCTAGCTGAATAATTGTGCTAACTGAATAGAAACAAAGCAAATCCTAAAATCATAAAAACTGAATATAAACAAAGCAAATTCTAAAATAATGAACCTCAATAGGAGTGCTAACTGAATAGAAACTAATCAACTAAATAAGTGACTGGACATAGCATCATCCAAATAGATGAACTCCATAGATTAATCACTAGACAGATCCGTTTTAGAACCCCTCAAAACCTATCAAAAAAATAGATATGGAACTTGGCGAATTCAGAATAGCAGGTACGGTTCAGAATTGAAATAGAGTTTTATGTGACAAATACGGTTCAGAATTCAGATTACATCTAGTTCAAAAACATGAAACAAACTTAAGAAATCATTCAAATATGAGAGTACCAGAGAACAGGGATGAAGTTACTCACCGGAACAGTACATGGCCGATAGATCAACCGCAACAAACTGCAAGTTCTAGAGGGAAGTCGAGTTAGACACTGATTTAGTTAAAAACCGCAAAAAAACTCAAAAATTCGTATAACCATGAGATTAAGAGAGAAATGAAAGAGATATTGATATACCCGTACTTGGCGAACTGAAAGTTCAGATCTCGTTCTGAGAAGAACTTGGCGAATTTGGCCTTCAATACTGAAAATCAAAGAGAAAATTAGTGTTGATTTAGATCTTGTTCAAAATCTCAAAAAGAACCCTCAAATTCATAGAGATCTGAGCAGAAGAACTCATTGACAGTAGGGAGACAACAGCGTGCCCGGTGAAATGAGAAGAGAAGATCAAATTCGTAGCAGAGGCGTTGAGGAACTGAGGAACATGTGAGGTTCGAGGATGCAAGACTGAGAGAATTGAGAGGAACTGAGGAGGAGGTGAGGTGAGGGCTTTCGAGACCAAGAGAAATGAAATAAGGGCCGAGAGTCTGAGAGTCTGAGTTAGGTTTAGGGTTGAGAGAGAGAGTTCTAGAATTAACTCAATTAAGAGAGTTTATATAGGTAGGGGCAACCGGGCATTAGGGTTTTCAGATTTAGAACTCCAAAATTTTTTTCATTTTTTTTTTTGTTTTGAAGCTTAGCGGGCCAATTGGCTTTTGAATCCCAAAATTTTAAGTTCTTCCCCCAAAAGCCCAATTGCCCAAAGCCCAATATTCAATTCCCATCAAAAATATAAACAGTAAACGGTAAATAAATAAACGGTAAATGGGTTGACCTATTTAACCCGTTTAATTTAAATGAGTTAAATAGTTTTTTTCGTGTCGATATTTTCAACCTGAACCTAACCTAATTAATTAAACGGGTTTACCGTGTCAACCCATTTTGTTAAACGGTTTCAAACTTCGTACCCAAACCTGCTCAACTTCGTGTTGGATTCGGATCGAAAATCGTGTCGGGTCAGTTTTTCCCAACTCTACTCCCAGGTCCATATGCTATACCTCTTCTCATGAATGCTGGCATGACTTTCTTTTTAAATAATAAAAATAAATAGATGCCGAGCAATCTGTTATCACATTTTATACACTTTCCTTATTCAAACTCTCTCTCTTCTCCCCACCACTATACCTCTTCTTTGTTATTATTTTCTTGAACCTCCACAAGCTTGTGTTATCTTCATTTTTGTAATTTGCTACCAGGGTTAAAATTAAAAGTGAATAAAATATCGACTACATGAAGTTCCAATTCTTCATGCTCTACCTTCTTCTTAGTTGCCATTTGACAACCAACAATACTAACATACTGAACAGACCCAACCCTAATGGTGAATACAGTCGTAGTTGATACAGAACAATCACAAACCACTTAATGAACTAGCTGAATTCCCGCTATGAACAATCAACAATCCCTATTTTTAAATTCTTTTTTTTGATGAACCAACTATACTTTGTCAGCAAATCACCAACCTTCATTTCCATGGTGAGCATACCCAAGCTGGATAGTAAATAACCATGCATAACTCAATGAACAAACAAAAGTTTGATCGAGAATTACGGCCCTAGCCTCTAGAGCAAATAAACTAATCAAATTCTCATAGTGAACATTTCTTGGTGTTCCTATGAACCAAGGGTACTCTGTCAGTAATAACCAACCTTCATTCTGTTATAAACAATCCTGATTAATTAAGGCAGTGAACAATGTTAATGTAGATGGTGAACTAGTCAAAGTTTCAAGTGCATAATCCATTAGCCCTTGAAGAAAACTTATTTGATTAATGAATAGATCTTATCTTCACAATGTGCTAACTCGCTCTACCATTTGGATGGAGAAAATGATAGGATGAGAGCCACATAATTCGATTAATGTCTCATAGTCCTTGCCGTTGAAGAAAGAAAGGGAGAACGTGAGGGAAAAGAACAACTTTTTAAAGAAGAAAAAAATTTACGTAACTACCACGGACCTTTTTGTTTTATTTTCCCCTTTTCCACCCTGGTGCTGAGTGGATATCGAGAGTTCATGCTCCCATATGTACAAAGTAAATTGCATGCAACATATGAAGCTTGGAGGACCCCAAATAATTGGCACCTATAAATAAACATCCATATATACAAAGAATGGTACCCCTGGTACCTAGTTAGGATTGCTTTGTTATCCATGCCTTTGTCACTTCATTGATCTCTCATCCGTCACCAATTTTGGTACCACTTCAAGCCTTTTATCTAGCAAAAATTCATGTTCTTTATTTGGGCTACTACTGACTATATGATTATAATTATTTAAACAACTAGTAGCTAAATTCGGAACTCTAGATAAATAGATAATTCATTTAATTTATCAATTTATTTGCGCAATGATATATAAGGAGTTCTACATTGCTTTCTAATGGCATATAGTAAGCATACCTAATCCTTTAATTGTTAGGATGAGCCTTCGATTGTATTGGTCTCCTTAATATGGCATCGTGGCTTCTGACTTTTCTGTCTGAAGGTCTTCGTTTTAAATTTTTATAACTTTTATATTAAATTATTGTAAAAAAATATAGTATAATTTTGCGATCGGCGGTGGATACTTTTGGTTAAACCAAAAAAAAAAATAAAATTAGTGCATAACAATTATATATTTTTGAGCCATTGACCTAGTGAAACTATTAAGGGTTTGTTCTTTCCGTTGGTAAATAGAGGTTGGTAAATGAGTAAAGTTGATAAAGATTAGTAGAAGTTGATATTTTCATGGAATGATTTGATAGGAGTTGGTTAAGGTTTGAAAATATTGGAAGAAGTTGACAAAAGTTGGAGAATATTGTAAGAATTGAAATGTAAATGAATAGGGTTTTTTTTTGGTAAAATTTTTTAAAGGAGATTGGTAAGAGTTGACAAAAGTTGACAGAAGTTTGTTAGAGCTAGAACAGATTGTAATTTTTTAATAAAAATTGATAAAAGTTGATAAAAATTAGTCAGCGTTAGTAAAAATTAGTAAAAATAAATTTACCAATAAAAATAACAGGCCCTAACAACATGTTTTTGCAGAACGCTTCTGGTTGAGAATGATTGAAACCACAAGGCAATTGCTTGCATGGTCATTGCGAGACCACCTCTCAATACAGGAGCTTCAAAAATTCGCTCTTAAGATCGACATGCCTCCTCTATATGAGGGGATGTGTGCTAGCGCCTTAAATTAGCCCCTGCCTAAATCGCTACCACCCCCCCCCCCCCTTTCCTGCCAACCATGTGCCGTGCACAAGGCCTAGGTGGGGTCTATTACAAGGCCACAAAAGCCTATGAAGTTTAATTTGGTGCGTTAAAGAAAAAAATGTCGTGAGTGCTGCCTTAATTGGACAAGTCTCAATTAGAGCACACGTACCCGAAAACTCGCGTTCCTCCCATGGGTCCTGTTGCCACTTGGCAGCTGCTCACTTATTGTCGTTGTAAATTCCTTTCGGCGAGGATGATAGTGGGTTCTTCCCCCGCATTCTTCCTTTATTTGTTATTTTGTGATTATTTTGATTTTTTTTTCCCTTCTTAAAAATATTATTTAGGTTATTAAAAAAATTTTACATTATGAGGTAAGTCAATTACAAATATTTTATTAATTGACTTAAGTTAAAGTTTCATGGGTTGAAGAAGTGAAGGAATGTTAGTTCCAAAAAATTGAAACTTTTGCTCATGTGATACGGTAGAGTTCCAAAATATGGAATGTGGGATGGGAATGCTCTTAGTACTTCCTATCCTCCATTTGTGTTCAAATATACATTGATTTACTATATAGAACTACCACCATTAGATTTGTAGTAAACTATAGTTTCATAAGAATACAATGCAATCTTGTTACTCTTGTTAAGACATAGTGGCAAAAAATAATGATCAAAGTGTTGCATTTGGAAACTGTAAAATGTTTAAAAGGACAATTTTTTAGTGTTGACCATAGAGTAACGGTCACAATATCTCACAATAATTACATCATAATCACCATTGATTTGCCAGTTACAAAGTGATTAATTTAGTATTAATCAGCTAATTCAATTCCATGATTTATACAAGCTTTGTGCTACTATAAAATGAGGATGATCAGATCAGGGAAGACATATAGCTGAGAAGAAAACATTCCTAGATAAAATATATTCTCTGCCCTCTTCCTCACACTAAACATCTAGCTATCACTGAGATTTGAATTTGGGGTGTGAACCTCATCGGTAACTCTAGTAGCCACTTAGCTCGTGGGTAGCATTCAGCAGACGAGACCGGGCAAAGCTTCCACATCAAGGTAAGCCCTAATTTTTCCAATAGTGGTAATAGAGCCTTGCCTATTTAATGCTAGCCCTGACAAAGCCATGTTGCCTAGATCTTGGTTTTGATTATATTATTTTTTGGACAATCTGTGTAAGACTAATATGGTGATTAAGTTAATACTATTCTATGTGATTATGCAAAACCGACATTAATGATAATCTGCTAAAGTAGATATGCCTAATGTTATGTTATTCTGTGTGAATTTAGTTTATGCTAATATGTCAATGCTACAACCCAGAACGAAGCTTAAACACTTAATACCCAGACCTCCCCGCCCTTAATTCCTCAAATCTGGACCCCCCCACTTTAGATCTAGACTCGTGGGTTCTCCTCTAAATCTATGTGACTTAGACCTTGGAACAAAGACTCAAGCATAAACCCTCCCACCTCAAATATGCTTTCACTCGTTACCAGCGACCTTATTCTCTTTGCCACCCAATGGACCCAAATATAAAAAAAAGGTGAAAGCATACCTGATACCCATTAGACTCGTCGTGAAGGGGTGGCGTGTGTCTATCACGTGCCGCCGACGAAGACAACCTTGGTTGTTTCTTCCTCCTAAAACCCATAATACTCGCCGATCTACTCATTCCTAGCACAAAAGCACGCAAAAACACCAACATAGCCGCACATATAAGTCCGCACTGCCACCATAGTGGCACGTTGCGTGAATGGATGATGTTAGTTGACTCATCAGCAATCGATCTACTCGGCCGCATGGTATTTTGGTTGGATTAGATGGTAGTTGATGCTGTGGGCTTAGTTTAGGTGGTGCTGGGGGAATGCGAGGTCATCACTTGGGTTGTTTCTGTGGTGATTTTCGAGGCACCACGGGACTCGGTGTCGGAGCCAAAAAGGGGCCAAGAGGGGTGATGGGGTGAAGAGACTAGGGTGAAGATGAGCTCAGTAAGAGACCAAGAGGTCTCAGAGAGGGAGAGAAATCGGGCTTCAAAAGAGAGTGTCGAGGCTTTGTGAAGTGAAGCAAGTTATTTAAAAAACCCAAGAGATAAAAGCAAAAGGGGGGTGGGGGCTTTATTGGGGTTTTATTCAAGAAGTTTTTTTTTTGGGTTTAATATATTGTTTAAACCTAATTTATTTTTAAACAATCATCAAGGTTGTAATTTGTGGCATGTTAATAATTTCTGATTGAATTATGATTATGTACAATTAGATATAGTGCATATAATTAGTTCATTAGTTGAATTGAAATTTCGAATTAGTTTTCATTCAGCATGCATGAACTCATTATAAAAACATTCATATGTTTAATGTCACATATTACATGCTAATTGGTCATATAAATTTGTTTTATATATGCAGCAATTTGAAATTATAATAAGTTCATGCCGAGTGGATTGCGGTTTATATGAATTTGTTTCGTATTACAAGTGATATCATATAAATATGTTTTATATAATATAGTGTATTGAAATTTTTATTTATTTCATGTTATTACATGAATAAGTTTCATATTATGGTATATTGTACATATATAATATTGTGTTTTATATCGATATTATATGAATTCGTTTCATGTAATTTAAAATATAAAACGTTACTTGAATCAGTTTCATGTCATTATTTGATACACATGGCATACTTGTAAAATATAAAATGTTACAAGTGATATCATATTGATGTTATCTGTTTCATGAAATTTAAGTTCACAATGTTATAAAGTACATTCTATTAATAATTTGCGAGCAATACTTGAATTCGTATTTTGTATTATATGTAGAAGTTTTAATTGAATTCATGGCATTTTATTACATTCGTAATTTTATATGGATGTGTTATATATAATTATATGTGATTAATATTTGAATGTATTCATGCTACTATTTATGTTAGATAAATATGTTTTATATAATATTTTGTCATGTGACTATGTTTCATGTCAATCATTAATTAGTGATGTTATATAAATGTGTTTTTTATATGTACAAATTATATCAGTTGTTATGAATTTGCTAATTGCTTTAGCACTTTTCTCTTGTCCATGCTAATGAATATGAATTCGTTTCATGTTTCATGTTAATTTAGCAAAATTTTGTGAATTTGTCTTATGAAATCTAAACTCATAAAATTATGAATGTGTTTTATAATTTATGCGTGACATTTGAGTATGTTTCATGATTATTATATAAATGAGTTTCATATAATACTGTATGGACTTTAATGAACTTCCTTTGTAACATGTTATTTTTAAAATATGTTTTGCAATATCGTTTCATTTTTATTATACAAATACCTTTTGCATAATAATATGAATTTTCTGGTTTATATGTCATTAAATAGAGTTTTAAATGACATATTGGTAGTTATATAAATTTATTTTGTGTAATGATATAACTTCATGTAAATTTATTTTACATGATTAAACTCAATATTTTTGTGATATGTCTGAACGTGTTAATTAATTTAACAATTATGCTCTCCATAAGTTTTTTTAATGGAAAATGTGATAATTAAATTATAGAAATTTCTAATTCATGTTTGTATGTGATAACTGTGAGCTTAGTAAAATTTTCGATCATGCGACATGAATGATGGAGTTATTGATAATTTATTATTTGAAAATACATCTAATGTCCGTCTTTTAATTGTATACTTCTAGATATGTCAATTAAAATATGGTTGGTGATTTGCTTACCAATGAAAAGCTTGATGGCACTAACTATGACACATATTGTTAGAAGATTTAGTTTCTTCTAAACGAGTGTGAAGTGTTAGATCACTCGATGACTTCTAGGTCTCCTAGAATAGCGAAGATGGTACTGTTAGTAAGCGGCTCTCTTAGAGAACCTAAGGGCATAGCAAAAATGGTCTAAGATGGATTGATAAATGTGCTATATGATGTTGTACGGCATGCATAACGATTTGGTGAGGAATTTGAAATCTATTTGTTCAACCTGAAATTATGATATTTTATACCCTTTTATTATCTAATAATTGCTCGAAATAAATTGCTAAATTAGGATTTTAATGTTATTTTCGTTTATTTTATAGGAATTTGAAAATTTGAAGGAAATGAATAACTTTTGTATCAAAAAGGTTGCTGGACCAAGAGAAGAGGGGGAAAAAAAAAAGCAACCCAGAATAGAAGAAGACTGAAGTCCAGTTTTGAGCGCAGCCCAGCCAGCGCTCTTTCCTCTCACTTTGGGTTGAGCCTAGCGCTCTCCCTCTTTTCCTTTCCTCTTTTCCTTTCTTCTTTCCATTGGGCTGGCCCAGAGATGTTCATTTCCCGAGCCCATCACGTTGCTCCAGCCTGCTTCCCTTAAGTCAGCGCATGCCCTGCACGTGACCATCTTTCTATCCACCTTCCTTTTGCTCTTCTTCGTCGTTCGCTGTAGCCCAGACCCCTTATCTTCTTCTTTCATGCCCAGACCCGAAACAAAGCACAAAACCTGATGCCCTTTTACCTTCATCTTCCCAACCGTGACCTCCTTTTTCTCTCCTCTTTCATGATACTTAATCATCACCATCATTAAGGCGACCGTTACAATGCCTTGGTCGGCCATTAATTCGAATAATGGGGACGATCGAAGGGGTTGAATGGGCATTGGCGACAAGCTTTTATGGAGTTCGAGCAACAAATAGATGGGCAGAATAGATTAGGAGTAGTGGAGAGATTAGATTGGGTTTAATTTCCAGTTAATTTCCTTACTTTCGTTTTCGGTTTTCAGATTTTGTTTGAGATTCTCAAAATTATTGTAATTGATTTCAATTTGGTTGAATCCAAGTGAGAAGTTTTGGGATTGGCATTGAAATTAGCAAGTTCTTTTTGGGTGCAAATCATGAATACTTTGTTTGCTTTGTTGAAGTCGCATTTAGATGGGTTTGTCTACTAGGAAGTGTTGGATGCCATATTCTTGACATTAGAGTGCTTCTCTTACTTGGTGGTGGTCCCAATGTTAATTTTCATGTTCTTAACGATCGCTGGTTAATCTACAATACTGGACTATAGTTTAAAGGGTTATTTAGCAGGTTTAACTTAGCTAAACAGTAACCTAATTTCATAACTCATCCCTGAAGATCGACACTTTCAAGTATTATAAAGTTAAACCGTATACTTGCAGGATTCACAATAAGTTTTTGGCACCATTGGCGGAGATGGCTTTGCGAGATTTGGTTGCATCAAATCGTAGTTTAGTTATTCAAGTCATTTGAGTCATTTTTGTTTTAGTTTTATGTGATTTTTAGTTTTATTGAGTCGTTATTTCATTTTAGTAATTTAGCTTAGTTTTGATTTTTGAATTTGGTTAGTATTTCGATTTTTGATTTTTGTTGAGATTAGTTTATTTTAATTTTAGAGTTTATTTTTTGCATGAAAAAAACTGTACTAATCAGTTTGGTTTATGTGCAGTAAAAAGATACAAGATAGACTGATCTGAAAATTAGAATAGTGCATATTTTTCACCAATTTTACATTATGTTTGAATTTTCTGGAGCAATTATAGTGTGACTTTTGCTGTGCTGATATTTTTTCTATATTCAACATAATTTTTAGAGTTTGTGTAAATTTTTCTGAAATTTTTGGGACTGTTTGGAGTTTTCTGTTAATTTTGGACTTAATATTCTATTTGCATTTTTCTACACTGTTTGGGGATAAAAAAAATTTGAGAAAAATTATATTTATATCCTGTGATTGTGTGGATTTTTTTGTATATTTAGTTTGGATTTTAGGAGTTTGATTTTCTGTTTTAATTTTATTTTTAGAATTAGGTTGTTTAGGTGTAGATTTATTTCTTATTTTCTTTTAGTTTCTTTGTGTTTGCGTTTTTGTTTCAGTTTTGCTTATTTTTCATTTGTATAGTGTTTTCAGTTTTGATTTTTTTTTTTGTTTTCTGGCTTAAAAGAAAGAAAAGAGAAAAAATAGAAAAAAAAATCAAAAATCCCAAAAAATTAGAGTAAGAAAAGACCAAAAATAAAACCTTTGGTGAGGGTGTGAGATTTATATGACTGGTTAGGTTAGAAATCCAGAAAATCATCGACTTGTTAGAAGTGAACCCGACTCTGACTTAGAACCCGAACGGGAACTCAAGCTTGAATTAGAAGAAATGGCACAAGAATGAACTTTGTGTGACATTTTCTACCTTCCTGTGACTGCTTTTCCATCTTGCTTTAATATACCTGACCTTGGACCCAATGTGACCTTCGAATTAAGGCCTCACTATACTCATATGCTCCCTAAATTTACTGATTTAGAGGATGCTTATTTATTTTTGAGGAAATTCGAAGAAATTTGTTTTATGATGCATTTTCCTAACATTCCCATTGATGTTGTGCGCATCAAATTGATTCCATTTGCTTTAAAAGATTCTACTAAACATTAGATGTATGGCTTGGCTACTAATTTTATAACTTCTTGGAATGATTTTGTGAGATTATTCTTAAGAAAATACTTCCCTAATGCCAAGATTGTTAAGCTAAGGAATGAACTCAATCAATTTGTGCAACTAGATAGGGAATTATTTTGGAAACATTTTGATAGGTTCAAGAACTTGTTGGCCCAATGTCCCCATCATGGTTTAGACCAAGCACGTTTGTATCAAATTGTATATGAAGGATTTGACCAACAGACTAGAATCATGATAGAGTCCATGTATCAGGGTGACTTTCTTTCTAAGAGCGCCACAGTTGCTTGGGAATATCTAGAGGATTTAGCTGAGAAAACCATGCAGTAGAAAACCGCTCGTGATAATAGCTTGAGTTCTACGTTTGCCAGAGGTGGGTTGCATTCTGTGCCTGATGTAAGTCACTTAGAGTCTAGGGTTGCTACTTTGAAAAATATGTTGAAGGGATTGTCTCTCCAAATGACCCAACTATTTCAAACTTCTTCAGTGTCTTGTTGTCATTGCCAGGCCTTAGATCATTCTTTTAGTGCTTATCTTTATTTTGCTCACCAGTTAGCAACTGGGTAAGAGCAAGCGAGTATGGCCTTTTAAGGACCTAAGAACGACCCATTTTTCCCTTACTATAACCCAGGGTGGAGAAATCATCCTAACTTCTCTTGGAGTAATTGACCATATGCTGCAATTCCTAACTCCCAGCCCATCTCTCACCCTTCTAGTTCCTTTTAGAGACTGGATTTTCCAGGTGTGCCTAATGTACCTAGACCTCCACCCCCAGTACCTCAAGTTCAACCTCCTCCTGGTTACATTAATATTGACAAAATGGAGAGGAGGAGTAATAGCAATGTGGAGAGAATAATTAATGCTAACATGGAAAGAATGATGGGAATGATGACTGAACAACTTTTCCAGTTAGCATCATCTTCTAGGGAGTTAGGTGCTTTTCTGAGTTAACATGAGGTGAACCTTAAGGGTCACGCCTCTTCTTCTTCAGATAACCCTAGTGAGCCAGTGAGGAAACTGAATACAGTCATATCTCTCCGCTCTGATCGAGAGATTGATAACCAAGTGAGAAATCCTAATGAGCCCTGCATGTATCCTCACCAGTTCTTCCAAAATTTTGCTTCTTTTTCTTCTTCTTCTTCACCTCCAGAAACTAGTTCATTCAGTGAGCCAGGGGATGCTACTGAGGGTGTTGCCAATGATTCTGATACTCACCGTCTTTCTGAGTAACTTTCTAAGAAAAGAGAGCTTAAAGAGAAAGACTCCTCTGATTCAGTTGACCCTTCTCCTTCTAAGGGTACTTCTCCTTCTTCTTCTTCTCCATCTAAGAAAGTCTATATGCATTTACCTTCTTTTCTCCATAGGCTTAAGAAGAAAGATCAAGCACATGTTGAGAAGATGAGAGAGACCATCTCTTAAGTCAAAATCAACATTTCTTTGCTCGATGCTATTCAGCAGATACCTCTATATGTAAAGTTCTTAAAGGATCTGTGTATGATTAAGAGAGCTACTAATGTCCCTAGAACGACTTTCTTAGCCTTTAGTGCTAGTTTTATTCTTTCTCATCAGATCCCAGTGAAGTATGAGGACTCCGGTTGCCCTACTATCTCTATAGTTATAAAGGACCAGCTTATTTACAGAGCTTTGCTTGATTTAGGTGCTAGTGCCAACTTGATACCTTTCACTAAGTATGAGAGGCTTAGGTTAGGTGGGCTGAAACCTACCAAGATGGTTATTCAATTGGCTGATAGATCGACTAGGCTGCTTAGGGGTATCATTGAGAATGCGTTGATTAGAGTGGATGGATTCATTTACCCTATGGACTTCATTGTGATTGAGACTGAGACAGTGCCTAACTTAGCTAGTCAAGTCCTTGTGATTCTAGGGCGTCCTTTCTTGGCCACCGCCAATGCCCTAATTAATTGCAGGAATGGCATGATAAGACTGTCTTTTAGCAACATGATTTTAGAGCTGAACATCTTTAACTTGTAAAGACAGCCTTCTAGTTTTGACGATATGAAGTTTTCTACTCTTAACTGGGTAGAGGATTCTATACTTGATGATGCTTTTGATGATGTATTTGCTGCTGAGTATGAGTCATTTATTGTGAATGATGAGCCGGAATATGATGTTTTTGAGTTTGATGACTTGTGTTTTACTGCTGATTATTTACTTAGTGCTGTGTCTGAATCAGCTTCTGAATCTGTTTCCCCTCCTGCTCTTGAATTGAAACCTCTTTCTGATTATCTCAAGTATACATTTCTATGACCTGATGAATCTTTACCTGTCATCATTGCTTCTAACTTAGACCGGGACCAAGAGGACAAATTGATTGCCTTACTTAGAGAGAACAAGGAAACTTTAGGTTAGACTTTAGGGGATATTAAAGGCATTAGTCCTTCCATTGTGCAACATAGAATTCATTTAGAGGACAATGCTAAGCCCTACCGTGACCGTCAAAGGCGTTTGAACCCGACTCTCCAGGAAGTAGCTAGGAAGGAAGTACTGAAGTGGTTAGACCATGAGATTATCTATCTCATTTCTGATAGTGAGTGGGTTAGCCCCGTTCAAGTTGTTCCTAAGAAGATCAGGATTACAGTTATTAGGAATGACAAGGACGAGTTAGTCCCTACTCGATTGCAATTTAGAAGGTGTGTGTGTATAGACTATAGGAAATTGAATGCTATCACTAGGAAAGACCACTTTTCCCTTTCGTTCTTGGATCAGATGTAGGAGAGGTTGGCTGAACATTCCTTCTATTACTTTTTAGATGGATACTCCGGCTATACCCAGATCTCTATTGCTCCTGAGGATAAGGAGAAGACTACTTTCACATGTCCCTTTGGAACTTATGCCTTTAGACATATGCCGTTTGGACTGTGCAATGCCCCTGCTACCTTTCAGCGATGCATGATTTCCATTTTTTCAAATCTAGTTAGGCAGTGCATGGAAATTTTCATGGATGACTACTCTACGCTTAGATCTTCCTTTGATGATTATTTGTCTAATTCGAGAAAAGTGTTGGAAAGATATAGGGAGAAAAACTTGACTTTGAACGGGGAGAAATGTCATTTCATGGTTAAAAAAAGGGATAGTCTTAGGCCACATTATTTCTAAAGATGGAATTGACGTAGAGAAGGCCAAGACTGATCTCATTGTGAATCTTCCCCCTTCCACCTGTGTGAAAGAGTTGAGGTTTTTCTTGGACATGCTAGCTTCTATCATCGCTTCATTAAGGACTTTAGTAAGATTGCAAAGCCTTTGTCCAATTTTCTAGCTAAAGATGTGCCTTCTTTTCACTTTTCTGATGAATGTCTTGAGGTATTTTCTAAGCTTAAAGAGGCCTTAACGTTCACTCCTGTTCTTCATCCTCTCATCTGAGGAGAACCTTTTGAGCTGATGTATGACGCTTCTGATTATGTTGTTGGGGTTGTTCTAGGGCAGCGTGTTGATGAGAAGCCCCATGTGATTTACTATGCTAGTCACACTTTGAATGATACCCAGCTTAACTATACTGTTTCTGAGAAAGAATTTTTGGCTGTGATCTTTGGTTTTGAGAAGTTTAGACCTTATTTGATTGGGTCTCATGTGATTGTATATATTGACCACTCTGCTCTTAAGTATCTTCTTTCTAAAAAGGATGCTAAGCCTAGACTTGTTAAATGGATATTACTTTTGCAAGAATTAGACTGTGAGATCAGGGATAAGAAAGGTTCTGAGAACCTTGTAGCTGACCATCTGTCTAAGATTCTTCGTGGTGGAGAGAGTGAGTCAAGTGTTTCTGAGTCCTTCTCTGATGAGCAATTATATGCTGTCCACCATGATCCTTGGTATGCTGACATTGTGAATTACTTAATTTCAGGTAGGATTCTTGAGGTTGGACTAAGAATGATAGGGATAGTTCTTTCACCTTGTGAAGTTCTTTATTTAGGATGATTCTTATCTGTTTAAGTACTGCTCTGACCAAATGTTTAGGAGGTGTATTCCCGACAATGAGCTGAGAAGTGTCCTTTCTTTTTGTCATGACCAAGCATGTGGGGGGCATTTTAGTGGTAGGAAGACTACAGCTAAGGTTCTTCAATGTTGTTTCTACTGACCTACTCTATTTAGGGATGCTTTTGAGTACTGTAAGAGTTTCCCTAGATGCCAGCAGTTGGGTAGAATAAGCAGGAGAGATATGATGCCACCGAATCCCATCATTGTGATGGAGATTTTTGATGTATGGGGTATTGACTTTATGGGACAATCTCTATCTTCTTTTAGGAATGAGTATATTTTGCTAGCTGTGGACTATGTTTCTAAATGGATTAAGGTCATCCCTTCTAGGACTAATGATGCTAAGGTCGTTGTCAAGTTCTTTAGAGAGAACATCTTTGCTAGATTTGACATGCCCCATGCTATCATTAGTGCCCTATCATCCCAAAACCAGTGGCCAGGTTGAGGTGTTCAATTGGCAGATTAAACAGATTCTAGAAAAGACCATGAGCCAGAATAGGAAGGATTGGACTGATAAGCTCGTAGAGGCTCTTTGGGCGTGTAGGACGGCTTTCAAAACTCCCTTAGATATGTCACCTTATAGGGTTGTTTATGGTAAGCCTTGTCATCTTCCTGTGAAGATCAAGCATAAAGCTTGGTGGGCTTTTAAGAAGCTTAACTATAACTTGACTGAGGCTGGTGAAGAGAGATGACTGCAGTTAAATGAGCTTGAAGAGATTAGAGTTGAGGCTTATGAGAGTACTTGGTCTTACAAAGAGATCGCGAAGTTGTTTCATCATAAGCATGTTCTTAAGAAAGAGTTTGCCCCAAGAATGAAAGTACTCTTATATGACTCTAGGCTCTATCTATTTCTAGGAAAATTGAGGTCCTGATGGACTGATCCTTATATTGTCTCACGTGTATTTTCCTATGGTGCAGTTGAAATTAAGGACCCTGAGAGTAGTGCCATCTTCAAGGTGAATGGCTAAAGATTGAAGCCATTTCTAGAGTTGCCAAGCAAAGAAGATATAGAGTGTCTGATGCTCCGCGAGCTAAGTTCTGATCAGTGGTGTTGAGATAGCTCGGGTGTACTTAGCACCCGACCTGGTTTGCTAAGAATTTCTTCTCTTCTTTTCTTTTTCTCTCCTTTTTCTTTTTCTTTACTTTTTGTATGGTTTGCTATTTTTCTTTTTCTTTCTTATATATATGTATATATGTATAGTTGTTTTTGAGTCATATCCTTTTTTATTTTTGAGTCTTGTTAGGTTTTATTTTGTGGTTTTATGTTTCTTTACACTCCAAATGAGGACATTGTGAGATTTATGTGTGGGGGTGGGAAAACTTTGAAAAATTTTGATAAAAGAAAAAAAATTGAAAAAATTGAAAAAAAATTGAAAAACTTTGAAAAATTCTAAAAGATTTTTGTTTTTTTTTTTGGAGGCTTTGTACTATTCTGATTAGTTTAAATCCCCTATGCTTTGATTTTTTTAGGTTGTATGTAAGCGTGATGTGCATGATAGATTTCCATCCTTAGTATGTCATTCTAAGCACTAATTCTAACCCCAAGTTCATTATCGATGTGTAATCCAATCCTTATTTATACTATCATCATTATCTGAAGGCTTTAGTCTTCCACTATTGACTCTCCCACTTGTCTTTGACACGATTACTTTGGTTTTATTTGCATTCCCCAAAAAAAAAATTGAAAATGAAAAGAAACAAAAGAAAAGGAAATGAAATGAAATTTAGAATGATAAGTATCCCTTTGAAGCATGCGCTACTGGGCGTTACCCTTTGAGGTAAGTGCTACTGGGTGTTACCCTTTGAGGCAATACTGCTACTGAAAAAGCTTGCTTCTTATGTTAATAAATCAGTAATATAGTTTGTGTCAGTCAAGTAGGATTGAGTTTGATTTCGGTAAACCTAAGCCTAGAATGATGATGCACTTGCACATGAGCACTGGGATGGATTTAAAGTCTTGATGTATGGTGGGGTGAAACGTTAGTGCTTTGATGTCATTCATGGAGTAGAGAGCCTTGATGAGTACATTTTATTTATATGCAGGCTGATATCTTTACTGCATGGGTAATTTAGTTGATTAGAATGTGTATATATCTTTCCCCAGTTTTGTACATATTAATTTTTGAGGGAAAAACGACAAAAAACAAAAAACAATTTTCGAGTTTCTGTGTAAGTTTTTTTTTTATAGATTTTATGTGTATATCTTCTGCAAACCCTCGTGAGACCTTACTTGTCCACTAGGGGTAACTTAGGGGTTTAAATGGCTTGTTGCAAGTGTTAAGTGCAACTGTGATTCCTACAAAAGTAAGTTAGGATTTTATTTTCTTTTTTTAGGATTTTTACTTTTGTTTTACTCAAGGACGAGCAAAACTTAGGTGTTGGGGTACTTGTTCAACCTGAAATTATGATACTTTATACCCTTTTATTATCTAATGATTGCTTGAAATAAATTATTAAATTAGGATTTTAATGTTGTTTTTGTTTATTTTGTAGGAATTTGAAAATTTGAAGGAAATGAATAACTTTTACATCAAAAAGTTTGTAGGACCAATAGAAGAGAAAAAGGAAAAAAAAAAAAAGCAATCCAGAACAGCAGAAGATTGAAGCCCAGTTTCGAGCCTAGCCCAACCAGCTCTCTCTCCTCTCTCTTTGGGTCGAGCCCAGCACTCTCCCTCTTTTCCTTTCCTCTTTTCCTTTCTTCTTTCCCTTGGGCCGACCCAGATATTTTCAATTCCTGAGCCCATCACGTTGCTCCAGCCTGCTTTCCTTAAGTCAGCGCATGCCCTGCACGTGACCATCTTTCTTTCCCCCTTCCTTTTCTTCTTCTTCATCATTCGTTGCAGTCCAGACCCCCTGTCTTCTTCTTTCGTGCCCAGACCCGAAACAGAGCACAAAACCTAGCACCCTTTCACCTTCATCTTCCTAGCCATTACCTCCTTCCTCTCTCCTCTTTCATGATACTTAATCATCACCATCATTAAGGCGACCGTAACAATGCTTTGGTTGACCGTTAATTCGAATAATGGGGACGATCGAAGGGGTTGAACGGGCATTGGCAGTAAGCTTTTATGCAGTTCAAGTAGCAAGTAGATGGGCAAAGTAGATTAGGAGTGGTGGAGAGATTAGATTAGGTTTAATTTCCAGTTAATTTCCTTGCTTTTGTTTTCGGTTTCAGATTTTGTTTAAGATTCTCAAAATTATTGTAATTGATTTCAATTTGGTTGAATCCAAGTGAGAAGTTTTGGGATTGGCATTGAAATTAACAAGTTTTTTTTTTCCTAAGCGTAAGTCATGAATGCTTTGTTTGCTTTGTTGAAGTCGAATTCTGATGGCTTTGTCTACTAGGAAGCGTTGGATGCTATGTTCTTGACATTAGAGTGCTGCTTTTACTTGGTGGTGGTCCCAATGTTAATTTTCATATTCTTATCGCTAGTTAATCTACAATGCCAGACTATAGTTTAAAGGGTTGTTTCGTACGTTTAACTTAGCTGAATAGTAACCTAATTTCACAACTCATCCCTAAGGATCGACACCTTTAAGTATTAGAACGCTAAACAGTATACTTGCGGGATTCACAACACTATTTCATTGTTAAGTGCATCTGGGATAAGCTTAACATCATGTTCGATCAGATTCATTTCCCCTTGAAACTCCCAACCTAAAGGTGGTATTGTCAGAAGGAAAAAAGCCAAAGGTAATAGAGAGAAGAAAATAGCACGTATGCAGTGCTATAAACTGTGGAAATAAGGAACCTTGCACTTCAAATTGTCCTGAGTGAATTAAGGTACCTTCTTTTATAATTACCCCTGTGTGGTTCCAAGCATTTGTTTCCAACTATGATCGCTAATGGATTGTAGACATGGAAACAACGAAGCACACAGTTCAGGGTTAGGCTAATTTTGTGAACTTTCATTGCTACCTATGAGTTCACAGACTGTCGTTTTAGGAAATGATAGTAAAGAAGATGTCCTTAAATATGGATATATCATCTCAAACTTCGTGAAGAGACTCCTCACGATGCTCTCTGTGCACCTAGGGTGTGACGTTCACTTGTGTCTTTTTCTTCTGATATTAGTTTTCTCTTTCGATTTTCATTTATTGTATACAATGGTAATTTGTTTGACCATGCAACATTGAAATGTGTTTTCAATGTTTTAGACGAAATAGAACAACTTCCATCTTTGCCTCATTTTTGACTATGTTTTTAGGCATGCTCAATTTTACCCTAAAGGCCAAGATAGAGTTAACAAACAAGCTAAATATAGTCTTTTAAGACCTACCCACTAGGGTTAGGTTGCCTATGTGTGAGTCAAGTTTTGCTAGCAAAGCAACTATAAAGTCTTTTAGTAAGGCTTCGAGTGCTTTGAGTCCCTTGGAGTTCATTTACTCCGACATTTGCGGACCCTTGATTGTGAAAACACGTCATTGGAAAATTCGTTTCATAACTCTTATAGATGATTCATGATATAGTTTGTGTATTTATTAACTCTACGCTATTAGGCACTTGATGTGTTCAAATACTTTATAGTGGAAGCGAAGATAGATAACAACTCCACATATCCCACAACAGAATGTTATTGTAGAGCGTAGGAATCATATATTGCTTGACATGATCAGGTCAATAATGGCACATACTAACCTCCCAATTAGTTTTTGGGGGGGCGATGTGCTGCTTATCGACAGCTTATATTTTTAACCATGTGCCAAACAAGAGTATATCTACTACACCATATAAGTTATGTTTTGGTAAAAAGTTATCCTTAGACCACTTACGTCCATGGGATCGGCTGGCTACAATCCAACCCACAAACATGGTAAATTTGGTCCAAGAGCTACTAGGATGGTGTTCATAAGAGATCCTACGCATTCTAAATGAGATATGATGTATAGGAAACACCATAATGGTGACATGACCGAAATGAATTCTCGCAATGTCGATTTTCTTGAAGAGTTCCTAAGAATTTGGTGAAATTTTTAAAAAAAAGGGACCTTGAATTGTATGAATTACAACAAGACCTTTGTTGAGTTCATGAGTATACAACCACAAGAGGGGGGTGAATTGTGGTGTCTGATTTTCGCGTTGTAAATAACAAACACCCTCACAGAGGTTATTCTCAAATGACAAACACCCTGATAGCTTGTTTGCACGGGGTGTTCTCAAATATTGCAGATGCGAAAATCACCAAGATAAATGCGGAAAATAAAGCACACACAATTTTTACGTGGAAAACACCTCTAGCCCAACTGAGGTGTGAAAAACCACGACCTACCTCGTGTAGGATTTAACCACTTTCACTAACGGGCTTCACACGTTACAAATGTAACACACCTTGTTACAACTTGCAACCACGTAACCTTCTTCCCAAAGACAGGTTACACCACGTCCAACCTTCGCAAGATTAGACACGTCCAAGTCCACACGACTAGGACACACTCACTCACTTTTCTGATCCAAGATCAGGGTTACAAACACCTTACAGGGGGTGCTTCTCACTAAGCAGATGTAAGGTACAATGAAGATCCTATTATGTCAATGGTTTGAAAACTCAAATCAAACACAGCTTGTCACGGTTTTGCTTTTCAGAATGAAGCTCAAGAATTTTAATGTGAAAACCGAGTTTCCTGATTTTTTCCAGATTTTTCAGAAAGCTGTGTTGCTTCTCTTTTTCAGTCTGAGTTTTTTCTATCTGCTTCTTGGCTTGGGCTATGGGAGAGAAAAGCTGCGGTTTTTAAACACAAGGTCCAACGGTCAAAAACCAAAGAATCAGCTAAGTATGGAAAATGATTTGCAAACAAAATATATTCTCCAATGGCTAATGATGAATTTATCCCAAAATATAAGGGATTTTGTTATCTTAAAAGATAACCCTTATCTTCCCATAGCCGTGAAGAGGTTTAAAGAGATTTTCAGCTTTTACCAAATCCGAAAATATAGTCATAGGAATCTTTTGATTTGGCAAATCTCCCAAACCTATTTTCGCAAATCTCCATAATATTTTCAAGAACTATCCTCTCCAGAAAAATAGCAATTTTGAAATTCAAAGAAAGTATTCTGGAGATCTTGGCCAACCAAAATGAATTTTCAAAAAATAATCGGGTATGGCCACTGCAGTTCAGAGACACCCTAGGCACCCTGTTTGCAGGGTTGTTCGCAACTGGTGTTCTGAAGTACTTTAGCGCAAATACCAATTCAAGAGGTGTTTAAAATGATGTTTTCAATATTGGCATATTAACAAGAGTCTAATTAAATAAAACCTATATACCCAAGACTTCTTGTTTTGAACCAGTCATCTTGTCCGAGATTTGTAGAGCTGCTGTGAACACCAAGGCCACCTTGTTTGCTGGGGTTGTTCTTTGCATTGCTAGAGTTCAGGAACACGCTTTACAATCAACTGTCGAGATGGTGTTCTTGACTTAATATGGAATCACCAAGTAAAACCTGTCTAGAAGACTTGTTCTCACATGTAGCAAACCAGTTAATACAATAAAGATCACAAACACCAGTTAGGCCTGTTTGGAGATCGTGTTCGGAGCAACATTACTTGGACAAATTTTTACACTTGGATTTGTTATCATCAAAACTAAATATAATCAACAAATTCCCCCTTTTTGATGATGACAAACCAAGTGACCATATTGACAAAATTTAAACGCGCTTAACAACGTTTAATGCTGATAGGGATCTGCTGATAGGGATCCTCTAGGTGCTAGGTCATATCTGGGATCCTCTAGGTGCTAGGTCATATCTGGGATCCTCTAGGTGCTAGGTCATATCTGTCCATATGGTCTTATTCCCCCTTTTGGCATCATTAAAAAGCATAAGCAACAGGAGTAATGCAAGAAAAGCAATATAGAGCATAAGGTGCAAGTAGCATTAATAAAGGGATATTGCATTAAAAACATTACAATGCCAAAAAAACTGAGATGAGAGGAAACAACAGAACAGCCTAGAGAATCAGGGAGCAGGGGGTGGTTTCGTTTGCAGAGGGGGGATGCTAGGGGCAAGAGTGGAGAGAAGTGCAAGCAAATCTTCATGGCGCTTGGCCGAGAAAGCTCGTTCCTCAGCAAGAGCAGCATTGACAGCTGAGAGCTCATCCTTGAGGCGAGCATTGTCCTCAAGAACAGCCTCAACCTTGACGAAAGGTTGCCCAGAAACAGGTGGTCGAGGTGGTCGACGACCCTGTTTGGAGACTGACCCTTCGCCAACCTCATAGCCACACCCTAGCAGAGTGTCAATCCCAATCTCATCAATGATTTGGGCCGCCACTCTTCGTGTGAGCACTATCCCAAAGTGCTCAAGCACCCTTGTCAACAGAAACCCATAGCCAAGATCATGTGCCTGGGTGGTGTTCGCAATTCGCTCTATGTGGCGAATCATGATTGCAGGGAGGTTTACTGGTTCCTCCCGATCCAGTAGGTCCACCAGACATTGATCGAAGGCATCTGCTGAGTTTCGCCCTTGACCTCGCGGTATTATGTTCTTGATGGTGAACATAAACAGTAGTTGGTGCAGGGAGGTCATTTCACCCTTCTTAACCGAGAGGGGTGTTCTCAGGCCCTGTTTTTGACTAAGGCGTTTGGACACCTCTAAGAGTCTGGCTGTTTCCAGGGCAGTTTTGTCTTCCCTCACATACACAGCAAATCCACGAGAATGGATGCCCAGAATGTCACCAAGGGTGGCTGCATCAAAGGAGAAATGGCACTCATTGACAGCACTTGTCACCACCCCATTTGTGACAGAGCAGTTGGCATAGAACTCAGCCAACTCAGGCACAGAACACCCTTGCTGGGTGTTTGCAAACAACTCAAGTCAGCCTTGGGCTCGAAGCTTGTTTAAGAACACCCCCAGACCATGTTCCTCGAAAAAGCTTACATTCACTACCTTCCCCCTGACGACATTGCGCTTCAGCAACTGTGCATGTTTGTCAGACATAGGAGAGGGAGTGAACTGCTTTGGGCGTTTAAGGACAGGAACAGAGGTGGTAGTTTCTGGTAGGGGGCTGTTCTGGGCTTTCGCTTGAGGGGTGTTTTGGCAGGAGAGGGCTTCACAGCAGGTTTATTGGTTGGTTTTGGAGGAGTTTGTTCTTCAGAGGACTCGGAAAACACCGGTGTTCCCTGTTTGAAGGTGGTGTTCTCAGAGTCAGAACTCGAGAACCCTTCAGAAGAAGAAGAAATCTCCTCGATGATAGGAGCAGAGGGTTTGGAGGGACGATGAGAGGATTGAAACACTAGCCTTGCAGATTTTCGAGAGGGCTTAGAGGATTGAGGAGAAGAGGGAGTTTGAGAGGGTTGAGACCTTGGTTGTGGCCTTGTTCTTGGCGTTCTGCTACGCCTAGCCACGATTTTCACCCTCTTCCTTTTCTCTCCAGTTTGAAAGTCTAGAGTGGAGATTTCAGCCTCAGGGAGAGAATTCTTCTCTAGACTCTCCTCTGACGACTCATTCGACTTCCCTTGGAAGTCGACATGCAGATCCTCCACAAACACACCTTCGACAGAGGCAGCCCCTGTTTCTGTCCCGGTGTCAGAGAACAACCCAGAAGAACAGGGCTCAAAATTAAACCCTTCAGGGGTTTCCAAGAATTGTTCTTGAGACCCCGACTTTGTTCCCTCTGACTCAACTAAAATGGGACAAGCAATTGCCCCTACGAGGAACACCAATTCCCTTCCACATTCAAAGGGAATATCATCCATCCCCATTCCCACTGATTTTAGGGACAAGCGATTCAGGAACTTGAAAGGCTTGTAATTGGGCAAGGGGGAGCAGGGATTGAGGCTGCAAGAACGAGGGCTTTTGATTGAGAAGAGTTGTTGGAAGCCATTGTTGCTAGAAGAGAGAGATTAGGGTTTAAGGTGTTTACAGGATGTTCGGTTTTTGCTTGAGGGCGAGATGAACGATAGTACTGAGAGCAGGGCATATAGAGAGAGAGAGAGAGAGAGAGAGAGAGCAGCCGAATCTTTGAGAAGATTTCTTGATTTGCAACGGGTAGGAGCATTAACATCTTGTGCCTTGGGAAGGAAAGAAAACACACCGAGCAACCAAGGGGCGTACCTGTTCTCTGTATTATGCCTGTTCTTTGCCGTCTGATCTGATTCGACTGAATGGCATTAAGACGGCTCCAGTACATCCCCTTATGCTGTACTAAGTAGATAAGAGAAAAAAAAATGCACGCAATTCGGGTGTATGCAATCACATCCGTTATTAATAAAATTTGCAAACAGGAGGAGAGAACAGGGTGTAAAGGTTGATCTTACCAAACCCAGTTCATGTTCTGGAAACAGGTATCTCAGGGTGTTCTCACCAACCCTAGTTCCAGTCTATTTCTCTCAAAAAGGTCTCTAGCTAGTGCCTTAGTGAATATATCAGCAATCTGACTTTTCGTTGAGCAAAAATTCATAGAGATTAAACCCTTTTCAACATTATCTCTCAAGAAATGATGTCGAATGTCAATATGCTTTGTTCTTTTATGTTGACATGGATTTTTGGCAATATTAATTGCACTTGTGTTATCACAAAAAATAGGAATGCATCCAATGTCAACACAAAAGTCCTTAAGCTGTTGCCTTATCCACAACAGTTGAGCACAACATGAAGCTGCTGCAACATATTCAGCTTCTGCCGTGGACATGGCAACTGAATGTTGCTTCCTGGTAGCCCAAGATACCAAACAAGGTCCAAGAAAGTGAGCCATACCTGAGGTACTCTTTCTATCAACTAGGAATCCAGCATAGTCAGCATCAGCATATCCAACAAGATCAAAATTGCAACCTTTAGGGTACCATAGAGCTAAATTGGGTGTATGTTTCAAATACCTTAGTATCCGTTTAACAGCCTTAAGATGAGTTTCCTTAGGATTAGACTGAAAACGGGCACATAAACCAACGCTAAAAATAATATCAGGTCTACTAGCGGTTAGGTATAAGAGTGACCCAATCATATCCATATAGAGTTTCTCTTCAACTGAGGGACTCCCATCATCCATAACCAACTTGGTTGAAGGAGAAATAGGAGTGTCTATGGGTTTGGCTGACTCCATCCCAAAACGCTTAAGTAACTCCTTGATATACTTTTGCTGATGGATCATGGTGCCGTTTGGAGTTTGCTTGATTTGTAAGCCTAAGAAAAAATTAAGCTCACCCATCATGCTCATCTCAAACTCACTCCTCATCATATTTGAAAATTCATTGCATAAATTATGATGAGTTGCACCAAATATAATGTCATCAACATATATTTGGACAATCAAAAAATATTCCCCCTTAGATTTTAGAAACAAGGTATTGTCCACCTTGCCTCTTCTAAAATCATTTTCAAGTAAAAAACTTGACAACCGTTCATACTAAGCTCTTGGAGCTTGTTTTAAACCATAAAGTGCCTTGTCAAGTTTAAAAACATGATTTGGAAAATCACCATTTTCAAAACCAGGGGTTGTTTGACATACACCTCTTCTTTAAGGTATCCGTTTAGGAATGCACTTTTAACATCCATTTGATATAGCTTGATTTCCATATGAGCTGCAAAGGCTATTAAGATTCGAATAGCCTCAATTCTAGCAACTAGTGCAAAGGTTTCTTCATAGTCGATCCCTTCTTCTTGATTGTATCCTTGTACAACCAGCCGTGCCTTGTTCCTAGTGACTGTTCCTGACTCATCCAGTTTGTTTCGGAACACCCACTTGGTTCCAATGATTGTTCTCTCTGCAGGTTTAGGTACAAGGTGCCATACTTTGTTTCTCTCAAATTGATGAAGCTCTTCTTGCATAGCCGTGATCCAATCTGAATCTGCAAGAGCTTCATTCACACTTTTTGGCTCAATGTTAGAAAGAAAAGCATAGAAAGCACAGAAATTCTTTAGTTTAGATCTAGTTTGCACTCCAGTATTAATATCTGACAAGATTTGATCAAGAGGGTGCGAACTATGGTGCTTCCATGGTCGTGGAGTAAGAGGATCCACAGACCCATGCTCTACTCTAGTCGTAACATAATGCTTACGATCATCTCCCGAGCCTGTTTACGCACATGTTTGTAAGTCTATTCCTGAAGAACACGGTTCCGAACAGGGTTCAGCGGTGTTTTCCCCTGTTTGGTGTTCACCTTGCCTGCTGTTCTGAGGAACACCTTCAGGAGTTGTTTTCTCCATGGTGTTCTTACCTCGTTTATCTTGGAGCAACACTTCTTTTCGAACAAGATCTAATTCAAGTTCATCTTCCTATGCATCATTCTCACTCAACGCGTTAGATTCATTAAAAAGCACATGCACACTTTCCTCAACACACAAGGTTCTTTTGTTAAAGACTTTGTATGCCTTGCTGTGAGAAGAATAGCCAAGGAATATTGCCTCATCACTCCTAGGGTCAAATTTTCCTAAGGCATCCTTCCCATTATTATGCACAAAACACCTACAACCAAATGTCCTTAGGTGCGTAATATTGGGTTTTCTGCCCTTGAAAAGTTCATAAGGAGTTTTGCTCAAAATGGGTCTGATCATGCATCTATTTATAATGTAACATGAGGTGTTCAATGCTTCTGCCCAGAAATACCTAGGAAGACCACTAGCTATAAGCATTGTTCTGGTCATGTCTTCCAGGGTTCGATTTTTGCGCTCAACCACCCCATTTTGTTGGGTGTTCTTGGGGCTGAGAAGTTATGATCAACACCATGTTCATTACAATAGTTAATAAAACTTGCATTTTCAAACTCAGTTCCATGATCAGATCTCAAGCTAATTAAAGAGTGTCCTACTCTCTTTTCAACCTTTTTTGAGAAAGGCAATAAAATTCTCAAATGTTTCATCTTTGGATGCCAAAAACAAGGTCCAAGTAAATCGAGAGTAATCATCCACTACAACAAGCACATACTTTTTCCCACCTCTACTGGTTACCCTCATGGGACCACACAAATCAATGTGTAATAATTCTAGAGGTCGAGTAGTGCTTACACATTTTTTCGATTTAAAAGAAGATCTGACTTGTTTGCCTTTCGCACAAGCTTCACATACCTTGTCATTATTAAATTTGATGGAAGGTAGTCCAATAACTAGGTCTTTTGAAACAAGTTTATTTAACAAGGATAAGCTTGCATGACCTAGTCTCTTGTGCCATAGCATTATATCATCATTTAATGCATTTAAACAAGTCAAATTATTTTGGGGAATAGTGGAAATACAAACTTTATAAATATTTTGACATCGCTTCCCCCTCAACACAACATCTCCTGTGTCGTCATTCACAACCAAGCAACGTGTTTTTGAAAACAGTACTAGGTTGTTCTTGTCACACAGTTGGGACACACTTAGCAAATTGTGTTTTAACCCATCAACTAAGTGCACATTATCAATTGAGTGGGAGAGAGTTTTACCAATATTACCTATACCGACAATTGTCCCAGACTTGCTGTTTCCAAATGCTATACTCCCACCATTCAGAGCCGTAAGTGAGAGAAAGTTTGATCTTTCACCAGTCATGTGCCGTGAACACCCACTATCAACAAACCACAACTGCCTGTTTCCAAGGGTGTTAGTGGGGTTGTTCGTAAGGTCGTTCTCTCTCACTTCAGCCTGCAAAACAAATCACGAGTTAGTTTTGGGAACCCAGATCCACTTGGGTCCCATTCTTTTAGACATGTAAAGCTCATCTTTTCTAATCCAAATTTGTTTCACATACCTTTCATTCTTTTCATTGGCATGTTTTCTTAAAGGGCAAGTGTATCTATAATGACCCGTTTTGCCACAATGAAAGCAAACAATGTTTTCAGGTAATCCCACATACTTTCTGTGAATTGGGTAGACTGTTCGTTTAGGCTTATACCCAAGTCCCTTTTTGTTTCGACTGTGGTGAGTGTTTAACCAATCAAGGGCTTGTGAGGACTCGTTCCAGCGCTTGGTTGTGGTAAGCTCGTTTTCCAGTTTTTCTATATCAGCATGCAAACCTTTGTTCTCCCTGAGCAAGGACTCAACCATTCCTTCTACCTCAAAGAGTTTTTCCTCCATTCGAGAATAATCTCCTTCTTTTATAAAGAGGTTTTCTTTGAGCAAGTTAATATTCTCATGTAAACCGAGGTTTTCATTTTTAAGAATTTCATTTTCAAGTTCTAGGTCACGAACTTCTCTTTTTAGATCAGCACAAGTGTCTATCAAATTATATAGAAGTTCTTCTAAAGTAGCTTTGTTAAGACCATGTACCTTGCTCTTGAGATCTGAGAGGCTGATTGTTGATTCATCATCTGAATCTGAATCACTTTGTGCCATAAGTGCTACGACCCCTTCTTCAGCTTCAGATTCTCCTTCATCCTCAGAGGAATCTCCCCAAGCAGCCAGTATAGCTTTCGAGAATCGCTTGCCCAGATTGTTTACAGGGTGTTTTCGAACCTGTTTTCGAGGGTGTTCGGGCGTCTGATCTTCTCGAAGCAGAGGGCAATTTTTGACTAAGTGATCTGGTTTGCCGCACTTGAAACACCCTGTGAGCTGTTCTTTGGAGGTGTTTCTGGACTTGCTGAAGTCTTTTCTTTTGTTGTTTTCCTTGACCTTTTTGAAGAATTTCTTGAATTTTCTGGACATTAGGGCCATTTCTTCATCTTCAAGGTCAGAGTCAGTGTCCTCATGTGCTTTCAAGGCAAGCCCACGATCCTTCTTTTGCTCCTCTCTTTGCTGTGAGTTCTTTCGGAGTTCATAGGTCTGGAGATTACCAATCAACTCGTCGAGGGTGATCTGGTTCATGTCTTTAGCCTCTTGGATGGCTGTTACTTTGGCCTCCCACGTGCGAGGTAAAATTCTAAGGATTTTCCTCACCAACTCTTCAGTGGTGAAAGATCTTCCCAGGGATTTTAACTCGTTCGTGATGTGGGTGAACCGTGTATACATGTCCATCACAGTTTCATGATCACCCATATCAAACAACTCATATTGTCGCATAAGTAGCTCAATTCTAGATTGTTTAACTTGACTCGTACCTTCATGAGCAACTTGCAGAGCATTCCAGATAGCTTGGGCTGATTCACACTCAGAGATGCGAGTGTATTCATCGGGTCCTAGGCCAAAATATAGAAGCTTTTTGGCCTTGGCATTTTTCTCCATTTTCTTGTAGTCCTCGGCATCAAACTCTATGCATTCCTTGGGAACCTTCTTACCATCTTCAAGCACCTTGGTGGGAACAAGGGGCCCGTTCTTGATGAGCATCCATAATTCATAATCTTCTGCCTGAATATAGTTCTCCATCCTATTCTTCCACCAACTATAATGTTGGCCGTTGAAATAGGGTGGACGAGTAATGGATTGCCCTTCAAGAATTCCTTGTGGGGTACTCATCTTCAGAATCTCTCAAGGTGTTAACCTTTTGTAAGAGAACCCGCTCTGATACCACTTGTTGAGTTCGTGAGTATACAACCACAAGAGGGGGGTGAATTGTGGTGTCTGATTTTCGCATTGTAAATAACAAACACCCTCACAGAGGTTGTTCTCAAATGACAAACACCCTGATAGCTTGTTTGCACGGGGTGTTCTCAAATATTGCAGATGCGAAAATCACCAAGATAAATGCGGAAAATAAAGCACACACAATTTTTACGTGGAAAACACCTCTAGCCCAACTGAGGTGTGAAAAACCACGACCTACCTCGTGTAGGATTTAACCACTTTCACTAACGGGCTTCACACGTTACAAATGTAACACACCTTGTTACAACTTGCAACCACATAACCTTCTTTCCAAAGACAGGTTACACCACGTCCAACCTTCGCAAGATTAGACACGTCCAAGTCCACACGACTAAGACACACTCACTCACTTTTCTGATCCAAGATCAGGGTTACAAACACCTTACAGGGGGTGCTTCTCACTAAGCAGATGTAAGGTACAATGAAGATCCTATTATGCCAATGGTTTGAAAACTCAAATCAAACACAGCTTGTCACGGTTTTGCTTTTTAGAATGAAGCTCAAGAATTTTAATGTGAAAACCGAGTTTCCTGATTTTTTCCAGATTTTTCAGAAAGCTGTGTTGCTTCTCTTTTTCAGTCTGAGTTTTTTCTATCTGCTTCTTGGCTTGTTGGCTTCTTGGCTTTTTGGGAGAGAAAAGCTGTGGTTTTTAAACACAAGTCCAACGGTCAAAAACCAAAGAATCAGCTAAGTATGGAAAATGATTTGCAAACAAAATATATTCTCCAACGGCTAATGATGAATTTATCCCAAAATATAAGGGATTTTGTTATCTAAAAAGATAACCCTTATCTTCCCATAGCCGTGAAGAGGTTTAAAGAGATTTTCAGCTTTTACCAAATCCGAAAATATAGTCATAGGAATCTTTTGATTTGGCAAATCTCCCAAACCTATTTTCGCAAATCTCCATAATATTTTCAAGAACTATCCTCTCCAGAAAAATAGCAATTTTGAAATTCAAAGAAAGTATTCTGGAGATCTTGGCCAACCAAAATGAATTTTCAAAAAATAATCGGGTATGGCCACTGCAGTTCAGAGACACCCTAGGCACCCTGTTTGCAGGGTTGTTCGCAACTGGTGTTCTGAAGTACTTTAGCGCAAATACCGATTCAAGAGGTGTTTAAAATGATGTTTTCAATATTGGCATATTAACAAGAGTCTAATTAAATAAAACCTATATACCCAAGACTTCTTGTTTTGAACCAGTCATCTTGTCCGAGATTTATAGAGCTGCTGTGAACACCAAGGCCACCTTGTTTGCTGGGGTTGTTCTTTACATTGCTAGAGTTCAGGAACACGCTTTACAATCAACTGTCGAGATGGTGTTCTTGACTTAATATGGAATCACCAAGTAAAACCTGTCTAGAAGACTTGTTCTCACATGTAGCAAACCAGTTAATACAATAAAGATCACAAACACCAGTTAGGCCTGTTTGGAGATCGTGTTCGGAGCAACATTACTTGGACAAATTTTTACACTTGGATTTGTTATCATCAAAACTAAATATAATCAACAACCTTCAACCATCTCTTGGTGAGGGGGAGCATTTGAATTCTCACTAAATCACCGAGGATAGTACATCTCCCTCAATTGATAGGAATGGTGCAGGATTATCTAGTAGAGAGAATGAGCATTATCCTTAATCTCCAAATGTTGAGATGAATCAACCTGAGAATGAGGTTTATCCTTAATCCTCAGGATCCCACATCTCCAAGGGATAATGAGAGCGATTCTCCACATGTTTTGGATCCCATACCTCCTAAAGAAAGGGGGAGTGATCCCTCACCTAGGCAAACAAACAATGAAGATCCTAGGATCCGAAGGAGTAAGCACGAAAGAATTCCTCGACGATATTTTTAAATCAAAGGGTAAATATATAGGATAAAGAGAGTACGTTAGAGATATTTTCCATATATTTAAAGATAGAGTGAAATTAACTTGAATTCAGTTATTTAAATTATTTAAGAGTTCCAAATTTTAAAATAGGACAACTTTAATTTCAAAATAAATGAGTCTTATTTCTAGATAATTTTATAAATATTTTAAATTGAATTGAAAGAAAGTACATCTCATGTGCATTTAAATAACTTTCTTTGAGGCCATTACTTTGAGTTTTAGACGTTGTTGTTTAAAGAGGTTAGTCAAAGTCATTGGTACCCTGGCTAGATGATGGAGCTGTAAATGCAGGATTTTTAAGCCCCTTTGCTGCTTGATCGTGGCTTGACATGCCACTTAGCTTGTCTTAACGAGGCCTTGACAAGTAAAAGGTTGGTTTCCCCTAAGTCATTCATGCACTAATGATGCTAGCTAAGTCCCTTGGTTGTAACGGGGTCACATGGGAAAATCCCTTAGCCGTGACATGTCACGCGTGACATGATCAAGGTGGAATCCTTGGATGGACAACGGGTGGCCATCGTGTGTCCCGAGGTACGAACATGACTAACGGTGTTGTGCTATGACACCTAGCACCATGGAGGTACAAAGCATGCTAAATGCACTCTTGGGCCGGCCAAGGCACGTGCAAAGCATGACTGAGTTGGTTGCTCGGAAAGACAGACGTAATGACCCTTGTCAATGTGAATGGGTGGTTGGACATAACTCTCGGATGGCTTCGTGAGCTCAATGATAGTTTTGGTAGCTAAGATATTGCAAATCATAGCTAAAGCCTAAGATAGGCTTAGCCTAACTCAACTACATGAGTAGACTTAGCTAAGTGAGCCGGACAAACTCAGCTAGCTGTGGGAATTTAGCTGGGTAGTTGATAGTGAGCTAGCTGGGCAGCTCACAATAAGCTCCCAAGCAAGGCAGCCAGGCGCCAGTAGCAGCGACGCATGCTACTTCATGTGAGCATGTGTCAGTGGCTGGGAGTACTGTTTCGCTGGATAGGCGCCAGTGCTGGACAGGCCGCTGGGGCTGGATAGGGGACGAGCCTGTTCGCTGACAGCCTGTCTTAAATATAAGCCTTATCTAGCAGGAACGCATATTCGCTGGCAGCCTGTCTTAGATAGGCCCCTTACCATCATGCATGCCTGTTCGTTGGCAGTCCCTCTTAGACATGTTCTTGCCTAATGGGCGTGAGTCATCGCTGGCGACTTTTCTTGGGCAGTTGCCTTGTCAAAAGGCATGCCCACTCACTTGAAGCATTATTAAGGGACATGACACGACTCTTCCTATTGGGGAATGTATGTGGATGCCTCAAACGGATGCAAGGCTTGGCAATGGACGCGATGCTTGAAGAAGAGGCTCAACTTTGCCAAGTAGTGGGGATTGTCACTGGCTCCCTATCCAATATCTATAAATACCCCCACGACCCCTAAGGGTTAAGGCACGGTGGAAGATTGTGAGAAACACTAAGTCTAAGTGTCTTGTACCCTGTTGTCTAGCAATAAATAAAAGGAGTATTGCTTAAGTAAAATTGTTATTAGATTTTGTGTTTGTGCTATTCAATATTGTCGTAACCTCTACTAATTGTTGTGTAGGCTGAGCTAAGTCATAGACTTGACTGCAGCATGGTGAAAACCAAGACCAAAATTTTTCCCCGTAACAGAGAACTACCAACCATTAGATTTGTAGTAAACTATAGTTTCATAAGAATACAATGCGATCTTGTTATTCTTATTAAGACATAGTAACAAAAATTAATGATTAAAGTGTTGCATTGAGGCTACAAAATGTTAAAAATAGGGGTGAGCAACTCTGGATACCCGCCCAAAAAATTGGGTGATCAGAACCGGGTAGTTGCCAGCTAATGTTGAAATTTTAGCAACTAATGAATTAAATTTTTTTATTTATTTGGAGGGGTAGAAGGAATGTTTAATCTTTTTCTATCTTCATCTTCCATCGTTACACAGAAAAGGAAAGTTAATTATTAAGTTTTTTTATCTTAGTTATTTAAAAAATATAATGATTCATCCTTCAATTAGTAGTTAGAAATTTAACTAATATTGCGTCAAATTCGATATTTGAAAGGAAAAAAAATCAAGTAGAAAAAGAATAGAAAAACAAAAGAAAAGGTAGTAAAAAATCAAAAAAATATTCATTTTCCTTTCTCTAAATAGGCTCCAAGTACCGGTTCCTGATATTTTTTTGAAAATCAGAACCGAAACCGGAACCGATTGAAGTGGTTCCTCCTTTTTAGGAACCGGAATCATTTGACCAGTTCCGAACAGATTCGAGGGTACCTGAGAACTTTGCTCAACCCTAATTAAAAAGTATAATTTTTTCGAATAAAGAGAGTATAATTTTTCATATAATTAGAGATATTTTCAATAAAATTAAAGGTATGGAGAAATTAACTTAAATTCAGTTATTTAAATTATTCAAGATTTCCAAATTTTTAGATAGGACAACTTTAATTTCAAAATAAATTAGTCTTATTTCTAGATAATTTTATAAATTCTGTAAATTGAAGTGAAAGAAAGTATGTCTCGCGTACATTATTTTGACATTGTTATCTAAAGAGGTTGGTCAAAGTTATTGCTACTCTAGCTAGATGGTGTAGGAATAAATGCAGCACTTAGGTGTTGCTACGCACGTAGGCTGTGCCCTACTGAGCCTGAACGCCACTGAGCCTGACGTGAAGGTGCATGATGGCTGGGGATTGCAGAGAAGATTAATTGCTATTTGCTGCCACTATTTTTGGTTTATGCGATCAATTCAGTTCTCCCATGGAGCAAAATTTTTTTGGTTACTTCTTCTTTTGGCCTGTCAATGGGGAGATTACTATTTGAAGGGACTATGGGTTTGTTTTATTTACTAAGGTTTGACAAACATTAGAGACAAAACTTTCCACTTCTATAATTTTATTAATGAGTTTTTGGGGACTCTCGATAGCCACCACGGATCTCGCTGGCGGATGGGAGAAGAGTTCTCCAGCTTCCGGCGAGCCCCATGGTGGTCGGCATTGGTCCTAAAGGCGATGGATGTATGGGGCCAGTTCATTAGGAACTGCATGACTTCAAAATCCAGATTTAGATGAATGGGGGTCGAGGATTGGAGATGTCATGAGTAGTGTGGTGAAATTAGAAGCATTTGATGTAAAATTAGAGGCTTAGATTAAAAGTTCTTATCTCTCATTTTAAGGCGTAGTTCTTATTGGATACTTGAAGGGGAGCTTTGGAGAAGCTATAAAGTTGTCTCCGTGTGACCAAAAAGTCATGGGTTCGAGTTGTGGAATCAGCCACTGACAAAATCAGGTTAGATTGCCTACAATTCACCCCTTGGGGTGCGGCCCCTTCCCCGGACCCTGCGTGAACGCGGGATGCTCATGCATCGGGCTGCCCTTTGTTTTCTTATTGGATACTTCTGTCCACAAATAAAATTATATAAATTTTATTTCAAAGTGACAACAAACAAACTGACAAACAACAAATTATGAAAGAAGAGGTTTGACAACATTGCAGTTGACAAAATAAAATTAAACGTTCTTACAGATGTCTCAAATTATATATATATATATATATATATATATATTATATATATATTATATATATATATATATATATATATATATATATAATATTATATATATATATATAATGCATATGTATACTTGTATCTATCTATTATAATATAAAAGAAATGTTTGGTTGACTTGCATGAGAGTGATTTTAGGAGGTTGACTTAGTTATAACCCTTGATCAAATACTCTGTCAAATCTCAGCCATCAATCAAAAATTTAATTATTTTTTAAAAAATAAAAAGTTGTATTGGGTGCATTAGGTCCCAGGTTCGATTCCCTTCTCCCCCATTGTATTGCCCTTTGTGTCTCCTACGGATCCAAAAAAAATTCATTAGTAACTTCCTTGATTCTCTCTCTCTCTCACATTAACTCCTTGAGACCAACTTCTCAAAAAATTCCCCATCATGTTTTCTCTCAATTCAAACATAAACTTAGGGCTCATTTATGATAGGTAAATGGTAGGATCTATATCATCAATCAACCAAGTGTAAAATCAGATAATAAAAGTTTTACATATTTACTTTTAAAGTGAGTACTATCTTTATTTTTAAACTTATTATTTTTTGTTATTCATAAATTGATTAGTATGTTGTTAAAAATATTTTAATAAAAGATACAAATTTATAGAATAAGAATTTGTGTTATACATAAAATCCAAATAAACAATATTTCCAATTTGTGTATAAATTAAATACTGTCAATAGTCTATCTATATGCTTTCATTTATACCCAAAAAGGATAACCTATAAAAATTCCATTTTATAGTGCTTAGCAAAATTTCATAAATTATAGATACAATATAAATAAACAATCAAAACTCATCAACATTAACAAAGCGTCCGAATTCACGCCCAAACAAAAACAAAAAAAACATTGTAGATTGAGTATTATTACAATTCGTACTACTTAATTATATTATACCTCGAGACCATGCATTGTACAGACAACATCCCCGCGCCCCCCCAACACACATATATGTATATGTATATGTATTTGTATATGTGCATATATATATATATATATATATATATATATATATATATATATATATATATATATATATATATATACAAATTTATATACAAATTTGTGCTCACTCCTATCTTCAAGGATGTTTGCACAATTGGGTCGCTACTAAATGGGGTGGAGGTGAAAGAAATTAGAAATCTATACGTTAGGGCAAAGCATGATGGAGATTGAATCGTGTTGATACAATGTGTTTGTGCAACACCCCCTCAAACAAAACAAAATAGAGAGAGCATATAGAATTTATGAAGAATTGCGGCGTATTAGATGTCCAAAATTATTGAAGGGTTTGCTCTAAGTAAGCGTTATTGGTTGTGTGTTCCTTCCTCCCCTGTCCTCGCCCTAAAAAGAAATGTGCAAATTAGTGCAGGTGGACCTTTTTGGGAAGGGAGGAAGGGGGAGGGTGGGGCGGAACTTAGATTGATGTGATTGATAAATAAATAATTACACAACATTCAACACGTTCATAAATATTAAATGTTTATTATGACGTGTAATTAGCTTAGTATAATAATAAATATTTCCATGGTTTTACTTCTTCCTATATTTTTGTCAGACATTTTACAAATGTAATCTATAATGAATTTCCGTAAAGAAAACTAGCTAGACGCTAATTTGCGTTAATAAGGTTAATGACAATATCTTTAAACTATACTTCTTTTCTTTTTTTTCTAAATGCCAAAATCCATATATATGGTACAAGGTATGTTTCTTTTTTTTTTTAATTCTTTTCATTCATCACTTGGATAAATAGGATTGACGAGAATTTTCTTAAATACTTGCAATTAGGGGTCAAAAAAAAAATTGGTTTGATGATTGAAACGTTACAGCTTGATGTGTTTTATGCTCAAATACGTAGAGGTGGTTATCGCCAATATGACAATGTTAATGGTTTATTATGCAGAATATATATATATATATATATATATATATATATATATATATATATATATATATATATATATATATATATATATATATATATATATAGACACACACACATATGTGGTCGAACCGAAATCAAAACCGAAATTTTAAATTTTTTTGGTTTGATTAGCCAAACCGACTTTTTTAGAAAGTCGAACCAGTTAACCGGGTTTTCAGTTTGGTCTTTGGGTTTTTCAGTTTGATTTTTCGACTTTGGTTTTTGTGCTCACTCACACCTTCAAGGATGTTTGCACAATTGGGTCGCTACTGTATGAGATGGAGGTGAAAGAAATTAGAAATCTATACTTTGGGCAAAGGATGCTGGGAATTTAATCGTGTTGGTATAATGTATTTGTGCAACACCCCCTCAAACAAAACAAAATGGAGAGAGCATATAGAATTTTGAATAATTGCGGCGTATTAGATGTCCAAAATTGTTAAAGAGTTTGCTCTAAGTTAGCGTTATTGATTGTGTGTCCCTTCCCTCCCCCGTCCCCCACCCTAAAAACAAATGTGTAAATTAGTGCAGCTGTACCTTTTTTTAAGGGGGGAGGGGGAGGGTGGGGCGGAACTTGGATTGATGTGATTGATAAATAAAAAATTATATGACATTCAACACGTTCACAAATATTAAAAGTTTATTATGACATCTAATTAGCTTAGTATAATAATAAATGTTTCCATGGTTTTAATTCTTCTTATGTTTTTGTCACACATTTTACAAATGTAACCCATAATGAATTTCCGTAAAGAAAACTAGCTAAATACTAATTTGTGTTACTAAGATTAATGACAATCTCTTTAAACTAAGCTTCTTTTCTTTTTTCCTAAATGCCAAAGTCCATATATATGGTACAAAATATGTTTCTTTTTTTTTTCAATTCTTTTCATTCATCACTTGGATAGAATAGGATTAACAAGAATTTTCTTAAATACTTGCAATTAGGGGTCAAATAAAAAAATTGGTTTTATGATTGAAACTTTAGAACTTGATGTGTTTTATACTCAAACAGGTAGAGGTAGTTTTCGCCAATATGGCAACGTTAATGGTTTATTCTGCAGAATATATATATATATATATATATATATATATATATATATATATATATATAGACACACACAGATATATATATATATATATATATATATATATATATATATATATTGGCACACACACACGCACACACACATATATATATATATTTACATATATGTATATATACATATATAAACATATATACATACACACACACACACACACACACACAATTTAGAAATAACAAATAATTTTTCTAGAGAATTGACATTAATAATAATGTAATGTTATTCTTAAAATATCCATTTTATTATTTAAAAATTCAAATCTGATGCAATGTTGGGGTATATACCCAAGAAAACATGTATGCTTGAAACCTCTTTTTTTTTTTAAATTGCCTCAATGAAAAAAAAAGTAGTTGTGATAGTGTTTTCGCTACTTACCCCAATTCTTTTGAGTTAGACTAAAATTTTCATTATTTCTTTATATCAATTGATTGACGTCGACCCAACAATTATTCAACGACACTTTTAAAGTACCATTTACTTATTCAAAAATTTAATCCCGGAGCAACGCACGGGTCTTAGCTAGTAATTACTAATATATATGAAAATTAAAGGGATCATTAACAACACCAAATTTCAATGAAAAATCAATATATCTATGTTTAATAAAAAATTATTTTACTTCAACAATGCAATCTAGCTTGCAATTAATTATCGAATATTCCATAAAAAAAAAAAAGGTCTCATTATTGAATATAATTCCATAAACTTATCTAATAAATGAACCCACATTTTCTCAATTTTTTTTAACCTTTCCTATTTCATTCATCCTTTACATATATATATCTTGTCAGTTTTTAAGTTGAGATAATCTCATCCAAAATACAATTTTTTAGGGTTTTTTTCTAGTATATTATTTAAATAAATACTGGTTGACAATCATACAAGCACGGAATTTATTTTAGTTAAATATTAAATATTATATCTCAAATGGATTGTATTTAAAAATAATGTTTTTAAAAATTTTAAATGGTGCCTATGTACGAATACCAATACATAAACGGCACTTACATTGGTACATTTAATGCCGAAATCTTGAGTTCTTCTGATACCATTCAAAATGATTAATGGTTTAGATATCACTTGTTTTTTTAAAAAAAAATAAAATGGTAAGGGGTACCTAATAGGGCTTGGTAATGAAGAACCTTACGGCAATGGCCTATGGAATCAAATTTTTTCACTGATTTAACGCAACCCCCCAAAAAAAATAAAATAAAAAAGGCAGCTCGGTGCACAAGTATCCTGCATTCACGCAGGATCCGAAGCAGGGCTGCACCCCAAGGGGTGAATTGTAGGCAGCCTAACTTGACTTTGTTAGTGCCTGATTCTACGGCTCGAACCTGTGATCTAAACATGGTGACAACCTTACCGTTGCTCAAAGACTCCCCTTCAAAAAATAAAAATTTAATGAGGCCATTAGACATAAATCCTTCTAAATTGCTGTTAGAAATGTTGTATTTGACAGTGCTCTAGAATAGGCACATTGGGGTTTGATGGGCTTTGTGAAAATAATGAAACTCATTTGTCTTTTAGAACAGAAAACGTTCATAAATTGGCCTTCACCAAAATGGATTACTCTATATGCCTTCAAATGGCTTAATGGAGGTGAGTTCACGAGGTGACTCGCGCTTTTTGTTTGCCCGCCTTAGCTCGTGGTGAACCCAGGTGGAGTTGAGCTTGAATGGTTATTTGAGCTAAGCTCAAGCCTTTCGCGTCTAGGCTTATGAGCTTGCCAAGTCTAAACAAGTCGAGTCTCGCAAATGGCCGAGCTAATAAGCTTGGTGAGCTCCCATGAGCCTTCTTATGAAACAGCCATTAAGGGTTGAGTAATTAAGCATTCTGTGTATGGGTAATTAGTTTATTTAAGAACTACCTTAACAAACACACAATTGCTACAATATGGGTTTGATGGCCCTTCGGTTGGTTCCACACTTTGTCCTTGCCCTCGACCCGGCCCCTCCAAAAACTTTTGAATCTTTTAGAGAAGGCTTTATTAGCAAATTTTGGTTCTTATCGACTCCCCTATCTATATGGAGTTTATCAAGACCCAAATCATCCTCTTCGAAATGAATCTATAACAGACACACTATTGCAACAATATAGATAATCATTTTTTTTTTTTTTGGTTTTTGGAGTACAAATCAACTTCATGTTATTAATTTTGACCCTATTTGACAATTAGCTGTTAGCTGATGGCATTAATTATTAGCCACTAGTTTATTGTATTAGTTATTTGGCTTAGCTATTTATATTAACTGTTTCTGAAAAAAGTATTTGGTGAAATTAACTGTTTCTAATAAAATTGTTTTATAAAATTCGACTTGTACCCTTAACTAAATTTCTTATTCTTTTTCACATAACAATCTTTATAAAATATATATTCCTCTTTCTTCTAAATATGAATTAAGAATTATATGATATACAAAATTACATTTATACATTCCCTAATTTTGGTTATGACAATATTTTTGTTCATCATTATCATACTTATTGAAAATATTTGAAATTTACGTGATATAAACATTTTTTTCTATTGCATAAACAAATTAAAACAAAATATTTGATAAATTACAAAATTCTTTCAGTAAAAGGCTCAATTACACATTAGATGTCCATATTAATTGTTGCATTATGTTTTGGCAAATGTCTTGCGTATAGTTTTCAAAACTTGAAAAACTCACTTACACGGATAAGTTCCCTTAACTTGAATTACAAGCATAATTTACGTTTTGATACACTGAAATTTGGTATAGTAATTTTCGAAATTCACTTTTTTAGATAAATATTTCTCGGACTACGCAGGTTTGGATAATTAATTTTTGGGGGACAAATATTTCTATTTCTGACCTTCAATTTTCTAAAATTGCAAATTGGTTCCTAATATCTAAATATGACTATTTTTACCGTTTCTTCTTCTTATAATGAGTTCACTGGTATTAGTTATTATAATCTACTACTTATATCTTAAATATTATATTTTCTGTGATTAGCGGCCCACCATACTTAGCAAAATAATTAAAACTTAATTAGAGAGTTTCGATTATTACCTGAACTTAGTCGATGCTGGATTCTGGTGTTCCTCTAACTTCTAGTTTACAGAGATTGTTAATCTCGATCCCGCCTTCCTTAGATCAGGTATAACACAGATCTGTTTTATTTTCTACCTCGGATCGTAGTCACTAATCAAGTTTTTAATCTTTTTCAAGGATGGTGGATCTTTAATCATGAAATTATAATATTTAAGACATAAGATTCAATTGAATAACGTTTCCTATTGGGAATCTTCTTTTATTGAAAGCTTAAAGATGGAGGTATTATAATGGAAGGCTTTAAAGAGTGACTTAAGTTAAGATCATTAGAGATGCTTATTCAGAGAGAAATAGAGGATCCCAATTTCTTTTTTCACAAGAATGCTCAAATGATCGTATCTTTTTCAGCACTCAATCTCTCTATTTATAGAGGGGATGGAGGTACATAGGATGCCCTAATGACTACAGTACACAAAGATTTTTCACATGGCTACAGTACACACTGACGGCTACAGTACACTACTTTATTTTTCAATCCAGATATTTGTCAAGATAGTACAATAATAAGGCAGCCACTTTTCAGAGCTTTTAATGATGATAAGACTAGTCATCATTATTGAGATTCTGCATGCCTTCATCTCCAATTATATCGTCTAGACCATCATTTTCTGAATAATCATCAAAATCTTCATCAATTTGTTTAAGATGCTTTGGGTCTTATTCTTCAAATAATTCAAGGAGATATTTTTTTTCTTTTTCTGATAAGAATTTTTCAACTCCAACATCAAAGAGATAATCAAATATATCTTCTGACACTACTCCATCCACCTTCATGTAGTTTTTAAATTTATTATCATAGGCGAAAGTAATGTTTTTACAATGTATTAATGTTTTTCCTTATTCGATTAATACCCAACATTGATGATAAATGTTGAAAAATCTAATAGCCCTTGATAAAGTAAGATTAATAACTAGATGTATCGAATTTTCATGAATCCAATTTTATCGTTGATCATTGAGATCGTCGCAATTAAGGATTTGGACAAGATAATGGGCTGGTTTGACTTCTCCATTTTCATATTCAATTAGAGCGATATAAACCTCTAAAGTTAGGCATCTGCGAACTGGAATTTTTGCTGGACCCTCAGGAGATGTAAGAATCCAATGGATCCTTTTGAACATGCATTGCTGGAATTTAGTTAAGGTTGAGAAAAATGGAAAATTTGGATCTGGAATTTCTGTGAAGTAAAGTATCATCCCATATTTTCAGGTTTTAAAGATATGATCATTTGGAGATAATGAATTTACTGGGAAACAAATACCATCAACTCCAAATCTGTCGAAAAAATAGATAATTGTACTCCAAGACTCCCAAATATCATAGGAATAATGATAATAAAAGTCGATGCAGGCTGAATATCACTCTTTAAACTATTTTTCTCGAGCATGAAAACTTATTTTTTTCTTGAATATCATAAGAATACTGAAGGTGACTAATTTGTAACTCTAGAACGGAAAATCTTTAGGCTATTAGGTAGGCAGTAGAAGGTAGACCAAAACATGATCTACTTTTTGTATAGAATTCCAAGTTATTAATAAAGACTTTACTAGAAAGCGTAACCCGTTCTATAGGAATGGCATTTCATTAAGGATTTTCTCCTTTTCTGATAGGAGGTTGGGTTTGATGATCACCATTGGCGAGTTCTCGAGTTAGACTGTCTGCCAGAGAATTTTTCGATCCCTGTCTATGTTCAATAGAGAAGAAAAATTGGTTAAGCCATAATTGCCAATGCAGGAGTCGCTCTTGTGCTTGCATGTTTGATAAATTCCTTTTCATAAAACCAAGTATTCTTTGTAATAGGTTCGAACAAGAAAAAGTTTTGGGGCTAAAAAGATTAAGAATTTTTCAATTCCCCTTATGACTGCGAGGATTTCTTTTTTCATTGTAGGATAGTTGCATTCTGCCTTATTAAAACTTTCACTGCAATATTTACAGAGTTTTTCTCCTTCCTTGATTTTAAGTACTACGCTCCAATGCTCATTGCTGGCATCTGTCTCGAGAACTAAATCATTTTCTTCATTAGGCAAATTAAGAATAGGAAGATTTTTACACATCTTTTTAAAGTTTTGAACAATCTTTGCATCATTAAAGGTCCATGTCTAACTTACTTCTTTCTTGAGTTTCTGTTGCAATTGCTTTTTTAGTTTAGCTAAATCTTTAATGAAATCTAAAGTATAGATAAGGCATCTAAGAAACCTTTCTAACTGCTTTTTATCTTCAATCTTTTCAGATAAAGTTTTTATTTTTTCCAGAATACGTTTTTGTAGGATGATTTATCTAACTTTGATTTCTAGGCCTAAAAACTCAATTTCTTGTTCAGTATAAATGCACTTGTTCTTACCAAGTATAATACCATGATCAATGCATCTTTGGGTGATAGCTAAGAGATCATTTTTGTGCTATTCTAAAGTGTTGGAAATGACAAGGATATCATCAATATAAACTAAACAATAGTGATTAAGATCTTCAAAGATGTTATCCATTTTTCTTTGAAATATTTGAGGTGCATTTTTAAGACCAAATGGCATTACTATCCATTCATAATGTCCTTATGGGCACTAAATGCAGTTAACGAAATACTTTTTTCTTCTATTTTTATCTGCCAATATCCGCTTTTGCAATCCATTTTCGAGAATCAAGATACTCCTTGAATTCTATTGAAAAGGATTATTTTATTAGGAATATAGTAGTCATCAAAGATAGTATTATCGTTAAGCTCTTTGTAGTTGATTACCATTCTAGCCTTTCCTCTTTTTTCTTCCGTATGATTTCTCACCATGAAAGCAGGATTGGTGTGAGGACTCTTGCTATTTGTGGTTAATCCTTTATCCAGGAGTTCTTTAATTTGTTTATCAAATTCTTGGATATCTTGGTGTGTATACACCATTTGTTTGATTCAGATAATAGTGTTGGAATTTAATAAAGTGATCTTAGCAAATATTTTATCTTTATCCCAAAATTTTAGAGGATTATCAGAGTAGAGTTCTTTGTATAATTTCTCTTATTGTTCAACAATCTGTTTTTTAATCGATAACTCTAGTAATGAAATTGTTAATGCTACTTCACATTGTACTAGCATTACCTTCTCACCATGTTGGCTGCGTATAAACTCAATTTTTAGATGAGTGTAAGCCTTACTTAAATTTTCAATAGAAACTGAGTGACCATTAATTGTGAATATCTGATTTATGGTCTGCATGCATGGAGAATATAATCTTTGAAAATTATTTCCAATAATCATATCATGAGAAGGTTGATCAGTAGCCCATAGAACTGGTATAATGCATTGAATTGCTCCTAATTCTATGGTTAACCCTTCTATGACTTCATTATGACTCATAATACTATTATCAGCTATCCTCACTTGTAAAGAATTTTTAACTCTTTTCCACATAAACTCAGAAAACAGTGATATTTTTCCAAAGCATACAGAACAACTACTATCTATGTAAGCACATAGTTCATATTTATTATATCCCTCTAAACACACTATTACTGGAATATAGATGCTATTTGGATTTGTATTGGTAGCTTCATAGCATATTTTCATAATTATATTTTTGACTAATTCATTTTCATAGATTGGTTCACTAACAGTTCTAGTTTGTATCCAATGATATTTCTTTCTAGGCTCATAATTCGATCTACACTGGGTCTTGCAGTTTCAAAACTCATTCTACTCATTTCACTAGCCAGGCTAATGGTATCATCTTCTTTAAACTCTTCTTTAGCTGATGAGGATCCTTCTCCCCAATGTGATCTTGTACTCATGCTTCTTAATAATTGAGGTTTTATGGTGATCTTACCCTCCTCGTTAATTTTTAGTATATTTTTCTTATTGATCTTTATAGGGTTGGCAAAGCTAGATATCCATGAGCGATAAACTTTTATCTCATGGGAATTGGACTTAATCCTCTAGATCTTTTATATATGGGTAGGACTTTCAAATTTTTCTGCTTCTATAATAGTTACCTTAGTTTTTGAGTCTATTATATTATCTAATTTATAGATAATTTTCTAAAATATCCTGAAAAGATATCCTCCTCTTTTCATATCCATCTCAACTGTTTTTATCCTAAGAGATAAGAAGTTTTTAGCAAATTCATCTTTTAGACTCATATAATATTCCGGTCGGTAAATGAATCCTACTGACCCATTACATAAATTGGTCTTTATTCCTATGATAATTTGATTATTGAATTTGGCATTGCCTAATGTCACAGAGTAAAGCATAAAGATCAATATTCTTGCCATAGTATTGTAATGAAGTGATTTGAACTTGGGCACTTCTGACATGGATATACCTATATTTTCTATCTTTATTACGCTTAAAGATATTTTTTCAATTAATGAGATTAACTTTTTCAACGTCATACTCACAATCCTTAATCTCTATATCTCCTTCCATCATTTCACACATATATTTGCTTTTTACTTGAAAGATGAATTTTTTATAGATCATGTCTTTTTGGATTATAGGAAGAACCTAATCTCCTTTGACTGCCTCGTGATCATTGTCTACAACCAACTTTTCTCCTTGAAGATCACCAAGACTAACGGAGCTACTTCCATCATATGACTCGTTTCTTTATAATCACTTTCTTCATATTCATTGTCCAATATAATTTCAACAATTCCTTTGTTGTTACTTACGGCTAAGTCTAATGCCTCATCTTCACTAAGCTCAACATAATCTAAGCTTCCTAAGGTTTCAATAAGCTTGTTATTCTTCCTACTTTTGCACTCATTAGTATAATGTCCTACTTTTCCGCATGCCTAGCACTTGCAGATTTTTTTTCATGCTGGACAGTAAGCTGCTTTCCTAAAAAACCTTTATTTTTAATTTAGGACTCAGTTTATTATAATATTTTCTTTTATATTTCTCTCCCCTTTGCTTACTAAAGCTCTTTTTTAAATAAAATTTTCTTTTTCGTCTTCTCTCAGGTTCTTTTCCCCATTGATGCGGTGAACCCCAACAAGTTAGAAATTGCTTCTTAATTTTCTTTTGCTTTTAGAGATCAAGACATTGATCATTGATCCATTTTCTTAGATAAGAGATTTTAGAGCCAAGGGTATTAATGATATCTGCTCTTTCCAGATATGCAATGTATTTTTTATTAATTATGAAATTTATAGTATATACCAATTTGTCACAAAATATACCAAGATTGGTTTTATTGTGCCCAATTTTGTAATAATATTGACTAAATTCAGTAATATAATTTTTCAGATATCTCATATCCCATAATTCTATATTATTAATCTTTCTTTGTCATTCTCTGATTTTTTCTTCGGAATCAAGTTTAGCTCCGATAAACTCGGTTTTAATTTCTTTGCATAAAATTTTAAGCATTGCAGTTGATGTCTCCATCATTCTCAAGGTATTTTAACCTTTTCAGTTAATAAATCATACTAGTCAATTACAGTGTCAGAAAAGCTATGTTTGATGTAATTTAAAAAAATGGCAGCAGTCCATATAATATTTAAGTTTAAAATACTATTCATTCCACTTTTCCAGTACTCAAATATTTCTTCTCTATTACGGGCTCCATCAATATTTAATATATATCCTGTTTGACTAATTAGAGTAAGGCCAATTTCTTCGAAAGTTGTGGTATTCTTTGGGACAAACCCAAAGAAAAAATTGGTTATACGTCCTGCTGGAACGTATATAGGTCTTAAGAAATGAGTATTCTTCTAGACGGTTCACCAAATTTTTCAGGCTTAGGAATGACATTGTTAGCTAGATTGGTCTCTATTTCATATAAATCGAGTTCTCCTCCAATTTCATTAATCTCATTTTCAACAGTTATTTTACTATATTTTTTATCTAATTTTCTTTTAATTTCTTCTAAAAGTAACACATTAAGATCTTCTAGTTTAATGAGATTCATCTGCTGATATATTTCTTCTTCTAATATGGTATTATTATTCACTTTATTATCATTAGATAAAATATCATATTTATCACTAGTTGCATCCATAATCTTGTTCAATTCTTCTAAATTTTGTTCTTTTTCAAACATATTGTGTTGTTGTTCAAAAGTACACTGCTTATACTCCATCTTCTTCTTTTTCTGGTTTTTTAGCTGATTTTTCACCTGATTTTTCTCCTACTTTTTTTTGAATTTTTATATCGCGCAAAGGAAAATGATTTTTGTTTTTTAGGTTTTGGAAAGGATATTTATGCTGAAATGGAGAACTGATACTAGAAGTAGACTTTCCACTATGCCTTACTTCGTTAATAAGAGAAATGTGAATGACCGATAATTATTTCTTAAGCTCCTTGGCTTTGGTCTTGATTTTAGCTAATCGTCTTTTAATTCTAAAACTATATCAGTAATATAATTTAATTGAGGTGCTAGTGAAGAACGGCCTTCTGGTGAGTGAACAATATGTGAATAATTTGGTCCAGGGCAAGTAAGTGATGAGTCTAGCATTAATCACAGTTAATCACAGTTAATTAGCTTAATTAATCATTAGTTAACTTAATTATTTTAATTATTTTGGTCACGTGGCTCTGATACCATTTGAAAGAAGATATTGAGTAGTACGTATGGGCAAAAAACTACATGCACAAATTTTTATTTTTCAAAAGTAAGTTTTTAAAGATTTAGGTTTAAAGTGCAAATATAAGAAATTTAGGGTCCTTGGCACAATTTGAAGAAGTTAAGTTTGGTCGACTTTTGGTCCCATAAAATATTTACCCAAAATTGGAGGGACTAAAAAATATTTATTAGAAAATATGGGTCTGGAAAATAATTTGCCCTAACCTCGATGGTCCAAAAGAGAGTTTTTTTTCCTAAATTAGAATAAAAGTATAAATTAAAATACATCTCTAAAACTTTCCTTCACGTTCTTGTTAATAGACTTTGGCAGTTGACGCTAACAATATAATGCATTGACCGAATTCGTTCAATTTGGGTTCAGGTATGAGTTGAGTCAACTTCAATCTCAATATTCGGAGAGGTTGAATATCTGGTCAGGTGTAGGTCAGTTTGGATAATTTTTGGGTTCTCTAAATTCTAAGTTCTAAATAAGCCACGTCTAGTAGTTCAGTAAGTTTCATTTTCGAATCTTCAAAATAAATAAATCACTTAGTTTTTCTAGAAAATAAAAATTTTGTTAAGATTTGTAAAATTTTGTCCGATTCAATTATCCAAATTTATTCAACCAGAAAAGGTCGGACATGGATTGGAATTTTTCATTGGAATTTTAAATTTGGACGTACTAGTTTTTCTGTTTCTAGCATTCAAACCTAATATTGACACGAACTTAGCCTTGTTTGATTTGTTGAACCCCAAAAAAATCGAGTGCTGTCACAAATATATTCTCCGAATATTAGACATTTTTTGATTTATCCAATCCAAATTTAACCTGAACCGAATTTTTGTCACCTTTGAAATTTGTCATCCATATTGGAAATGGCACGGCATTACTTTTGAAAAATAAATTTTTTTTCTAAAGTAGGAGCTTTTGAAATATAAACTTGCCACTGCACATTTGCACATTTTTTTTTTTTAATAGTGAGGTGAAACTTAATAATCTTGATGATTGGCATGCTATATATGTTCATCTCGTCTAATTGACTCCTAGTAGGCTTAACTTTTGATAAACTCTTGGATAGTTGATTCAGAAATTTGAGATTTTAAAGGGTAGTTTACTTGTGGGTATTACTCATCAAGAAATCTTATGCCAATTTTCCATATTAGTTTTACTCTTGATAATTGCAAAACATGGATTTTGAAGTGAACTTATTAGTCCAAAAAAATGTAATTAAATGATAAAAAGTTATAACAATAAAATGCATTTAAGATGCATTAAATTAGGTTGGGTTAAAATCAGGTTTTGAGCTTGAGCCGCAATTGGTTCGAGTTGGTTTAGGTTTGGGTCATTTATGTTCAGGTCAGGTTCAAATCGTTTATATTCAGCTCTGAATCGCTGAGGTTTGATTAAGATCAACATGGCCAAATTAAAGAAAACTCTCATTGCTAAATATAAATTTCAATCAATACATGAGGAAATATTATATCAACATTCTGGCTTCTATATTCACAAAAATACTAAATATAGAATTGCAATTGTCACTACTTTCAAACATAATCCTAAGTGCAATTGAAGTATTTTTTTTTTTTTTAATGCACAACATATGAAATAAGACATATCCAAAGTGATTAAAGGAGGTACCACGTGAACAATTAACACTACAATGAAGTGAAAGAGAAAATAGCGATCTAGACATTATAAATTTCTATTCTAACTGTATCTCCTCTACTGTAATGTTCGAGTTTTATTACATATGTAGTAGAACCAAAGAATTTGACATTTAATTTTGTCATTCTGATTATTCATTATGAGTTTTTATTTCCGTTTCATATATGATTCTTTTTAATGTGCATTAATTTTTTGATTATTTAATCTATCTCTTTTATTTAATGCGTTCATTTGGGATAAAGTTCATTTATTTCTTTTGTAATAAAGTTTATTTACTATTTAATTAAATTATAGTAATGATAATCCATGCATGGGGCACAACATAAACATATCCGATTTGCCTTGAAACTTAACAATAAAATTATAAACTACTTAATTTTTAATATATTGATCAAAAAAATATGCTTTAAAAATTGAGAAAATTAACAACTAAAAAGTGACATAGCTAAAAGTTACTTTTTTTAATTTAAAAGATAGGTAAAAAGTTAATCAAATAAAAATATGGGTTCGTAGAATTTTACACATTGACGTAACCATACCTGAAGTTTGTAAACATAGCAATTGCACCTTTATCTTTACTTTTTGCATTGAATTGAACTCATCGTAACACAATTTTCTTCGGTTGTGGCTATTTTATTACATTCTTAGTCATTTTCCCCCCATTTGCGATGGTTTTTCTTAGCCTGGCCAGAAAACAGTATGTATGTAGCAATTCTGTTTTTTTTTTTTTTTTTGGGTCTTTTCTCTTTCAAATATGAACGATCTTTTCAATAATACATGATAATTTCTATGTTTTTTTAATCAGAATCAAAACGATACTCTTTATCTCATGTTCCATCGTACAAAGATACTAGTGTCTCATGTTCCATCTGTCAAAGTAGAATGAATTCTTTTAAAGACTTATCAATTATTTAATATGCATTTGATATTCGTCATTACAAAAATGCATTTAATATTCTGCAACTTAGTTAAATTTAGTTTTCGAGTAATCATTATAATTTTTTCCCATATATAGAGAGAGAGGGGGGAAGGGGCTAAGGGAGGTGTAAAGGCCTGTAGGAATAAAATGAAGCTTACAGTAATGAATCACTTTTTTATAGTAGTTAATATCCAAAAGGCAAATATAAATACCATCAAAATCACAAGGTGACTAATTGCATCTACATGAATTAGGGATGACAATGGGGCAGGTACGGGGCGAGTTAAGTCGTACCTTCATCCGGGGGCAAAGTCACCGTGGGGTCAGTGGGGTCAGCCGACACCCCTCTCAAAAAAAAAAATTAATATACGTTTGATCATTTAAAAAAAAAAGTGAGCTATATATATTAAAGGTGTGGAAATGATACATGAAAAATGTCTCTTGCTTCAGCGGTCTGGGAGGTTGCTTTGCAAGTTACCCTATCTATGATGTCACGGGTTCGAACCTCCACCCTGCCCTTTTTTCATTTTTTTTTTTTGGTCACTTTTTTTTTAAAGCCCAGTTGCCCACTTATTCCACTTCCAATCTTCGGTCTTCCTCTATGTTTGTTCAACTGTCTGTCCTCAGCACTGCTTTGCCTCTAACCCTCTACCCAGCAGTACCCTAACCCAATAACCCTAACCCACAGCTGACGACTCAACCACCAGACCACCATGCCACCACCTGGCAGAGGCTGCAGCCCACCGCACCATGGCACTGTCCACGACCACCATTACCAACGACCTACTCAACTCAAGTTCTCAACTCTCTCTTCAAACTTGTGAGCTCTTCTTTTACTTGATTCTTCAATTTGTAGACTGATAAGTTTATATTATTTAATTTGTGAGTTTATTTGTCAATTGTAATTTCAAATTTGTTTAACTTATATGTTTAATTTCAATTCTAGGTTAAATTTCAATTTGTAGATTAGTTTATTGTATTCTTTAATTGTTTGAGTTTATTTACCAATTTCAATTCCAACCTTGTTTAATTTATATGTTTCATTTCAATTATACGTTATCTCTTAATTTCTAGATTGCTTTTTTTTTGATAGTTTAATTTGTGAGTTTATTTGTTAATTTCGATATAAATTTTATTTGATTTATATGTTTAATTTCAATTATAGGTCAAAATGTATAGATATTTCAAAAAGATAGCTAAGGAATCCTCGTCGTTACCTTCAAGTTCGAAATCCGAAAATTCGCCTTTGAATGAAGAAGGTAGAAACGACGTCACTCAACCACAACCACCATCTTGTGGTGTAAATACCAATTCCACTCCCTTTTCTACTCAAAGAAGTCGGGTTGATGTAAATGCTCTTCCATCTGATCCAGGAGAAAGAAAACCAATGTCACAATACCATCCAGATGAATGTGATGAGGTAAGAAGAGCTTATCTTCAAAAAGGCCCATTTCAACCCCGAAATCATGCTTTCCCTCAAACACTCATGTCTGGAAATATGCGTCGATTCAATAATGCTTGGTTTGGTGAATATGGCAATTGGTTGGAATATAGCATAACGGAAGATGCTGCATTTTGCTTGTGTTGCTATTTGTTCAAAAATGATGAAATAAGCCATTTTGGTGGAGATGCATTTACAACAAAAGGATTTAAGAGTTAGAATAAGATGGGTCGATTCAAAAAGCATGTTGGTGGGGTAAATAGTGTGCATAACCAATGTGTTAAACGATGCGAGGACCTTATGATGCAAAAACAATCGATACAAACCACATTGGATAAACAATCAGAACATGCTAAAGCTGAGTATAGGACTCATTTGACTGTTTCGGTTGATGTATCAAGATTGCTTTTGTTTAAGGGTTTGCCTTTTCGAGGTCATGATGAAAATGAACATTCAAAAAGGAAAGGAATTTTTCGTTCCATTCTAAAGTTTCTTGGGGAAAAGAATGAAAATGTAGGAAGTGTTATTTTGCAAAATGTTCCTGGTAATTGTATAATGTATTCCCCTGACATCCAAAAAGATATTGCAAATGCATGTTCAAGAGAAACTGTTAATGCTATTCTTGAAGAAATTGGGGATGGATATTTTGCTGTATAAGCTGATGAATCCCGTGATGTCTCTTGTAAACAACAAATGGCTATTGTTTTGAGATACGTTGACAAAATGGGGTTCGTTATGGAACGCTTGGTTAGCCTTGTTCGTGTCACTAGCACTACCGCATTGTCATTGAAAGAAGAAATTTATTCTGTGCTTGCTAAGTCATCCTTGAGCCCATCCCGAATATGAGGACAAGGGTATGATGGGGCTAGTAATATGAGGGGGCACATCAATGGACTTAGAACTTTGATTTTGCAAGAAAAGAAGCACTTGAGCTTTTCTCACGTGTACTTATTGTTGAAGTTGGCATTGATTCTACCAGTTTCTACAGCAATAGTTGAAAGAGTGTTCTCTTCGATGAAGTATATCAAGACCAACTTGCGCAATCGAATCTCAGATGAGTTTTTAAATGATACTGTTATTACTTATTTTGAGGATGATTTGTTTGAAAGTATATCTACTGATGATATTTTGCATCGCTTTCAAAATATGAGATCTCGTCGAGGACAATTAAATTAGATGTAATATAATTGTTGTTTAATTTCAGTTTATGACTATTGTTAAATTTTATATTGTGTACTATTAATTCCGACACCCCTCTTCGATTTTTCTAACTTCGCCACTACCTTCATCCATATCTGTTTTTGAATATCATACCAATATCTGTACCCGTATCCATTGGGTATTAAAAAATAAAACTCATACTCATATCCATTGGGTTTGCGAATTTTATCTGGGTTTAGCTAGAGAATGAAAATTAATACCCATATTCAACCTATGTCCAAGTATGATATATATTTTTGTCATTATAAGATTGCAAAATTGTAATATTTTTAGAATATATTATTTAGAAATGTGAAATCAAATACATTATTGACTAATTTCCTGTTAGAATGGTTTGGATTGGACTTAAACTGAAAAAATATTGAACTAAAACAATTTTTTTCTTATTATAAAAACAGATACGGGTATGGTGCAGGTATGGGGCGGGTGAGGGCTGTGCCCATACCCGTACTCGTTTTCCGATACCAGTCCCATATCTATTTAAAACCCATTTTTACAACCCACTTGGGTTTTAAATAGGACGGATTTTGCGGGTTTTAAATAGGTACGAATTTTATTGTCATCCCTAATATGAATAAAAATCCATCTAATTTCGAGAAAGATGCAAAATAAATGTGATAATAAATAACATTTATAAGTTCAAGTTCAAAGGGAAATAAAGGTAACGATTTTTTACCATAGCGACACTTTGAAGTGATTCGATAACATAGTGAAATCAAAATAAAGATATAGATGTCAATTAATTTAATTAGTAAAATCGATATTAGTTGTCAAAATGTCTGGAAGTTGTTATAAGGTATTTGAGTTCAAACTTTACCTTCAAATTACACCTAGTCTGCACCCTCCAAAAAAAAATATTCAAAATAGAGTTTTTGAAATCATTCTTAGATAATTGAGTTCACTCACAATATTGACCCTCACATATTCTTTTGGGAAAAAAAGGAACCTTATTAGAGAATACAGAAATATACAATCTTCATGATCTCAATCAAATAGTAAAAAGAAAAAAAGAGAAAATTTTATATTCTAATCTTGATAATTTATTTTTAAATTAAAATTTCTATATAGTTACAACCATTAGGTGGACATACATAATCAATATTTTGCCAATTTGACTTAGTTACCAACATCAATCGTGAGTTGCTTGAAATCACAATTTTAATTTGTTGATTTATTCTTGGATTATGTTATAGGAGAAAATCTTGATGAACATCAGATCTTCTCCTATCTTCGTTAAGGTTTTCTCCCATAACACCGTCCAAGAATAAATAACTAATACAAAGCTAGTAAATCATCATTTTATTCATTTATCATAAAACTGATATAAATTTGATTTAAAATAAGAATTTAGGGTTAAAAAGAACCGAGCCTTCTCGATAGATTTAATGTCAAATTGGACAGTTAAACCGACAAAATAAGATGCCAACTTTAAATAATGGCATTAGTTACCCCATCTATTTTTATCAATTATTTACCCCATCAACAAAGTAACTAGTACATACACTTGAAAATCCAAATACAACATAAATCCTATTGAAAAAAATAAAATTGTGGCAAGAAGCAAATCAATGAATTATGTAGTAGATAGAGAACAAACCTGAACACAAAGATAGAGGACACCCATTTTAAGGAAAGTGATGAATTCAATTCCAAACCACCATAATTTTGGGGCCAAATTTGGTCAATCAGACTCTCCAATAAGAGATGCCAACCTCACTTCATGTGGGCTGGCCCAACTAGGCCCACCTTAGAGCCCCCTCCCCAATTATTGTGTTTTTTTTTCCTTTTCTTTCACTATACTAGCTTTCTACCCTTAACTGCTTCCCCATTCATTTCACCGAAGACTTGCCTTACCTATTTCAGGCAATTCAGCTTATGATTCATCAATGGTTTTCAGTTTCACCATTTTTATGTTTTGCTTTTGTCCCTCGTTTCATATTTGGACAAGGTTGCATTAAGTAAGAGTATAGGACGAACCGATTGTCTAGTTCAAGTTGGTATTGGGTTACTTTTATGTCAGATTATAATTTGTGAAGTGGTACTAGTTCTGCTTGCACTTCGTGTTATAACTTTCGAATTAGTTGATTTTATTTCAATTGATTTTAAATCTTGTATGCAATTGTGTGTGTAAAGTAAGTTCAAAGGACGTTTATCTCAATAGATCTATTCTCATCAGGCCTAAATTAAGCTACTTTACTTTGTATTTTGAATCAAGTTAACAAATCTCAAGTCATTTGTGTTAGATTTATGTTAAGGAATAAAAATATTTCCTTAGATATTATTCTAGCTCATAATTTCCTTTAGATATTATTCTATATCATATTTCCATATTTGCAATTGAGTTGGATTCAATGACTTGCACACCAAGCAATTGGCCAAGGTCAGGGTTTGTAAATCGTAATAGGAGATTGCTAGCTTGTATTAAAATATATCTGCTTGTATTCAAGAAGAAAATCAAGCAAGAGAGCAATATACATATACACGACACATTATTGGTCGTGGGTAATTCCAAATTCTCAAAACACAACAATTTTCTACATGGTATTAGAGCCATGGACAAGAAGATTGTGCTTGATAATCACTCGCCCTATTATTTGCATCCATCAGAAGGGTCGGGAATGACAATCACTTCTGTTATCTTCAATGGAATGAATTATGATATGTGACAACAAATAGCCAGAACTACTTTGAAAACTAAAAATAAACCAGGGTTCATTGAAGGAACCGTAAAAAGACCAAATTTGAAGGAAGGAGATGATCCAACCAAATATAATGCCTGGGAGATGGTAAACTTGATGATCTGTTCTTGGATCATCAATTTAATGGACCCAAAACTTCACACAAGTATTGCTCATGTTGAAACTGTAGTAGTCATGTGGGAAAATCTATGGAAGATATATGTCGTGGCTAATACTCCCAAAATACACCAACTTAAAACCGATATAGTGAAATGTAAACACAGAGGATTAGATGTAGTTGAATTCTACTCCAAGCTCATGGGCATGTGGAGTGAATTAAGCAACTATATCAAAATATCTCAATGGACTTGTGGAAAGTGCGAATGTGGCGTTGGAAGCAAAGTAATGAACATGCTGGAGGAAGAACAAACACAATAATTTCTCAAAGGGCTTAGCGACGAGACATATACTAATATTCGAAGCAAGGTCATGGAACTTGATCCACTTCCATCTCTCGATCGAATTTTTAATATGATACAACAGGAAGAAAACCACAAGCGACTTATGATGGGTCGAGATCAACGAACCGAAAGTATGGTCGCCTTCGCTGTCAAGGAGCACTCGGCCACGGTGGATAGACCCATGTGCAAACATTGCGGACGTCGAGGGCATGAGGAAGACGGATGCTTCGAGATCATCGAGTATCCTCCGAACTAGAGTACCCGGGGCCGTGGTTGAGGAGGACGTGCAGGTCGGGGCAACCAAGGTGCACGAGGAAGCTTTGAACGAGGAAGGGGCTATGACAAGACAACAAACCCAGTGCATGCCCTGCCTGAGAACGGTGCACCTCCCAGTAGTAGCACAAGCGAGCCCAGCCCAATCCAAATACCTGGTTTAAGCCTAGAACAGGTTCAAAGTCTTTTGAGCCTCATTGAGATACCGAAATTGGGCTATGAAAATTTGCAGGTAATTTTGTTTTATGTTTGAAAGCGGAGGCTCGTGTCCTATGACTGGAGATCCAAACGTAATGCAAGAGATGGAGCAAATATCACCAATTTTGATTGGTTTGCCGAACGAAACACACACTTTTACTAGAAAAGAGGGATCCATGACATTGGGAAAAGGGATCAAATTGAACAAAGTTTTATATGTCCTGTCACTTAGATGCAACCTTATTTCAATTGCAAAATTATGTAGGGAGTTAAATTGCAGTATGACATTTTTCGATGATTTTTGTATATTGCAGGATTATACTTTCAGAACTCTAATTGGTGTGGGTGAGCAAAGAGGAGGAGTTTATTGCTTCAAAGAAGGGTCATTGGAGAAGAATCAAGCTAATGGGGTCAATACAGTCAATTTATGGCACAAGCGGCTAGGGCATCTATCTCATGAAGTCTTGTCCTTATTACCAAGTAGTTTAGGAGTGATCAACTATGAAATACAGATGATGTGTGTGAAACTTGTCACCAAGCAAAGCAAGCTCGAATTCATTGTCCTGTATGTTCTAATAAAGCTGAGTATGTTTTTGATCTTATTCATCATGATATTTGGGGCCTTATAGGGAAGCATCATCTTGTGGAGCCCATTATTTCCTCACAATAGGGGATGATGCAAGTCGAGCTACTTGTGTTTGTTTGATGGTTGATCAGGCCAAAACAAGTCAACTTTTGAAAGATTTCATTGTCATGGTCTAAAATTAATTCAAGACCAATGTTAAAATCATGAGAAGTGATAATGGGTCAGAGTTCACCTCTAAATCCATGCAACGATTCTACCATGAACACAGAATTTTATGCCAAAGTAGTTGCATTGATACACCGAAACAAAACGGCAGAATTGAGTGAAAATGTAGACATGTTCTGAATGTGGCTCAGGCTCTTCTTTTTTAAGCTAGTTTGCCCACGAAGTTTTGGGGTGAATGTGTGCTTACGGCCGCCTACTTAATCAATAGAACACCTAGCAAGCTATTGAATGGGAAAACACCATATGAACTTCTTTATTGTGAAAAACCCTCATATGATCACATCAAAGTGTTTGGCACACTACGCTTTGCACAAAGAAAGAGAAGCAATGATAAATTTGCTCTCCGAGGAAGGAAGTGCTTGTTTATGGGTTACCCTTTTAAGCAAAAAAGGATGGAAAGTGTTGGATGATAAATTTGCTCTCCGAGGAAGAAAGTGCTTGTTTGCGGTTACCCTTTTGGGCTAAAAGGATAGAGAGTGCTGGATTTAGAAACACATGACTATTTTGTAAGCTAAGATGTTGTTTTTCACGAAAATGTTTTTCCTTATGAGAAGATGGCACGCCAAAATGAGTTACAAAATTCTTCCCAAAAATCTGATGAAACCATTAAATCGTTTGATGTAGAAGACGTGCTACCCATGGACTCTGAAGCTCCAGCATCAGCCATAGGGTTTGGACCACCTAGGATCAGCGCAAGGGGGAGCCTAGCCTAAGCCTTGACCACCATACCCAGCGCTGAGGAAAGGGGGAGAGCGCAATTGAGCCAGTCGCAACCCAATCCAGCTGAACCATGCCCCCATTCTGGAGGTGAGACTGGGCCAAGCCTAGAATGGGAGGCTCTCATCTGATCTCCTATATAAGTACCTCGGTCCTGCAATAGTGAAGCGAACGAGGCCCAAATTGAAACCAATCTAGACTATGTTGACCCGACATACTCTAGCTCACAGATGCCAGCCTAGTTGGACGCAGTCCATGACATGAGCAGGCCAGCCAAGCCTAGTAAAAAGCCCGTGCGATACGTTGATTATTTGTGTTACAGCGTCCACCCAATGACCCTAAAAATGTGGCACTCTCATCTCTCGGCACCCTACACAAAAAAGAAGCCTCAAGTACACATTATCCTATAGCAAATTATATCACATCTAATAGCTTTTCAACATCCTATCAGAACTTCTTAGCTGCTATAACAAGAGTTGTTGAGCCCAAATCTTCTCAGGATGCAATACGAGATCCTAAGTGGCACAAGACCATGGCCAAGGAAATTGAGGCCTTGGAGAAAAATGAGACTTGGTCGACTGACGAACTCCCTCCTAGAAAGAATCCCATCAGCTGTAAATGTGTTTACCGAGTAAAGTACAATGGCAATGGTGGCATTTAACGATACAAGGCCTGGTTGGTGATTTGTGGTGATCATCAGGTTGAAGGATTCGATTGCAATGAAACATTTGTACCAGTTACAAAAATGACTATTGTAAGAATTTTCCTATCAGTCTTAGTGGCAAAAGGCTGGGAACTATATCAGATGGATGTAAATAATGTTTTTCTACATGGAAACTTGGAAGAAGAAGTGTGTATGAAGATGCCTTGTGGGTTCAAGTCTAGTGATCGTAATAAAGTATGCAGATTGAAGAGATCTTTATATGGCCTACGTCAAGCCCCATGATAATGGTTGGCCAAGTTATCTACAAAACTGTGCGAGTATGGTTTTGTTATATCATATGTCGATTACTCCTTGTTCGTTTATCGAGAAAAGGAGGTGTTTATAACATTACTTGTCTATGTGGATGACATTGTGCTCCCTAGCAATAATGTTGATGCCTCTAAGGCCTTCAAAAACTATCTCAATAACTTGTGATTTTGTGATGATTAATAGCTAGTTTTTGTTGGTTTGGATTGTGATTAGTCTTTTGATGGATAATTTGTCTTAGATTAGGCCTAACCAAACCCAATTTATAGCTTCAAGTTAGACTTTTTTCTCATACCCGCCAAGTGTTCGATTAAATACTTAAAAGTGCTTTCATCCATACTTTTGGTGATTGACTTATTCCTAAAGGTGGGGTCAATTAACTAGTGTGGGAGAGAGAGTAGCCAAGGATTTGGACATAAAAATAGCCCTGATCCTAGTTAGGTCCTAGGGTTGCTAATCTTATGGTCTAATTAGGCTAACCTAAGAAAATAGATAGTTAGATTAACTATATTAGCTCATAATACTTGAGAGAGGACTTGGGTGGTCTTCGATGGTACAACTGACCATCTCTAGTTGTAAGTATGGGTTGGTAGGCTAGGACTCGCTTTGATTGCTTGGTTCGTCAATTGGCCAAATTGTAACTCTAAGCCTCTTTTCTTATGTTTATTAGCTTGATTTAACTTGCCTTTCAATCCTTTTTCACTTACCCTAATTTCAAACACTCGAGTTAACCTTGATACTTGAAACCCAACTCTCAGTGGATGACACCCCAAGTATTCGGCGATAAACTGTACACTTACGGTTACAAATTTAAAACTTCAATTCTCCCCATCAAAAGATGCGTCTCGGGTTCAAATCCAGTGATCTTAGTAAGGTATGCAAATTGAAGAAATCTTTATATGGCCTACGTTAAGATCCACGACAATGGTTTGCCAAGTTATCTACAAAACTGTGCGGGTGTGGTTTTGTTAGGTCATATGCCGATTACTCCTTGTTCGTTTATCAAAAAGGGGAGGTGGTTATGTCATTACTTGTCTATGCAGATGAAATTGTGCTCACTAGCAATAATGTTGATGCCTTTAAGGCCTTCAAAAACTATCATAATAACTATCTCAACATCACAGATTTGGGACCTCTAAAATACTTTCTTAGTGTTGAGGCGGCGCGTGGCCCAAAAGGGATATTTCTTTGTCAACGCAAATATGCTATGTAAATAATTGACAAGTGCAGCTATTAGGGGCAAAGCCAGCTGATTTTCTAATTGTGGAGAACCACAAGGTAGCCTTAGCGACCGACAGAGTGTTGAATGATGCTACGTGGTATCGCCGCTTGGTTGGACAATTTATTTACCTCACCATAAGGAGGCTCGAATTGACTTATGCCGACCACATATTGTCACAGTTTATGCGCTCACCAAAAGAGATCACATGGACGCCGCACGTCGAGTTGTGTGTTATCTCAAGGGCATTGCTAATGAGGGAATATTTCTTCAAGCTAATAGTGATCTTTAGTTGTGTGTTTACTGTGACTCGGATTGGGGAGCGTGTCCCCTTTCGTGAAGATCATTAACTTGCTATTTTGTCACTCTTGGAAATCGCACATTTCATGGAGAACAAAGAAGCAACCTACTATATCCAGATCCTTAGCAGAAGTAGAATACATAGCTATGGCAGTTGCAACTAGTGAGCTAGTTTGGGCACGTACATTCTTGGCATCCTTGGGCATCTATCATAATCAACCAATGAGATTATTTTGTGACAGCCTGGCAACCTTGCATCTTGTGAAAAACCCGGTCTTTCATGAAAGAACCAAACACATCGTACTTGATTGCCATTTGGTTTAGGAGAAGCTCGTGGCAGGACTCATCTCGTATGCTCATGTCCGCTCTCAGCACCAACTTGCAAACATTCTTGCCAAGGCACCTGGAAACTATCAATTCCAGTACTTGAAGGGCAAGTTGGGCATGGCAAACTCGCATGCTCCAACTTAAGGGGGAGTGTTAAGGAATAAAATATTTCCTTAAATATTATTCTAGCTCATAATTTCCTTTAGATATTATTCTAGATCATATTTCCATATTTGTAATTGAGTTGGATTCAATTACTTGCACTCTAAGCTATAGGCCACGGCTAGGGTTAGTGATAGGAGATTGCTAGCTTATATTAAGGTCCTGTTTGGCAAAATTAGCGGTTCAAGTAGCGGATAGCAGTTCAGGTAGCGGATAGCTGTTTAGGCAGCCAATAGCGTTTCTAATTTAGCTGTTAACGGATAGCTGTTTAGATGAGCAGTTGAAATAAATGTGTTTAGTAAATTTAACTGTTAGGTTAGCTGATTAATGTAAATTGACATAAAAGGATATAGATAATTTCCAAATATAAAATTTTATAAGGATATCTTTTGATAAAAAAATATAAAACGCTACTTTTAAATGTCAAACGTTAATACTATAAGCTTTTCAGAAACCCTTCTTAAAACGTTAAATGCCACTTGAAACGTTAGTCAAAGCACTATGTTACCGAACTCTAAAAATTACTTGATGAGCGTATTGACTTAGTCAAAACGCTAAACACTACTCAAAACGTTGTTGCTGAACACGCCCTAAATATACCCACTTGTATTCAAGAAGAAAATCAAGCAAGAGAGCAATATACATATACACGACACATGATTAGTCGTAGATGATTAATTCCAAATTCTTAAAACACATCAATTTTCTACATTTAGATCACAAATTTGCTATTTATTTATTTTGGGGTTGTTCTGATTGGACGTCACATTTCGACACCCCTAGCTACTCCAAATTAAGTAAGTATTTCTGATTCTCTACTCTATGCTGAGGAGATGCTGGTGATTTCTAGACATCCTTCATGAAAATTTCCACCTTTCTTTTTTTCTTTCATCTTTTAAAACACGCTTTACCTTTTCCTTGTACGTAAAATCCATAATTCACACTTGCCTATCAAAAATGGGAGAAAGAAATGATAAGATGTCTTTTTACCTGTACTAAAGACGAAATTTTATTGTTTTTAGATTTTTTTCTATAAACTACATATATATATATATATATATATATATATATATATATATATATATATATATATATATAAATTTTTTAATTATTTTATTCAATCAAAAGGTCAATTTTGCTGTTTCATGTATGAGTTTACTGTGAAGATTAATGCAGAAGCGGTATAATATTCAATTAATAACTTTATTTTTTATTTAAAAAATGATATCAAGAAGTGGGACGCTGCCAGCAGAAAAAGAAGAGGCCAGAAACTAATAGTAATTGTTTATTTATTTTCATTTTTTCAGGGTTCTTGAAACTGACCGAGCACGCCTTAAGCATTATGGTTTGACTTCGATAGGGCACTTAATTAATTGGAGTGGATAGTGACAGATATAGACATTTAAAATAAGAATGTTTATTTATTAATATTATTACTAATATAGATTATCTAAAAAAAAATTATATGATACATACTATAATAGACTATTTTATAAAAGCATGCAGTCTTGTATTTTTTTTTTTTAATAACAAACTTCTATCTCATATTTCTACACTAATAGGAGGAAGTTGATAAACAAAATAATATACTCCATTTTTTTACTAAAAAAATGATAGGTCTGATGCTGCATTTGCTCTATATGGCTTTTCATATTTTGAAATTGGTATATAAATTGGACTAAAATCGCAGAATGTTTCAACTACTTACCATTTACTAAAACTATTGGTTACAGAGCACAAATCATCCATACTAAGTAATAAAATCCCCCAAAAAGAGCCATGAAGCGAAAACGTGAAAACTGAAATAATTAAGACTATGAATGAGCAATCTCCACCATCTAATTGCACCAAAAGAGGGGAAAAAAGAAATAACATCAAGTTCAAATCAAATGTTGGTGCCAAGCTAAAGAAAACTTTTGCACCAAAAACACATTGCAACTAGACAGTCAAAAAAATCAATGACAATGATAAAAGAAAATTGAAGAGATTAGTATTAGATTAAATTAAAAGTTCAAAATACAAATAAGAGAGGGGGAGGGAGAAAGAAATTTGGGTTTATGTGCATTTTATTTTATTTTATTTTTCTATCAAATAGCATTATAGTTGTACTCCTGGTATTTAAAAAAATTAAAAATGCAAGTATATGTTCATAACTTTTTAGGTCTGTTTTTAGAGGTGTCTACATATACCAATATAACATTTTTTGAAATAGCTCATTAGAATTTTTTTTGGGGCCATGGACACCCCTCCCTACATATAAATCCGCCCATGCAAGTGGAGGCATTTGCCAATTCAATTCGAATTTTCCTGTCTTCTGCTAACAAATTTATTTTTTTCCAATAAGAGATAGAACTCTTCTATAATAGATTTTCTTTATTCACAAGACTCAAATCCGATACCTTATTTAAGGAAAATAAGTATCAAATTACTTGAATAAACTTATATTGATTTTGAAGTAGATTCTACTCACCATAATATCAGTTAGTTCAATTGGTGGTCTCTATTGATTAAAATAGTAAATCTTATGTGAAACTGCCTCACAGTAACTTACATTGTAAGACGTCTCACACATACGTTAACCTCTGCTTAAATTTAAATAGAAAATGTCTTACCAAATAGACGGTCTCACGATAAATTATTATTAAAAATATGAATTTGAATTCTATCTATACTTTATCTTTAAAACTCCTCTAAATTCAGCAAAAAATCTGCGTGTACACAAAAAGAAATGATACTTTTAAACTATTGATATATATATATATACATAGATCTATTAGGTAAGATAATCTATGACCTATTCGTTAATTAACAGCTATATTAAAGCAATTTGATAAAAAAGGGGTAAAATTTTACAATCAGACCCAAATTTGAAAATAAACTAGTATGTTCTTCAAATCTTTACCTTAAAATGTGAAAATATAATAGTGTATATTGTCCCATATCAATGAAATAGATATTATTGAGTGCATTTGTATATAAGTTTGTGACTCACTTCACTCATAATCAATTTATTCTGAGATAAAATCTCATTTAAACTTGTATACAATTTATTTATTTTAGATCAAATTTACGTTAAATTTAATATGATATCCGAACAAATTGCTTCATTTTTATTTGGAGTATCATTTCCACTGATCAATGCCATGTGTTATGCATTGTCAGTAGTAACGCACAGGTGAGGGAAGCAAGAAGAATATAATGGTGGACATGTGATGGAATAAATGCTCATAATTAGTGTCTACTAACAATAAAACTTATTTTCATTATGTAAATATCAAATTATATGCTCATCTGTAAATCCAAAACCTATATCATGCACTCGAGTGTATGTAATTTTATATGATGCTTAAGCAATTATATATTAAAATATAAAATATATGACAAATACACCCCAAAAATATATACGTAAAATAGATATAGGAGTACGTGCTCCCGGATGTTCATAATAATTTGCCCTAAAAACCATATGATTGAATATGAATTAGTGAAGTGTAACCAAAAAGAAAGGGGGAAAAAAAAGGAATGACTCATTCTTATGTGAAATGATCATACACTTGTAAGTGGATCTACCTCGTCCTAACTTATTTATGATCAAATTGTTGTTTTATTCATGTTTTTAATTTACAATCATTTTTAAACGAATGCCCTTATCCAACATAAATTTGACAAAATATAAGGAAAAATTAGAAATATAGTTGAAGAAAAGAATGCAAATAGACCGTGATAAGGGGCAAAAAAAATTTTAAAAAGGAAAATGCAAAATAGAGAGGAAAAAATTTTAAAAAAAGAACAGATGAAAAAAAAAGGTATGCAAAATTAAAGCAGTGTGGGGAGCTGAGAGAGCCACGAAACCAAAACGAGAAAAAAGATTAAATGTGCATGTGAGAGGTCAGACAAGAAAACAAATGATAGAGACATAAAAGGGTAAAACATCAAATTTGTGAATCCTATTTATAAATCAACTAGCACGCTAATATTCCTTAGCATATTTTCGGACCTATAGTACAACGTAGGTCCAGGACTACATTAATATATACTTATGCTTAGACTAATATGTGTTTCTTCAAAATCCAAAGATTTGATTCATATTATCCACGGTTAATCTGGTGTTAATTACTTAATTTACGTATGGAATATAACTCGTGTAGGTATGTGGTTGTGAGAGGAAGCAGCCAATGAGAGCTCGACAACGAAGTCACCAAAACCGGTCCGGTTTTACAAAACCACGCATCTCAAACTCCAAAACCCATCCAGCTTCATCTTTCATGTATCATCATCAATCATCATTCATCATCAAATCAAATCAAATCAAAACTGGCCTGCTTTTGTTTCCCCTAGCTTTTCTCAGTTTGCACTCTCTCTCTCTCTCTCTCTCTCTTACAGATAGATTCTCTCTCCTTCCCATAAATGGTGAGTGTGGAGCGGTGTAGAGAATTGGGATAGACAGATAGAGTGTGGAGGAGAGTATGGGGAGAGGTAGGGTTGTGTTGAAGAGGATAGAGAACAAGATCAACAGACAAGTGACCTTCTCGAAGAGGAGAACGGGGCTGCTCAAGAAGGCGCACGAGATCTCCGTGCTCTGCGATGCAGATGTTGCTCTCATTGTCTTCTCTACTAAGGGCAAGCTCTTCGAGTACTCCACTGATGCCTGGTATAGTATGATCCCTCATCATCATCATCATCATCATGTATTACAAGCAAAGCCTACCTAATTAATTAACCTAGCTCGCTACCCATTTTGTTACACAATTATAACAATCTCTTTATACTTTTATCCAAGTTTTACTAAAATTCACTCTTAGGGTTTGAGTTTCTCTCATTTCATAATAATAATAATAATAATAATAATAATAATAATAATTATAATTATTATTATTATTATTATTATTATTGATCTCCTTATGATAACAATTTTATCCAATTTATTTGGATGAATCGGCCTTCAAAATTGTGAATTTTCTTAGAATTGTAAAATTAGACTTATCTTTTAAGCAATTAATTGTGAATTTTTAAGGTTCAAATAATTACATATGCGTAACTTGTAAGCAAAAATCACATTAATCATGTTAATTTGAAAAGTATTTTCGAACACCTTAAAGTGAAATACTCTACAAATTTATTAGCTAGGATTGACATAGTATAATTTGTACACATGACCTAATATATTTGATAATATACAAGCCTTCATAGTTAATACGATCTCAGTGTCTCTTGCTCTAGCTAGAAGTTTGATTAATGCTCTTTTTTTAAGTATTCAATTAATACAGTTGTTGCAATTATATACGCGACCTTCTTTGCACCATTCGTTTATATTTTTTAAGCTAAATGAAAGAAAATAGACATGTTATTGCTAATATATATATATATATATATATATATATATATATATATATATATATATATATATATATATAAAGATCACATAACTATGTTAGTTTTTTTATCAATACATTAATTATATCTGGTAAATAAAGTATCTGAATTTAAAAATATGTGGGTTCACTACTCTAACATTAAAATTCTTTCATTAATCATAAGTACGGTAGCATATACAATACAGAGTACACTAAAATATTTTCAACAAAATATGATATTTCTATTATCACAGGCAGATCCATGTAATAGGTTGGGTTCATTGGGGTGTTTATGGATACTTCTAACTGAAAAAAATTCTAATAAGTTGTATTTTGAAGGAGTTAAATTAATATATATGGACAATCTTAAAATTTTTAGTTTAATATATAGATACTCCTGTTTTATATGTTTAAAACTGCTGCTAAATCGTCAACTTTTTAGTATGTTATTACGAGTATTTGGTGATGACTTATTGACATATACATGAAGTAATTTTGCATATAATTTTATGTTGGGTTTTATGGCCCAAAATCTCGGGTTTAGGCACGGGGTGACCATGCTGCATAGGCACGGGCGTGCCGCGACATAGAAGACCGAAGAACAGAGCAGCAGAGAAGTGACACGGTGTGCCCGTGCCATGTGGCACGGTCGTGCCACATGGCACGACACGACCGTGCCGCCCTGGCACGCGTGCCAGGGGAAATTTTCTGCCGACTTAAAGTGGCGGCTAGGGTTGCGCTTTGGTGACGGTTTTGGAAGGTGGTAGCTAGGGTTTTCAGGGGGAAACCCTGCCTCACAGACCCTATATAAAGGGGGTCTAGGCCTTGTTTCAAAACACACTTCAGTACTCATAAACACATTGAGAGGTAAAAGTCGTTTGTGAGAGATTACAATAGAGAGATTGTAATTCTGCTCTTTGATCGAATCACTGAGGTGATTGTGATCGTGGTGTACTTTCCTGCTCATAGTGAATTGTTCTGGTGCTGTCGCCGTCCGTGGTTTTTCCCACATTGGGTTTTCCACGTTAAATTCCTGTGTTCTTGTTCTCTTCCTATTGTTCTGTTGTTTGTGATTGGTTGAATTTCTGATTTTCTATTGCATCCTATCGCTTCCGCTATACTGTTATTCTGATACAAATCCTAACAAGTGGTATCAGAGCTCTGGTTATAGGATGTCTTCTATCATGAGGGTAGATATTCAGAAATTCAATGGGGAGATTAGTTTTAATCTCTGGAAGGTGCAGATGAGAGCAGTTCTCATTCAGCACGGGTTGTGGAAGGTTCTGAAGGGACCTCATGTCAAACCCGAGAAGAACAGATGAGCAATGGGCTGAAGAACAGAAGAAGCGACGTGGGTCGTTGACGGAGGACGAATGGGAGGAACTGGAGCTGAAAGCGGTTTCAGCCATACAGTTGTACTTGGCACCACATGTCTTGCGAGAGGTGCTTGATAAGACAACTGCGGTGGATCTTTGGGCTCGGCTGGAGGAACTCTACATGACGAAGAGTCTCGCCAACAAGATCCGTTTGAAGGAAAGGTTGTATACCTTTCGTATGGCTGAAGGTACCCCTGTCCAAAAGCATTTGAATGAGTTTAACTCTATTCTTGTTGACTTGGAGAGTCTAGATGTGAAAGTTGAGGATGAGGATAAGGCTATTTTGCTTGTTATGTGGTTACCCCCTTCTTATAAACACTTTAAGGAGATTATGCTATATAGTAATTCTAATACTATATCGTTTGAAGATGTTAAGTCAAACCTGTTGTCTAAAGAGAATTTGATCTTGACATTCATGCTGATTCTGCTGAAGGATTAGCAGTAAGGGGTACAGCAACTGAAAAGGGGAACGGTAATAGGAGTAAGAACCGTTCTAAGTCTAAAAATCCTCATGCTGGTAAGACCTGCAATTACTGTGGTAAATTGGGTCATATTATTGCTAACTGCTGGAAACTGCAAAAGAAGAAGGAGAAAGAGGAAGATAATTCTGAAGAGCCTGCTGAAACTTCATTTGCTGAATCTGATTCTGATGGGGACGTTCTGTTTGCTACCTCTACTGAAGGGGGGAGCGATTCTGATTGGATTCTTGATTCTGGGTGTACCTATCATATGTGTCCTCACAAGGACTGGTTTTCAACATATGATCCAGTTGATTCAACTGTAGTCCACATGGGCAATAATGCCCAGTGTAATGTAACTGGAATTGGTACTGTTAAAATCAAGACTCATGATGGCGCTGTCAGGACCTTATCAAATGTTCGTCATGTTCCTGACTTGAAGCGTAACCTCATCTCGTTGGGCACCCTTGAATCCAAAGGGTGCAAATATTCAGCTGAAGGTGGAGTTCTGAAGGTCTCAAAGGGCAGTAGGATTCTGCTGAAGGGTCTGAGGCAAGGAGGCCTCTATGTCTTGCAGGCATCTACTGTGACAGGTTATATGAAGGAAAGTTCATATAAATCATCTCCTAGAGCTAAATTCAAGCATTGCTTGAACTCAGTTGGTATTCGCAGTATTTGAGGGCCCTGCGGGGCATAGCCCCATAGGGGGCATCTCCCCTTGGGGTGTGACGACGACGACAGTAATTGAAGACTGGAGATTTTGGTCCAAGGTGGAGATTGTTGGATTTTATGGCCCAAAATCTCGGGTTTAGGCACGGGGTGACCATGCTGCATAGGCACGGGCGTGCCGCGACATAGAAGACCGAAGAACAGAGCAGCAGAGAAGTGACACGGTGTGCCCGTGCCATGCGGCACGGTCGTGCCACATGGCACGACACGACCGTGCCGCCCTGGCACGACCGTGCCAGTGGAAATTTTCTGCCGACTTAAAGTGGCGGCTAGGGTTGCGCTTTGGTGACGGTTTTGGAAGGTGGTAGCTAGGGTTTTCAGGGGAAAACCCTGCCTCACAGACCCTATATAAAGGGGGTCTAGGGCCTTGTTTCAAAACACACTTCAGTACTCATAAACACATTGAGAGGTAAAAGTCATTTGTGAGAGATTACAATAGAGAGATTGTAATTCTGCTCTTTGATCGAATCACTGAGATGATTGTGATCGTGGTGTACTTTCCTGCTTATAGTGAATTGTTCTGGTGCTGTCGCCATCCGTGGTTTTTCCCACATTGGGTTTTCCACGTTAAATTCCTGTGTTCTTGTTCTCTTCCTATTGTTCTGTTGTTTGTGATTGGTTGAATTTCTGATTTTCTATTGCATCCTATCGCTTCCGCTATACTGTTATTCTGATATAAATCCTAACATTTTAGAGCGCGGTATGGAGTATCAATTATTTCCCTGTGTCTGACATTTCTGCCTCCCTCATAATGCTAGCTTCTCCCGTATATGAAACGATTTACTCGTGTCACATTAACATTCGAGCTTCGTTTTTTTCATTTTTTGGAAAATTAGATAAATTTCGAATAATTTGTCTTGTTTGCATGCCCATTTTCACCAAGCTGTATATCCCTATATATGTAACACATGCAACTTACAACTTTCATAATGCAATATCAATAAGAGTAATTAATACATGAGTATTTTGATGTATAGTTGTCGAATAAGGTAGTTCAAAAGTTTCTGAAAATAATATTAACTTAATACGTTGATCGAGATTTTAATGGATGAATAATTTAGCACCTTTTTTTTTTTAATAAAAAGTTATAATTATTAAATTTTTTTGATGTTTTAGAAATTGTTTTTGGACCCCAAAACAAGATATTTTTTTATTTAACTTTTGTTGGTGTTCTAAGAAGTTTGTGTCATATACATGGTATCAACAACAACTTCAATTAAGTTCCAATAATAATATTAGTATGATTATGGTCATTAAAAGATGCAGAAACCCAACAGTATGAACATAATTTCTTTAAAAAAATAGTAAAACTATAATTTGTCCTACTTTGGGGAGTCAATAAATTATTTTTAATTAGCTTGTCAAGAAAAGGACTAAATTACTCATCTCCTAAAATCTAAGAATACAAAATTATTGTTTCGACATACTTTTTGACTACTGTATTTAATTATCATATCTCAGGATACCAAAGTATCAATTACTCTATTAATAATTTGTGCATGAGTTTGGCATGTTAATTTAGATTATTTAAATTACAGTCCCACAAATAAAATAAATTTCTTTAAAAAAATCAATAAACATAACTTATTAACACAAATGAATTAGCCGAAAAGGGGAGTGGTCCACTGGTGGCAATCCCAGAACTTAATTATATATGTGGGAGAGAATGTTTGTCATTCTAAGTATTAGACTCCTTGCAAAACAGTACTATCCATAGTGGATGCCGAAACAATATTAATAAAAAAAATTTTGTCCAGTTTATTTGATGCTTCATGAATAGTTTTATATAATCTGATGTATAATGACTCAGTAGGGATTAGGGACGGCTTAGATTTGAACATAAGACCTCTTGTATATAATGCTCTGATATCATGATAAAAATATATACATTTCTATCACAAAAAATGAAGCCGTATTCATCAATAATATTTTAAGTAGCGTTTAACGTAGTACCAAATTAAAAACTAATGGAGTACCAGATGTTAGTGTTCAATGAGCTAGTGTTTGTACTAGCATTTTTCATTAGTACCAGATAGCATTTTAATTAGCATTTTTGAAACGTTAGGAAAATTAACTTATGACATTTAAAAGTAATGTTTGGTGTTTCTTGGTTCACAATGTCTCTATATGAAGTTTTTATTCGGCAAATTTTTCATGTTCTTTATGTTCATTTATAATAATCGGCTAGCTTAATTAATGGCTAATTCATCGAATATATTTTTCTCAATGACTTTAGTTAAACAACTGTTGAATTAGTATATTCAGTTTTGATGACAACAAACACAAGTGTAAAATGCTCTTAAGCAATGTTGCTCCAAACAAAGTTCTCCAAACAGGCATACACTGTTATTTTCAATATGCGTCTTAACTTGTTTGCTGAATGTTGAGAACAAGTCTTAAGAACAGGTCTCATACCTTGATGACTCACGCTCAAGTCAAGAACACCACCTCGATGAGTTGATTGTGTGTTAAGATCAGTTCCTGAATTCAAGCAATACAAGAACAACCTGGCAAACAGGTTAGGTGTTTCAAGGACAATCCAGCAAACAGGCCTTTCTGAACTCAAGCGATACAAGAACAACCTGGCAAACAGGTTGGTCTAGGTGGTTGGGGCAGCATATTCGTCTTGAACAAGATGACTGGATCTACAACAAGATGTCTTGGGTAATTTAGGTTTTATTTTTTAGACTCTTGTTAATATGCCAATCTTGAAAAGTCTCTAACTAACCACTCTTGAATTGGTTGCGCTATTTGCTTCAGAACACCAAGTTTGAACAACCCTGTAAACAGGGTATCTAGGGTGTTTCTGAACTGCAACGGCCAAACCCGGTCACTTTGGAAAACTTATTTTGGTTGGCCAAAAGCTCTAATATATTTTGATAAAATTCCAAGACAGCAATTTAAGTTGTAGGAAATCTTTTGATATGAAAATCACTTGGGAGATTTGCAAAACTGATTTTGGAAAATATTTACCAAAACCGAAAATATTTCTCTCTTATCCTTTGGAAAGTGATTAATTCAAAATTCAAGTTGAGATTCTTTTCCATGTATTTCACGGCTATTTTTAAGGGGAAAAGATAGTCTTTTATCCTCCAAAATCAAATCCCTACAATATTGGAAAACTCTATCCTCATTGGATCTTTTAGCCGTTGGAATTCTCTGTGCTAAGCAAAAATCTCTCTTTGCTAAACATAGCTGATTTTATCACTTCTCCTTGTTTTTGACCGTTGGATTTTTTGTTTAAAAACTCAACATTTCACTCCCATTCAGAAGATAAGAAAAAACGAGAAACATACACAACATACGCAAAAAGGGAGAAGTGCAAAAGTGGTTTTTCTAGTGAGAAGAATTTTTCGAGCTACTCTTGAGAAAAGAAAAACCGAGACAAGTTGTGTTTAAGCTGAGCTTTCAAGATATTGGCATACTTGTACCTCATTGTACCTTACATCTGCTTAAATCAGAAGCACCCCCGTAAGGTGTTTTGTAACCCTGATCTTGGATCGGAAAAGTGAGTGAGTGGTCCTCAGTCGTGTGGACTTTGGACGTGTCCAATCTGGTGAGATTTGGACGTGGTATAACCTTTCTTAGAAAAGAAGGTTACGTGGTTGCAAGTTGTAACAAGGTGTGTTACATTTGTAACGTGTGAAGCCGTTAGTGAAAGTGGTTAAATCCTACACGAGGTAGGTCGTGGTTTTTCACACCTCAGTTGGGCTAGAGGTGTTTTCCACGGAAAAATTGTGTGCTTTATTTCCGCATTTATCTTGTTGATTTTCGCCTTTGAGCAAATTGAAAACATCTGGTTCAAACAAGTCAGAAGGTTGTTTGTAATTCAAGAACAACCTCTGCAATCAGGAGGGTGTTTGTCAATAAGTACGCGAAAATCGAACACCACAATTCACCCCCCCTCTTGTGGGTAAGTACTCCTAAATTTAACAAGTGGTATCAGAGCCAGGTTCTCTCACAAAAGGGCTAACACCTTGAGAGATTCTGAAGATGAGTACACCACAAGGAATCCTTGAAGGGCAATCCATTACTCGGCCACCCTATTTCAACGACCAATATTATAGTTGGTGGAAGAATAGGATGGAGAACTATATTCAGGCAGAAGATTATGAGTTATGGATGCTCATCAAGAACGGTCCCCTTGTTTCCACCAAGGTACTTGAAGATGGTAAGAAGGTTCCCAAGGAACCTATAGAGTTTGATGCTGAAGACTATAAGAAAATGGAAAAGAATGCCAAGGCCAAGAAGCTATTATATTTTGGCATAGGTCCAGATGAATATACACGTATCTCGGAGTGTGAGTCAGCCCAGGAGATATGGAATGCCCTACAAGTAGCTCATGAAGGAACAAGTCAAGTCAAACAATCACGTATTGAGCTACTCATGAGGCAACATGAGTTGTTTGATATGGGTGATCGTGAGAACGTGATGGATATGTACACACGCTTCACCCACATAACAAACGAGCTAAAATCCCTGGGAAAATCCTTCACCACAGAAGAGTTGGTGAGGAAGATTCTAAGGATTTTGCCTCGGTCTTGGGAAGCGAAGGTGACAACCATCCAAGAAGCTAAAGACATGAACAAGATCACCCTCGACGAGTTGATTGGCAATCTTCAAACCTATGAACTCAGAAAGAACTCGCAACAAAAAGAGGAGCAGAAGAAGGATCGTGGGCTTGCCTTGAAAGCACAAGAGGATGATGACTCTGACCTTGAGGATGAAGAGATGGCCTTAATGACACGAAAGTTCAAGAAATTCTTCAAAAAGGTCAAAGAAAACAGCAGAAGAAAGGACTTCAGTAAATCCAGAAACACCCCCGAGAACAGTTCACAGGGTGTTTTAAATGTGGCAAACCAGATCACCTTGTGAAAAACTGCCCTCTGCTTCGAGAAGAGCAGGAGTTCGAACAACCCAGAAAACAGGTTCGAAAACAACCTGTGAACACCTCAGGCAAAAGATTCTCGAAGGGTATGCTTGCTGCCTGGGGAGACTCTTCTGAGGATGAAGGTGAATCTGAAAGTGAAGGAGATGCTGTAGCTCTCATGGCACAAGGTGACTCAGACTCAGATGATGAATCCACAAACAGCTTGACTGATCTCAAGAACAAGGTACGTGGTCTCAATAAAGCAACTCTCGAAAAACTTTTGTATACATTGATGGATACTTGTGCTGAATTGAAACGAGATGTCCGAGACCTAGAACTAGAAAATGAGATCCTTAAGAATGAGAAACTTGAGGCTGAAAGAGAAATTCTAGCTTCACATCAAACCATAAATGACCTTAGGGAGACCTTAATCTTGAACGAAGTAAAATATACCACCAATCAAGCCAAGGCAGAAAAGGAAACCCTTGAGCTTAAAGAAAAGGTCGAAGTTTGGCTTGCTGAAAACAAGAACCTGTCGGCTAAAGCAAAACGCACAGAACACGACCTTGCCACAAACAGGTTGTGGAACAAGTCCTCACAAGCCCTTGATTGGTTAAACACTCACCACAGTCGAAACAAAAAGGGACTTGGATATAAGCCTAAACGAACCATTTACCCAATCCATAGAAAGTATGTGGGATTACCTGAAAACATTATTTGCTTTCGTTGTGGTAAAACTGGTCACTATCAATATTCATGTCCTTCAAGAAGGTATGCCATTGAAAAGAATGAAAGATATGTGAAACAAATCTGGATTAGGAAAGATGAGCTTTATTTGTCTAAAAGAATGGGACCCAAGTGGATCTGGTTCCCAAAATTAACCCTTGATTTGTTTTGCAGGCTGAAGTGAGAGAGAACAACCCCACAAACAACCCAGCAAACAGGGTAAGAAACACCCTGGCAAATAGCTCAGAAAATAACCTTGAAAACAGGCAGTTGTGGTATGTTGATAGTGGGTGTTCGCGGTATATGACCGGAGAAAAATCAAATTTTCTCTCACTTACAGCTTCAACCGGTGGGAGCGTGGCTTTTGGAAATGACAAGTCTGGGACAATTGTCGGTATAGGTAGCATTGGTAAAACTCTCTCCCACTCAATTGATAATGTGCACTTAGTTGATGGTTTAAAGCATAATTTACTAAGTGTGTCCCAACTGTGTGACAAGAACAATCTAGTGGTGTTCTCACGAACACATTGCTTGGTTGTCAATGCCAACACAGGAGACGTTGTGTTAAAGGGGAAGCGTCACAAAAATGTTTACAAAGTTTATATTTCCACACTTCTCCAAAACAACCTGACTTGTTTGAGTGCTGTGAATGATGATATAATGCTCTGGCACAAGAGACTAGGTCATGCGAGCCTTACTCTTTTAAACAAACTTGTTTCCAAAGACTTGGTTGTTGGACTACCTTCCATCAAGTTTAATAATGACAGGGTATGTGAAGCTTGTGCAAAAGGAAAACAAGTCAGATTGTCTTTTAAATCAAAAAGGTGTGTTAGCACTACCCGACTCTTGAATTATTACACATTGATCTATGTGGTCCTATGAGGATAACAAGTAGAAGTGGGAAGAGGTATGTGCTTGTCATAGTGGATGATTACTCTCGATTTACTTGGACCCTGTTCTTGGCCTCCAAGGATGAAACTTTTGAGAATTTTATTGTCCTTCTCAAAAAGGTTGAAAAGAGAGTAGGACACTCATTGGTTAGCGTGAGGTCTGATCATGGTACTGAATTTGAAAATGCAAGTTTTACAGAATTTTGTAATACGCATAGTGTTGATCATAACTTCTCGACCCCAAGAACACCCCAACAGAATGGGGTGGTTGAGCGCAAAAACCGCACCCTAGAAGACATGACTAGGACAATGCTTATTGCTAGTGGTCTTCCTAGGAACTTTTGGGCAGAAGCTTTGAACACATCATGTTACATTATGAATAGATGTATGATTAGACCTATTTTGAACAAAACTCCCTACGAACTCTTCAAAGGTAGAAAGCCCAACATTATGCATTTAAGAACATTCGGTTGTAGGTGTTTTGTGCATAATAATGGGAAGGATGCTTTAGGAAAGTTTGATCCCAGGAGTGATGAGGCAATATTTCTCGGTTATTCCTCTCACAGCAAGGCATACAAAGTCTTTAACAAAAGAACCTTGTGCGTTGAGGAAAGTGTGCATGTGCTTTTTGATGAATCTAACACCTTGAATAAGAATGGTGCACAGGAAGAAGAGTTTGAATTAGGTCTTATCCGAAAAGAAGTGTTGCCCCATGAGAGACAAGGTAAGAACACCATGGAGACAACAGGCCCAGAAGTTGTTCCTCAAAAACGGCAGGCAAGGTGAACACCAAACAGGGGGAAACACCGTTGAACCCTGTTCGGGACCATGTTCTTCAGGAACAGGCTTACAAACAGGTGCAGAAACAGGCTCAGGAGGTGTTCGTGAGCCTGATTCTCCAAATATTCCGGCTAGAGTAGAGCATGTGTCTGTGGATCCACTTACTCCACGACCATGGAAGCACCATAGTTCACACCCCCTTGATCAAATTCTGTCTGATATTAACAGTGGAGTGCAAACTAGGTCTAAGCTTAAGAATTTCTGTGCTTTCTATGCTTTCTCTCTAACATTGAGCCAAAGAATGTGAATGAAGCTCTTGCAGATTCAGATTGGGTCACGGCAATGCAAGAAGAGCTCCATCAATTTGAAAGAAACAGAGTATGGCACCTGGTACCTAAACCTGCAGAGAGAACAATCATTGGAACCAAGTGGGTGTTCCGAAACAAACTGGATGAGTCAGGAATAGTCACTAGGAACAAGGCACGGCTGGTTGTTCAAGGGTATAACCAAGAAGAAGGGATCGATTATGAAGAAACCTTTGCACCAGTTGCTAGAATTGAGGCTATTCGAATCCTAATAGCCTTTGCAGCTCATATGGAAATCAAGCTATATCAAATGGACGTGAAAAGTGCATTCCTAAACGGATACCTTAAAGAAGAGGTGTATGTCAAACAACCCCCTGGTTTTGAAAACAGTGAATTTTCTAACCATGTTTTCAAACTTGACAAAGCTCTTTATGGTTTAAAACAAGCTCCTAGAGCTTGGTATGAACGTTTGTCAAGTTTTTTACTTGAAAATAATTTTAGAAGAGGCAAGGTAGACAATACCTTGTTTCTAAAAACTAAGGGGGAACATTTATTGATTGTCCAAATATATGTTGATGACATTATATTTGGTGCAACTCATCATGATTTATGCAATGAATTTTCAAATATGATGAGGAGTGAGTTTGAGATGAGCATGATGGGTGAGCTTAACTTTTTCTTAGGCTTACAAATCAAGCAAACTCCAAACGGCACCATGATCCATCAACAAAAGTATATCAAGGAGCTACTTAAGCGTTTTGGGATGGAGTCGGCCAAATCCATAGACACTCCTATTTCTCCTTCAACCAAGTTGGTTATGGATGATGAGAGTCCCTCAGTTGAGGAGAAACTCTATAGGGGCATGATTGGGTCACTCCTATACCTAACCGCTAGTAGACCGGATATTGTTTTTAGTGTTGGTTTATGTGCCCGTTTTCAGTCTAATCCTAAGGAAACTCTTCTTAAAGCTGTTAAACGGATACTAAGATATTTGAAGCATACACCCAATTTAACTTTATGGTATCCTAGAGGTTGCAATTTTGATCTTGTTGGATATGCTGACGCTGACTATGCTGGATTCCTAGTTGATAGAAAGAGTACCTCAGGTATGGCTCACTTTCTTGGACCTTGTTTGGTATCTTGGGCTACCAAGAAGCAACATTCAGTTGCCATATCCACAGCAGAAGCTGAATATGTTGCAGCAGCTTCATGTTGTGCTCAATTGTTGTGGATAAGACAACAGTTTAAGGACTTTTGTGTTGACACTGGATGCATTCCTTTTTTTTGTGATAACACAAGTGCAATTAACGTTGCCAAAAATCCATGCCAACATAAAAGAACAAAGCATATTGACATTCGACATTATTTCTTAAGAGATAATGTTGAAAAGGGTTTAATTTCTATGAATTTTTGCACAACGAAAAATCAAATTGCTGATATATTCACTAAGGCACTAGCTAGAGATCAATTTGAGAGAAATAGACTGGAACTAGGGTTGGTAAGAACACCTTGAGATACTTGTTTCCAAGACATGAACTAGGTTTGGTAAAAACAACCTCTGCACCCTGTTCTCTCCCCTTGTTTGCAAATGTTGTTAGCAACTGATGTGATTTATGTACAATGAGTGCATACACTCGAATTGCGTGCGTTTTTTTTAATTTATACAAAGAGTGCAGCATAAGGGGATGTACTAAGGATCACTGGAGCAGCTCTGCCACCCCTAGTACCAATGATTCAAATCAAGATCAAACGGCGAAGAACAGGCAGGTATCTTGATCGAACGGAAAGAACAGGTGCGTCCCTTGGTTGTTCGATGCATATGGGAATGTGTTTTCTTTAAACCTCCCTCCTTACCAAGGCACACGCCTTTAATGTTCTCATCCGTTGCAAACCTAGAGATCTTTAAAAGATTTTGGGTGCTCTCTCTCTCTTTAAATGCCCTGTTCTCAGTTCGTCTTTTCACCTGACTTCATCTCGCTCAAAAGCAAACCCTAATCTCTCTCCTCTAGCAACAATGGCTTCCAACAACACCTCTCACTCAAAAGCCCTGGTTCTTGCGTCCTCAATCCCTGCTCCCCCTCGCCCAATCCTGTACAAGCCTTTCAGATTTCTGAAAAGCTTGTTCCTAAAGTCAGTCGGGATAGGGATGGACGATATTCCCTTCAATTGTAGAAGGGAATTGGTGTTTCTTGTGGGGTCAGTTACATGTCCCATTAAAGTAGAGTCGGAGGGTGCACCATCGGGGCCTCAAGACAAAATCTTGGAAACCCCTGAAGGGTTTAGTGATAATTTCGAACCCTGTTCTTTTGGGCTGTTTCCTGAAACAATGCCAGAAACAGGGAAAGACTCTTTTGACGCCGTGTGTGTGGAGGATATGAATGTCGATTTCCGAGGGAATTCGAATGAGATATCAGAGGAGAGTCAGGAGAAGGAATCTCTCTCCCTGAGGCTGAACTCACTACTCCGGTTGCTCAAACCGGAGAGAAAAGGAAAAGGGTGAAAATAGTGGCCAGGCGCAGCAGAACGCCAAGAACAAGGCCACAACCAAGGTCTCAGCCCTCTCAAACTCCCTCTTCTCCAAAATCCTCCAAGCCTTCTCGCAAATCTGCAAGAATAGCTTTTCAATCCGCTCCCCGTATCTCCAAACCCTCTGCTCCAATCATCGAGGAGATTTCCTCTTCTTCTACCGAGGGGTTCTCGAGTTCTGACTCTGAGAACACCTCTTTCAAACAGGGGACACCGGTGTTCTCCGAGTCCTCTGAAGATCAAGCCCCTCAAAAATCAACCTCTAAACCTGCTGTGAAACCCTCTCCTGCAAACTCACCCCTCAAAAGAAAGCCCAGAACAGCTCCCCTACCAGACGCTACCACCTCTGTTCCTCCTCCCAAACGCCCAAAGAAGTCCACTCCCTCTCCTATGTCTGACAAGCATGCGCAATTGCTTAAGCGCAATGTCGTCAGGGGGAAGGTAGTAAATGTACGTTTTTTCGAGGAACAGGGTCTGCGGGTATTTCTGAACAAGTTGCGAGTCCAAGGCTGGCTCGACTTGTTTGCAAACACCCAGTTGGGGTGTTTTGTGCCTGAGTTGGCTGAGTTTTACGCCAACTGCAGTGTCACCAAAGGGGTGGTGATAAGTTTTGTGAATAGGCAAGGCATTAAGGTTGATGCGCCCACACTTGGGAAAATATTGAGGGTGCCCTCACAAGACTTTGCTGTGTATGTGAGGGAAGGCAAGACTGCCCTGGCAACAGCCAGGCTCCTAGAGGTGTCCCAATGCCTCAGTCAGAAATAGGGCCTGAGAACACCCCTCTCGGTTAAGAAGGGTGAAATGACCTCCCTGCACCAACTACTGTTTATGTTCACCATCAAGAACATAATTCCGCGAGGTCAAGGGTGAAACTCAGCAGATGCCCTCGATCAATGTCTGGTGGACCTACTGGATCGGGAGGAACCAATAAACCTCCCTGTAATCATGATTCGCCACATAGGGCGAATTGCGAACACCACCCGAGCCCATGATTTTGGCTATGGGTTTCTGCTGACAAGGGTATTTGAGCACTTTGGGATAGCGCTCACACGGAGAGTGGCGGCCCAAATCATTGATGAGATTGGGATTGACACCCTGTTAAGATGTGGCTATGAGGTTGGCGAAGGGTTAGTCTCCAAACAGAGTCGTCGACCACCTCGACCACCTGTTTCTGGGCAACCTTCCATCAAGGTTGAGGCTGTTCTTGAGGACAATGCTCGCCTCAAGGATGAGCTCTCCGCCATCAAGGCTGCTCTTGCTGAGGAACAAGCCCTCTCCGCCAAACGCCATGAAGATTTGCTTGCCCTTCTCTCCACCCTTGCCCCCAGCATTCCTCCTCTGCAAACGAAACCACCCCCTGCTCCCTGATTGTCTAGGCTGGTCTCTAGTCTCCTCCTCCTCCTCTCTTAGTTTTGTTGTTTTGGCATTGTACTACTTTTCTTTGCAATGAAATATCTATTTGCAATGCTTTATATGCTTTTCTTGCAACCGTCCTATTGTTGCTTGCTTTTTAATGATGCCAAAAGGGGGAAGAATAGTGTAACCTATTGACAAAGTATGACGAATGAGCCTGACCTTGACTCGATAGGGTGGGTTGACCTCTAACTCCTTGTACCTACGTGGATCCCTATCAGCATTCAATTTTTTAATATGGACACTTGGTTTGTCATCATCAAAAAGGGGGAAATTGTTGAATTAGTATATTCAGTTTTGATGACAACAAACCCAAGTGTAAAATGCTCTTAAGCAATGTTGCTCCAAACAAAGTTCTTCAAATAGGCATACACTGTTATTTTCAATATGCGTCTTAACTTGTTTGCTGAAAGTTGAGAACAAGTCTTAAGAACAGGTCTCATACCTTGATGACTCACGCTCAAGTCAAGAACACCACCTCGATGAGTTGATTGTGTGTTAAGATCAGTTCCTGAACTCAAGTAATACAAGAACAACCTAGCAAACAGGCTAGGTGTTTCAAGGACAATCCAGCAAACAGGCCTTTCTGAACTCAAGCGATACAAGAACAACCTGGCAAACAGGTTAGTCTAGGTGGTTGGGGCAGCGTATTCGTCTTGAACAAGATGACTGGATCTACAACAAGATGTCTTGGGTAATTTAGGTTTTATTTTTTAGACTCTTGTTAATATGCCAATCTTGAAAAGTCTCTAACTAACCACTCTTGAATTGGTTGCGCTATTTGCTTCAGAACACCAAGTTTGAACAACCCTGTAAACAGGGTACCTAGGGTGTTTCTGAACTGCAACGGCCAAACTCGGTCACTTTGGAAAACTTATTTTGGTTGGCCAAAAGCTCTAATATATTTTGATAAAATTCCAAGACAGCAATTTAAGATGTAGGAAATCTTTTGATATGAAAATCACTTGGGAGATTTGCAAAACTGATTCTGGAAAATATTTACCAAAACCGAAAATATTTCTCTCTTATCCTTTGAAAGTGATTAATTCAAAATTCAAGTTGAGATTCTTTTCCAGGTATTTCACGGCTATTTTTAAGGGGAAAAGATAGTCTTTTATCCTCCAAAATCAAATCCCTACAATATTGGGAAACTCTATCCTCATTGGATCTTTTAGCCGTTGGAATTCTCTGTGCTAAGCAAAAAATCTCTCTTTGCTAAACATAGCTGATTTTATCACATCTCCTTGTTTTTGACCGTTGGATTTTTTGTTTAAAAACTCAACATTTCACTCCCATTCATAAGATAAGAAAAAACGAGAAACATACACAACATACGCAAAAAGGGAGAAGTGTAAAAGTGGTTTTTCTAGTGAGAAGAATTTTTCGAGCTACTCTTGAGAAAAGAAAAACCGAGACAAGTTGTGTTTAAGCTGAGCTTTCAAGATATTGGCATACTAGGACCTCATTGTACCTTACATCTACTTAAATCAGAAGCACCCCCGTAAGGTGTTTTGTAACCCTGATCTTGGATCAGAAAAGTGAGTGAGTGGTCCTCAGTCGTATGGACTTTGGACGTGTCCAATCTGGTGAGATTTGGACGTGGTGTAACCTTTCTTAGAAAAGAAGGTTACGTGGTTGCAAGTTGTAACAAGGTGTGTTACATTTGTAACGTGTGAAGCCCGTTAGTGAAAGTGGTTAATCCTACACGAGGTAGGTCGTGGTTTTTCACACCTCAGTTGGGCTAGAGGTGTTTTCCACGGAAAAATTGTGTGTACTTTATTTCCGCATTTATCTTGTTGATTTTTGCCTTTGAGCAAATTGAAAACATCTGGTTCAAACAAGTCAGAAGGTTATTTGTAATTCAAGAACAACCTCTGCAATCAGGAGGGTGTTTGTTAGTAAGTACGCGAAAATCGAACACCACAATTCCCCTCCCTCTTGTGGGTAAGTACTCCTAAATTCAACAACAACTATATACACTTGAGCAATTGAATTCTAATAGTCACCTATTGCTAAAATCATTATTAACTATTTAAACAACCATCTGTTGCTCTAAACATCTAGTTTTGTCGAACAAGACCTTAATTCAGTTACTGGCTGGAGCCCTATTAAAATAACTTTATACTCCAACAACTTTGCAATTAAGCACTAATTTTATCTTAGGTCATGTTCGGCAAAATTAGCGATTCAAGTAGCGCATAACAGATTAGGTAGTGGATAGTTGTTTAGACAGTGGATAGCGTTTCTAATTTAGCTGTTAGCGAATAGCTGTTTAGACGAGTATTTGAAATAAATGTGTTTGGTAAATTTAGGTTGTGGGTTAGCTGACTAATGTACATTAACATAAAAGGATATAGATAATTTCCAAAGATAAAATTTCCAAAGGATATTTTTTGGCCAAAAAATATGGAACGATGCTTTTGAATGCCAAACGTTAATATTGATAGCTTTTTAGAAAAGCTACTTAAAACGCTAAGCGCTACTTGAAATACTAGTCAAAACACTGTGTTACCGAACACTAAAAATTAGCCGATGAGTGTGTTAACTTAGTTAAAACGCTAAACGCTACCCAAAACCCTATTGTCTAATACGCCATTAGCCATTCTATCTTTGTAAGTGCTTGTCTTTGCTCCAGCAGATTGGCATGCTTGTCTTTGTTCCACCCTCCCCACCCATGTTCGATTCGGGGTGGGGACTTTCCTTTACCAATTAATTGGAAGAGGAAAGGGGTGTGGGTTGGGCCTTGGGCCCTGGTAGGTTTCTCCTAGGTTGGTTGGCCTATTGGACCTTCCATGAGAGAGGGCCCAATAGGTGGCCCATATTTACTATTGTAAAAAAAAATCTATATTTTCGTAAGTCTCTCAAATTATTGATATTAGCTATTAGATCCCTAATTCAATTATACACACGGGAACTAGCAACTTAACAGTGTACTATAAACATAGTAGTATACTACAAGTTTAGACCTAGGCCTTCACATAATCTTCATCTTCAAGTCCAAGTACCATAAGGCTCACTAATTGCTATACTAATATCCCTCAATTCCATAGTATCATAAGCAACTTTGTTGCTTTAGCGAGTGGGCGAAGGAGAGAGGTGGGTTGTATTGGATAAAGCTAGTTGTTTGGCAGTAATTAATTAACAGATCTTGTATATAAGACCATCTTATCTAAAGCTAAATGCAAAAGGAATGCTTCTATAATGACATTTAATAATTATGAAGGTGACCTTTTTTTTAAAAAAAAATTAATGCCATAGACAAGTTACAGAGACTAAGGGTGTGTTTGGTAGGGAGGAAAATCATTTTTTCAGAAAATCATTTTCCATGAAAAATATTTTCCCCAAAAAAATGATTTTCCACTTATATTTTCAGCTGTTTGGTAGAATGAAAAATAATTTTTTTTTGCACTTCATTTTTTGTTATTTGATAGAATGAATCCCCGCCCTCACTTCATTTCTTTTTACCATTAACCCCCTCTCCTACTCACTGCTCTGACCCCACCCAACCAACGAATTCTATTTCTCACTCTTCTTCAAAATCAAATCCAAAACATCAGTAAGAAATATACCTGGTAATAAACTCAGAAAAAGAGAAAATCAACATTAATGAATCTCAATTTTTTCACTATTCTCAAGAATTACTCAGTTGACTTTGAGTGATATTAAATCCAGATTAAAGAAAATGGCGAACGGGGAGACAATGAGTGCCTCAGATTGCGAAGTTCTTCAAAATGGCAACAATAAGAAGTTCAGAGAACTCAAGAAATAATTGCAAAGATTGACGATAAAAATCATCGATGAAGATGATGAACATGAAGAAGAGGGGAAGAACGAGAGACAGAATGAGAGTGAAAATGGAGTGATTCTGGGCACAATTAAGAGAAAATAGAACGAGAGACAAAATTGGGCAATCAAAATCCGGCCTGGAAAATTATTTTCCCTACTTTTTTAAGGGAAAACAATTTCCTTCAAATGGGGTAAAATAATTTTTCCTTGAAAATGATTTTTCCCTTCTTATTTTACCAAACGATGTAAAATGGGAAAATTATTTTCCGGAAAAATGATTTTTCTCCCTACCAAACACACCTAAGATAAAGCACAACACAACCAACACACACACACAAACACAAAACAAAGCACCATCTCCACAACTCTGCACAACTCCACATGAAGGCCACGAAACTAATGAGCAAATAGAATAGGAATAGAGTTAAAGTTCCAGGCCAATTCCTCACTACAGCTCCTAATTAAGTTACTACCAACATTTAATTTTACAATATCATCCTTTTTTTTGGATCATAAATTTTACAATATCATCCTGTTTATATATCATATGCAAACTAAGATATAATCTGGGTTTTGTGCTGTTATGACATTAATTTGAATTGTAAGCACAGCATGGAAAGCATTTTGGAACGATACGAGGGATACTCATATGCAGAGAGGCAGCTCACTGCACCTGACCCTGATTCCCTTGTAATTCACCTTGGTACCTTATTTTATGTACATAGAATTATTATTGTGCACGAGTCTCTGCTGATCAAATGTCCATAATAACCATGATATATATTTTCAGGCAAGTTGGACTTTGGAGTATGCAAAGCTCAAGGCTAGGCTGGAGATTCTGCAGAAAAATCAAAGGTAATATCATCAGTAACTTAATTAGCCTAAGATGGCATTGGTTGTGATTGACTTCGCTTTGAGGTGTAAATATATATGATTTCTCATAATCCGCTGCTGTAATACTTATTTTTCAGAAGTTTGACCTTAAATAATGATCAATTACCATAAATAATTGCTGGCGAAATTTTCCTCTCGATCGTGTCTATGTTTGCATGCATGCAGGCATTATGCAGGAGAAGAACTTAACACGTTGAGCCTAAAAGACCTCCAGAATTTGGAGCAACAGCTTGACGGTGCTCTTAAACACATCAGATCCAGAAAGGTAATGTCACCTTTTAATTACTACCCCAGTGTATTTCTGAGTACTTAATTATTTGTTTTTTTCTCTGCATCTTGCGATTGCGTTGATTGTTGATCTACTTGGGCAGAATTTTGAACATTTCATAGAATTTTTTTTTTTCCAATAATTGGTAAACTTGTAAAAACAAGTTAAGCAACTAGGGCCAAAAATAGACCTACTCTAAAATAGTCCATAGAGGAGATAATGACCACATGGAGCAATCTCGTAACACTAAAAATCCTTACAACAAGCTCAAAGACTCCTTCAATAGGATCACCTCTGTGCCTAATTCAACATCTATGGACACTTATAGATGTGTCATGTTTATTTGCAAAATCCATATCATACTTGTAAGAGTACATGCTTCCATAAGCTATATCGGTACCACATAATTAAAACTATCTATATAACAAATACACGTTGGAAATACAGTGGCGGATCTTGATGTTCGAAATAGGGGTGTCCACCGACTCTAACACTACTTGCATTATTTTCTTCATCTTTTTGAGGTTGTTTATTTTTCAAGTATCATAAAATAAAGTTGGATTGATCCGTATGAAATTTGGGGGAAAAAAACAAAGACACAAACTTAGCGATGAAATCTTGCAAGAATACAAGGTTTCTGTATGATATAGTGTGAGCAACAACCCAATTCTGCTAACAACAAAATTCTAGCATGAGAGGACTAGCGTGAGAGTCAGATTGTGAGGGAGTTGAGTTGTGGTTTTTTATTTTAATTAATGTCAAGGTCTTTACAGGCTTTTTTTAATAAAAAATAAAATATTGGTAGCTAATTTATTTGGGCCGCATGAATGAAAAGTTGTAAGGGTGTTCATAACTCCTTTTGAATTATTTCTAAGGGTCTCTCTCTCTCTCTCTCTCTCTCTCTCTCTCTTCTCTCTCTCTCTCTCTCTATATCTATCTATATATATATATATAATATATATATATATATATATATATATATATATATATATATATAACTTTTAACCCCTTCAAAATAACCTACTAGGATTTTTTTTTGGACTAGGGGTGTCCACGGACACCCTGGACCATATGTAGATCCGCCCCTGTAGAAATATATATATATATATATATATATATATATATATATACACACGTGATAAATGGGAGTATATACTCATAGGTATATAATATATATTACCGTTTATTTGCGCATTGCAACTAGGACGTAGAATGCAAATTATCATATTTTTTTGGCGACTACTACGTACGTGGCCATATCGGCATTAGGTAATATGTCTTTACTATTCACTTGCGTACGCTGTAGATACTTACTGTATTTTTTTGAGTTCACTTTTCAAGCGGAAGACTCGTGATTGTTTTGTCTAATGCCATTCCGTATGGCCTGTCTAGTCTAGCCTTTAGATGTGATTAGAACTTTGGGGTTTTGTTTCTTCAGTTGGATGATTAATTACGGCAGCTTAATTGGATAAGTTGATTTCCAAATCCTAATCACAACTTTTAAAGTTTAAGTAAAGCAACCCCCAAAAAAAAACCCCAAAAAAGACAAAAAAAACTTGAGCAACTTAAGTGACAAGTTTAATATGATAGCTAAATTTTGGGGAACTATTTTTTAAAAATGTATCACAGGACAAATCAAAGAAAATAAAAACTCCGGCCGATGAGATGAGCACTTAGCTCATTTGGCAGTGAAGTTATCTTTTAATGTGGTACGATCAAATCTCATGATTTGCAATTCTCCTTGTGGAGATACATAAAGTGACCACTTAGGCGTTGGGCTTGAGCTCCGCCTCCCCTCCACGGGTGGTCGTCAAGTCCTATTGGAGTACTTTGACATAGAAGCCCACTAATAATGGCTTACACATTTAATTACCAATGAAAAACAACAAAAGCAGTATTGTGACAAGGGGTGGGGAACGGCCTGGCCAAGTCAGGTTAGGAGAGGCCATTAATAAGGTAAGTCGGTTCGGGTCACAGTCGATCCATTAATGAAATGAAACGAGTTAGATTTTCCCGTGAATAAACAGTTAGGTGGGACTAGTCTAGAGTTGATCATCTTTCAATCGGTTTTAAAATGGAGCAAACATCGATAAAAAACCTTTGTATTACGATTATCATGAATTATAAGTTATAAACTATTGGTAACAAATTTAAGGTAGTGCAATAGCCCATAGGTAAATAAGGATAATAAACAAGTTGATAAAAATATCGGATCATCAAAGGGCAGTTAATGGGTGTACTTGCCCTTACCTGGTGGTCTGCCCTAAACAGACTGATCTATTATTGACCCCGGCTAAAACAGGTCAGACTAAACCTTTATTGATGATCCTAGTTTCAACAGATCGGACTTGATCGAAAACTCAACCAATTTTCCACTGCTACCTGTGATGAGCATGCAAATTCTTGCAAGGGCCGCGGACTATACACTTGGCCTCCATGAAAGGTCCTTTTCCCCATTTTCTTTTTTTAAATTGTCCAACTATGAGCTCGATTAATAGTCCCGGATCCATCTAATAACTACTATAGCTCGCTAACTAGTACGTACATATCATGTGTGATAATAGTGTTTTTCCCCTTAAAAAGATTTCGTTTATCCAATACAACTTTTCGGATGAGAGTATTTTACATAGAAGATATGAAAAAGACCATGCATTTGACGTCAAGCCATTCCGTCAAGAAATGGCCGCATTTAGAACGTTTTAAAGTTGGGTGAACCAAAGAATTGTTGCCGACCATATTCAGCCTGAGAGAGTCCATTGTGACTTGTGAGCAAGCTGCAGTGCCATGTTCTACAAATTATTAGGCAAAACATCTTAATTACACAACAATCTGCACCAGTAGGATCCAAGTTTAATAAAGTTTTGCTATGAAAAATTATATTTGCACCAACAATAACTACACAAAAAATGTACCAACATCTTCTGATTTGCTTTTTTTAATTTTTATTTCTGAAACCCCTATTTCCTTTGTGGAACTTGTCCTGTCATTGCATGAGTTTGTGTTATTGTCAGATCAGCATAGCTTTTGTAGTTTCTTTAGTGTATTTAGAAGCATTGTTCTACTATTAGCAAAAGTTAGATGCCATGGCATGCATGCTTTCCCTAGAAGCAAGTTACCGATAATTCAAACATAGTCTCAAATGTATGAAAGAAGGTGGGCTTTGACATAAAAAATTCCTGCAAAATAATCAAGAACCCTGCCCTTGCATGTTGTGTTATGATTGTGTATCTTCGTTATTGGAAAATTATGGAAATTAATGAGCTAATCATACTCTTGACATTGCAGAACCAAGCCATGTATGAATCAATTTCTGAGCTTCAGAAGAAGGTGAGAAAGGTAAACTGGTTAGAATTATTGCAAGAACTGGAAAAGCAATCTCATTTGAATGTTTTACATATGCATCAGGACAAAGCATTGAAGGAGCAGAACAATTTGCTATCAAAGAAGGTAGTTATGAACTGAAAATGATCACAATATATGTATATTAAGTGCATCGACACATACTGCTGAGGAATCTGGACTTAACTTACTATAATCCTCACATTTTTAAAATGCTTAATTGTTACCCCTTTCACCTTTGTATGAATTAGACAATTTGGTGCAGTGTGCATGTATAATTATGTAGACAGATAATCGATCATTGCCAAGTTAGCAATACGAGGATTCAAAATCATTTCAAAAAGAGATGAAAGTGTGAATTTTCAACAATGTGAAAATTACAAAACTGGATTTAAGATTTCTTGAGCAGTACGTATATGTCGATACCTCATGTATGTTACATTAGTACCTGCAACATCAGTTTTTTTCGATCGGAACTTGGCGTTGTGGGTGCATGGGTGAAGATGTACATGTTTTGCACATGAATCAAAGCATGTGTACGTAGGTGAAGGAGAAGGAGAATACACTGGCTAATCTGCAAGCACAATGGGATCAGCACCAAAGTCATGATATCAATCCCTCTGCTTTCTTCATGCCTCAAGCTTTGCCCTCCTTGAATATTGGGTTAGTCCTCAGTACTTTCTCTTCTCCTGACCTTAATGCTCTTAACATATTGCATTAGGTTAAATTCAATCGCCACTCCATGATGCATATTAGGCTTGGTTTTGAGTGTTTATGCTAATGTGTAACTGATTAAGCACATCAACGTCTTAAATCTTATGGAGACATTATCATATATTCGTATTTTTTGCTTTAATTTTTAAATTCCCAACCTTTTTGCTTTTCCTTTTTTAACTTTTGTCTAAAATCATTTTGAGCTCACCTAAGAAGTTAGTTAAGATGCCTTCTTTGAAATTAAGTGGTAGATTATATTAATTATCTAAAACTTAAGAAGAATTACTAAATAATGAAACAATTGTGCATGATTGAATTACTGCAGAGAAAACTATCAAACTGGAGGCAGCAGTTGTGTAGTAACACAGCAACAGAACCAGAGTATCAACAACAACAGCAACAACAATGCCCTAATGCCCTCTTGGATGCTTCCCCACATACCCCATCAATAGAAATTAAGCAATTAAGTACCCAATTATTCAAGGAGTTCTTGCAAAAGTGATAATGAGTGAGGAAGATCTCCCCAACACTATGTTCTCACTTATCTGGTGTGCTCAAACAATAATTACAACAAAGAATTGCTTATGAACCCCGAAGAAGGGGTACAGGTGGGCAAATTATTATGTACACTCGAGCGTACGTACTCCCGCATCTAATTTATATGTATTTTCTTAGAGTGTATTTGACATATATTCTATATTTTAGTATATAATTGTTTATGCATCACATGGATTACACACCGTCGAGAGTATGATATATGTTTTGGCAGAGGTATACTACATATGAAAACATTTATTGGTATGTAATATTTTGCCTTTTCTGAGCTGTTAATCACTGTTATTCCATTGGTGTTGTTAAAATATAATTTCAATAATAACAGGATGTCTATTGAAGCAAATGTCAGGAAATTTTAATAAGGCATTTCCTAGAATATTCTTAAACTTCTAGAATTTGATCATACTCAAATTAATTTTTATGGATTTTCTTTGAAAAAACATTTTCATTGCCTTTTCGTACATGATTCGTTGTTAAAAAAATTGGTTAATGGGTATCCGGGACTAGCGCTGCATTAGGTCCATTTTTCATAGACTTTTAACCTCATACGTCATAATATTTATGAAATAAAACTAGTCTACACTACAAAAAGGTTGTCTCCCTCTACATTTAATTTTGCTAATAGCCACACTTATAAGTGTAGAAATAGTAGTTGTCCACACTTAAGCTAAATGTGGGGAAGTTAAGTGTGCAGAAGTGTTCTCCACACTTAATGAAAATGCAGGTAGAGCTATATTCCCTGCACTTGTAAATGCGAAATAAATACTAATTACCCACAAGTTATGTGTGGTCATTTCACACTATGCCCACTCTGGAAGATGCAAGAAGTCATAATTTTTTCCACATTTAAAAGTATTACTAGTGTCGTTTTAGATTTTAAAAAAATAATACTGGTAATTAATATAAAACTTATTAAATTAAAAATAAAACAATTGTATACAATTATTCTTTTTTTAATTAATAAATTTTATACTAATTACCAGTGCGCATCACCCTACATAAATGAATAAAATTAACAAACCAACAAATTAAATTAGATCAAGCATGAATTAAATAAATTACACATTAGTGCCTGAAAAAATTTAATTGTATACACATCAACAAAGACTAACGTAATCAAAACTAAATATTTTTGCATTGTTTGGAATCCATCTTGCTAATTTTTTTTTGGTTTTAGGTAGCTGATTGTATGGAATATTTTATACTACTGAAAACTACACTTTGAAATTAAAACATGCCTAACGTCCAAGTAGAATATATAAAAATCTCCATCTTTGTTTTCTTCAATAAGAGATCTTAGTTCCAGAAATGCAACCTGTTAGATAATTTAAACACCCAAAAAATTGAATTATTAGAAAAGATAACCAAATATATTAACTAAGACGTAGATTCAGCATAATCAAATTTAAAGACGCACAATAGAGTTCAACCAACCATAGAACCACAACAGAGTTGAACTAATAATAGAATTAACTACAATCGAGTTCAACCAATAATGCAACCACAACCCTAAATGAAAATGAATAGCTTACTCTTATCAAGTTACTAAACAGTAGCGAAGAACTTTTTCATAAAGAATCTTACTCAGTAAGCCCTTCCTTCTTTTTACTCTCAATATAGGCCTACAATAAATGATGTTTTATTTTTAGACTTAGTTAAACCAAAGTAAATGGACAGAATTTTTCCTAAAAACTAATCATAACTTAAACTTATAGTCTTACAGTAAGTACCTATAACAATAAAAACATAATAAATACGTCCACCAAGCTCGACGGCTATACGCCGGATATCACAACTCCATAGCCCACACAGTCGGAGTACCAACAAACTGATTCTATAATAAACTATCTTCAGAATACAACACCACCTACATTCATGGCTAAATATTAAATTGGTCTTAATGGTACAAGAAGCCTGCAAGTTTTTATGTGAATTTTATCATTCATGTCGTCACCGAATTGTGTGACAAGTGCTAGTTTCGACTAACTGTTTGACTAGAACTGCAAATCCTATATAAAATCACGGGTCATCTTTCTTGAACTGATTCCAATAATCTCCTCACATTATCAGTCCATTTCTATCAAAAGATCATGCCTGCTCTTGCAACATCAGCCACCCATTTGTCCACAGGATCTCTATGTCCTTTACGAGTGAAAATTTTATCACCGTCACCTTTTTCTAGATCTAGAATAAGTCTCTATTAGTTCTCTAATGGTTTGCTTTAATTAGGTCAGAATGAAACAAGTATAGCAATATGAGTTGAACAAGGTATCATATCACTGGAAAACTAAATACCATTTTAGAGTTACCACATACAGAAATATAGATGGCATGGCACAGAGTCTAGTATGAAGAAATCAGAGAGAAGGAATAAAGATATTATCTCATACTTCATTTCAATGTTAAGAAACGTGCATTGTGGGTGAGAACAAGCCGGCCTATACTGATTAGGTATTACTGCAGTGTCATCTTGGTATGATATCTGTAATCCTATCAAAAATATGCACATCAAAGATTGCATAACTGATGTAAATAGCGCAACATGACACACTGGAATGTAATCGACTGCATGTAAGAGAGACATGTGAGAGAAACCAAAGGGGAGGAGAATAGAAATTCCCCCCGAACCTCACAAATGACCACAGAACAGAGCAAGGGATAAATAAGTGAGAAAAGAGCACACATGTAAAAGAAAACAAAAGGAGGAAACCGAACCTCACAAAAGACCACAGAACAAAGCAAGGGAGGAAGGCACGGTAATACAGGAATAGGTGAAGCAAGTCAGAAATAGCCGCATCTCTAACAGAGGATGAATTTAGTAGAAGATATAAGCCATCATCATACTCCCTCCTGCATCACTTTTCCAATGAAAATCTGAGACAGTAGCAGTCCCAGTGACTTCTATGGCTATATGATCACGCACTTATCTGTTCTCAAATTTCCTTTCCTCCAATTAAACAATGAATACTAGATCAGATAATGACAAATTGCGTAGAGTTTGGCCAATGGAATAGTGATAAGGGTCGCTCATATGGCTATCTGTAGACAACCTTGACCTTGCATTAGAAATATAAAGATATTGCTTATGTTGGATCCCCTTCAATATACCTATTACTACATAATACAAGAATTGGAGAAACAAACTGTACAACTATGACAAAGCACATAAAAGAAATTAATCCTAGTAGTTTAATGAGTATACACCTTCATATTTTAACTGCAAACAAAAACCATCTTGACAGTGTAAAACAATACCTTTGTTTTTAACAAGAACAACATAAAACAACACTTGCTATACATGCAATTTAAAAATGCAATATTGGGTTTTCCAACCATGAAATTTGAGATGCCTTTGCTGGGATACAATACTAGAGTTGTTGTCAATCACCTGAGCCTGCTGGACCATTTTCTCATCGTCATTATCTCGATGAACAGCTTCCTCTTGTATTTGCTGGAGGCCAAATTCAGCAGGATAGACTGCCACAGATTTGGTTAGTCCTCCCGCTGGCAAGAATGAGCTCAACATCACAAACAAGTCCATAGCCGGCAGGATAATGGAAATCATATAAAGTACAAGCATACAACTACGCCCATTGAAAGCAGGGATGACAACATAACTTGATCCCAAAGCAAGCGCCCCCTCCCCCAATTTCTTTTGGCTGTAAGTGCATTTTGGAATTATCAACAACCAAACTCAATTTCTTTGTGCCATATTTGCATTTGGAATACATTTGAGAGTGTCGAAGGACTATTTGAGAGCCTCTAGATGTAAACGACCCAAAATTATCCAATACAAATCTGAAAGAAGAAGAATCATACCCACATCCAGCAAGATCAGATATGGAGCCCTTGAAATCGAACCTGTTACTATTCCAGTAGCAAAGTTAATGAAAGAACCAAACCATGACTATGTCTTCCAGTAGCAAAGTTCCTGAAAGAACCAAACCATGACTATGTCTTACAGCATGTTCTCAATCCTTATTACCTAAAGGTTGTTTACTTTCACTGGAAATTGGAAACCATCTACTGATCTACAGTCTGAAACATTCTAGCATCAAGCAATCTCATAATTAGATCCCAAGAACAAGTTAATATGTTAAATTAGGTTCTGTCAAGGTCTCATGCAGAACTTTAGCCTCTTTAAACAAACAAGACTTATATTACTAACATTAGCATGTTGGTAACTTCCGTTCAGTGCATAAAAAAGAAACTTGAACTTACGTATGATTTTTTTTTTTTTTTAATTTGCTTGTGAACACAAACCGTTTGGAGTCAACATGAATTTGAATTCTCCAAACTCCATGTCTTTGGTTCCTATCAAAACCCACATCCTTATGAATCCATTTTTGTTTTTTTATTTGCTTAATTGTGAACACAGACCATTGGGAGTTAACATGAATCTGAATTCTCCAAAATCTATGTTTTTGGTCCTATCAAAACCCACATCCTCATGAATCCATTTTTGTGGGTCCTCTTGCACTCGGATCCTCTGGTTCTGGTGGCCTAATTCACATTCAAATTCCTTATTGGCATGAAACACATTTCATGAGCATATTACAGAAATCAGAAGATAGATTTATTACTTATTGGCATTGAATTGAATTAAACTACACAAAGAAGCATCAAAGTCACCAATCAAGGACTTATATGAGATATCAACTGGATTGAGACAAAGATATGCCCACTTCAGATTGAAACGCCAATTCACATTCAAATTGAGAATTGAGACTTACCTTACTATATTATGATGTAAAAGAATCAAAAATCATGAGGCTTGTTCAAGTGGCTGCCCAGATGTTTGATTGAATGTTCTTCACCGACAATCGTGAGGCTTCTTTAAGTCGCTGCCCAGAATGGTGAGGCTTCTTCACCGGCAATCGTGAGGCTAGATTTAAGATGAATTCACCGGCCAGACGCACACCCAGATGATCGAAGAAGGCGTGGATGGCCAGGATTAAGGAGTTTGAATTCTGGGGAAGTTGAATTCTAGGGATTCAATTGCATGCGCCCAAAATTCGCACACCAGCCAGACGCACACCCAAAATTCGCAACCTACTTCCCAGACTTCACCCAGAATTCACAACCTAGATGAAGAATTGAAGGAATTGAGGAGTTAGATTCTAGGGATTCAATTAAATTACATGAGCTTGAGGTATTTTTCGCGGGAGTGATATCAGTTTTGGGGGGATAGACGACAGACGGCGATGTGCATAGTAAGTAATACGCCCCCTAATCTTTCCATTATCAATATGTCTGATTATATTTTTATTTTGTTAGATATTTTGCGCATTTTTTTATTTGTTTATTCCTTTGGCTAATATAATTAGATATAAATATTAAAATATTTTGTACAAATTACCTTATTAATAAAATAAAAAGTAATTATAAAAACTCTTTTGAATTCCCCACACTTGATAAGTATAGGAGTAGGTTCATAATTTACCCACACATATTAAATGCGGAATCAAGAAAATTAGCTAATCTTATCATTTTTCTCCCCACACTTTAATTAAGTGTGGTGATACAAATGTAGGAGGATACATTATTTTTTATAGTGCTACTTTTCTTCGCATGATTTACATGATAATTTTTGAGTATTTGTCTGTAGTTTACATATGTACAAAATAATAAATTATAAGTATTTCACATGACGTATAGAATTTTTTCTTAAATTAGTAGTTTTTAAAATTAAAGCACAGTTTTTAGACAATACAAAATTATAAGATTTTCTATGTATTAAAGCAGGTTAAGATTAACTTAGTTGAATATGTATACACATGTTATATATTAGCGAACTTGACATAGGATTCCTTATATATTGGTTCCTTATATATTGTTAAAATTTGTAATTTGATAATAAGACCTAATATAAAATTATCACACTCTTTTGCAAGTATAAAAAACTTTCACATATCACAATAATAATAAGAACAAGTGTTAAAGGGAAGATAATCTTACCGTGCAGAAATTTTTTAAAAAATATAATGATTTTTGGTAAAATATAATGCATGACTCTCTGTACAGTGTATTTTATTAAAATATAAAGAATTATCTTGTAATTTCTTCTAATAATAAGGATGTATTTTTAAAAAAAAAACAAAATGGGGTGAATCATGTGAGAGTGATATTGTGTCAAAAGCTTAGGAGGTTTCGTTTCATTTTTCTACACCTATGCAACGCATGAAAATTTTTTTAGTTTTTCTAATTGCAATAATTATATAAAAAGTATAGCAAATTATATCTGCACTTCATATAATTTATGGAAAAAAATTATTTGAGCCTCTCTTAAAAAAGTACAATACTTTTTAAAAAATTTAAGTGGAAAAGCCCACTCCCAAGATTATTTGTGAATGGAAAAAAAGAAAAAGAAAAATGGATTTATAATATCGTAAACTAATTGTGAATTTCCTACTACTTTTTCAAATCTAACTGTTTACAATAGTTTCACCTGATTTATGAATTATTTATTATTTATGTAATAATTTATTTGCGGTGAGGTTGTATTGGTGCAGTAGTAGTAGTAATTGAGATGAGAAATCCCTTATTATTTCCTAATAATTGTGTATTTATAATAAATAGAATCCATAACTATCATCATAATGTATATAATATTTCTAAAATTTTGTATTTTTAATAGTGAAAATCTTTTATTGTTTATTAGGTTAATTAAAAACAATAATTTACATGGCTTGGATTAGTTTCGGAATTAAGTTAGGAAATGTCCAAACTTCTAAAATTTTGACTGTAGCATGTGGTAGCTTTGGGAGGTTTTGTTTATATATATACATGTGTGTGTGTGTGTGTATATATACATACATACATTCATACATACACACACATACACACACACACATATATATATATGTGTGTGTGCCTGTATGTATGTAGGTATGTAAATATGTATGTATGTGTGTCTGTATGTGTGTATGTGTATACAGACACACATACATATACATATATATATATATATATATATATATATATATATATATATATATATATATATATATATATATATGTATATTACTTACTATCTTAAAAGGGAATAAGGCAAGTTATAATTGAGGGCAATTTTGTAATTTTAAGAATATTTTGGTCATATTAAGTGTAACACCCCCAATTAAACATATTTCACGGTTTGTATTTTTCTTCATAAATTCCTCAATTATAACTAATAAACCCAATGATCGGAGTGTTACCGCCGTCCAAAGGACAAGGCTTGTAATATGAGTAACGCCCCCAACCCCAAGGCCAGGAGTGTTTAGCGTTATCTTTAAATCCTTGGACGAAACGGACAGAGTTTTTCCTAAAAACTGACCGTTTCCCAGGCTTAAAGCCTTACATTGAATTCCCTGCAATTCAACGCAATAATAAAATCAACTCAACGGCTACCCGTCGAAGTTCATGGCTCTACGGGCCACCCGCCCGGAGCATATCAACCAGTGCAGTTAATACTAAAATGATGGTACGACTCTACGGACCACACGTCCAGGGTGTTGGGGTTACATTCCAATTATAAACAACCATACTGAGCGACTTGATATGGTATGCAACACATGCACACGAGGACTTAAATTACATAGAAATGAGCAGTTACATTATACTACACTTCGCAGCTCACATGCAAGCACGTCGCTTTATTCCTAGGACAGTAATAACTCCATTTTGGCTTACTTGGGCCGACCTTTACTGGCTAATTCAGAAACCTGGGGGCACAATAACAGATGAAAGTGAGCAATAAACATGCAGTGGATAACCCCCCCTAAACTTAATGTATTCAACACAATAATAACTTACGACCGTCGTTTGTCAGTTCTCCTTTTTGAAGAGTTCACCTTAGAACAGCCGTACCCTAAACTTACCAAAAGAAATTCATATGAACTCATAAACTCAATGAAAAGAAAAGGGGTTTAACCCCTAAGCACCACTGGTTGGGGTTTCTGTTGTGCAACCTTGTATGTTACTCAACAATAGCTAAAATTTAATACGTAAAGCTCAGTGCGTTACAGCTTATTCCTGATCATATAATTTATGCCGTATGCAATCATTAAACTTCATTGAAGATGGGAGCAGGCAATAGGCGTTATGGGCTTAGCAATTACATTAGAGCAACCAACATGTCAATGCGAGACAACCTCTACACTGAAGACTACCGCTACACTAAAGACTTTACTATACTACTCAGTAGCTGGTCAAGTGCACGAAGAAGTGTATGTGAGAAAACATGGAAACTACTTACTAATAAGGTAGCACAATAACCTTTGAACTTCACGTTCGGGTTTCTTAAAGTGATACATTTTATAAACCTTCATAGGTTCAGAGAGTCTCCTTTTTCCTATAGTTTCACTTCTGTAGATTATTGAAGGCATTACCGTCGTTCCGGAATGGAATAAGGCTATCTGATTTACTAACCTCTGGAATCATCTAAAATAAATCTGTACATGTATAGGAATGTTTATCATTGTGAGCGTTACTTAGTTGGCGATCAGTAACGTCCATTGTTTTGCTGTTTTCTGGTGTCGTAGGAGGATGTCTATTCAATTCTCCCCATTCCTTAAACAGAAAACATAAAACATTGGAATGGTGAGTCGACGCTCAATACGTACATTCCCATGCCGTAAAATAAATTTTATGTGAAATTAGTTGGGCCGGCCGCATCCCAAACATTTTGCTTTGCAAACAGGAGAGAGAGAATGAAGAATTGAAATGGATTTGCTGTTTATTATCTGAAAGTGAACCCCTTGGTCGATGTACATCTTGAAACGATCATACTTTGGGTGCTCACCCCCCCAGGCCGATCGAGAAGCCTGAGTTGACGCCGCGCGCGGGTATATTGGTCGGCATAAGCTTTGATAGTTGATGAGCAAATGGGGCCGCGCGCGGGTATATTGGTCGGCATAAGCCTTGATAGTTGATGGGCATAAGCCCTAATGATAATTGGCGGGGCCACTTGTTTATGTGACAAGACATTGCGAAATTGATTCATTAAATGAATCTTGTATTAATGTTTTTCATTGCTGAGAGATATGCGAGTTTTCGAAAAACATAGGCAATGTACGTACCTGGTCTTTGAGATTCTCTCTCCTTTGCCCTTGGGTCGCTATTAATGGAGGAGGTTTTGCAACGTATGGTTTTGATTCTACTGCCTACTGGCAGAACTATAGGATATGTGGGCATTAAACTGGCTATCTATTGTTAGAGTTATAACGCAATGAACTTGAGTCTCCTGTCTACTAGCAGAACTAGGAAACATTGAGTTTTAAAGCTGCTGCTTAATGGCAGAGCTATGGAAACATTGAGCTTTTGGTGTCTGCCTATTGGCAGAGCTATGAAAACACTGAGCTTTTGGTACCTGTCTACTGGCAGAGCTATGAAATCACTGAGCTTTTGGTGCCTGTCTGCTGGTAGGACAATGAAACTCACGTGGGGGCTCACATAGCACATTAATGCAATAGATAAAGCAATTCCACACTCACTTTGCAATCTATACGATTCCAGGCTTCAATCATTTAATTCATCATTGACATCCATACCCTCATCGTTTCTAACTAGTCAATATAAACCATATGTGTACAGATTCAATAAGCTTTTGTTCAGTTTACTACACAATTTCCTCTACTTGAATTATAAACATTCCTATGCATCTAAATGATAAATACCCTATGCAGTTAAATGATAATTAACGTTAAAACATGTAATTAATATAAAACGTCTGAATTACATATAAACATTCATAATTATATTTACGTATAAATCAATAGGTTTTAGAGAATCAATAAACCACATATAATTCAATAGGCTTGATATACTCAATGAACCTTTTGTATTTGCTAACGACAATGCTCAATAACGTGCTATAATTGATAATTTTTATATAATCGATAAGCGTATACAACTTCATATGATCAATAGACTATATCTGGTCACTGAATTGCCCTTACCTGAGCAAACAGCGCCCTTCAGCAGTGCGTTACAACAAGCGTACATATAGCCACATGTGTCCATAAACGACAACACTTTATTCAGTAAATCAAACATACTTTGATTTTAAACATATACAATGCATTTCAAAGTAACTTTCCTAAGCATGAATGTACTAAAAAGAGGTTCGAATGAAAGCTAAATCTATTTTAATAGCTTCGCATTTCATTCGTGTACATGCAGTAGCTAGTTTAGCTCGAATCGAACCTAAACACGTTTAAATAACTTCGAAATGAATTCCTTTAACATGCATTGGCTAATCTACTTGATTCGAAGCTAAACACATTTCATTAACCTCGAAATTAGCTCATTTGCATGCATTGATGAATTAACTCGAATGGGAGCGATACATGTTAAAAATGACTTCGCTCTTGATCTTTTAAGTAACTTGAATCGGCGCTAAACACGTTAAACTAACTGCGTTTTTAATTTTCTTTCATGCATGAACTAATTAACTTGAATCGATGCTAAACACGTTAAACTAACTTCAAATCAACACATCAAGCATGATTTACATTCATTGATTCGAATCAACGCTAAACACAGTTAAATTACTAAATCAATGGGTCGTTGTAAAATCGAATAATTCTCATATAACCAATTATAATTCGATAACTATATATGTACAATCGAATGCATTTCACATAATCGATAAACGATATATATAATGGATAACTTGTTCAAGGCGCTCAATATGTACACTAGGCATAAATTATCAGTTCCAATTCAACCCGAATATACTATAATCGATAAACTTGCATCAAATTTAAAGATAACTAGGAGGAAGAGGAACCTCACCTCGAATCCAAGTTAAAGGATCCGTTTAGGGTTCGGTTTGGGTGGTTCGATGCGGGCTCGATTCGCCCCTTTGCTTCCCGTTTGCTGGTCGCCACTCTCTGGCCGTCCCATCGCCGCCGGCGACCTCCCGGTGGAGCCGCCGAGACATGGCTGCGGTCCACCTCTGTTCCCTTGCTCTGTTTCTCCCTCTATTACCATCTGACTCTCTCTCTCTGGCTAAGTTGGCGTCGACCGGGGTGGGGGACCGGTCGGTCGGCGTCGGCAGCTTGCCGGTGCCCCCCCTCTCCCTCTTCACGTGTGGCACCAAACAGGGGGTCGCGAAACCCCCTCTGGCTCCCCGACCCGTCTCCTTTTCGAGAGAAGGGGTCTTCGGCCCCTTTAACTTTTTTTTTTTCCCCTTTCCTTACTGCCACCTGATAATAACCCCAGCCACTGTACCATAAATCAAATTTCCGACCTCTAACATCTTAAACTGTAATCATTAGTATAATCGTAGGTAATTATTCACCTTTTGATTATATTAAGGTTTGATTCGATAAATTACATGATGATTCCCTAGATTCGACATTCTAGTCGTATTCAGGAATCTGCTCACTATAGTGCCCGATAATAAAATGATAGTAATCACATTCTTTTCAATAAAATCAGCACTCAAGCAAGCTACATCAATAGTGTTTCAATTTATCGAAATAACCAAATACGATTTTAGAACGATATCAATAGGCGAAATCGGCTACCGAAGGGGATAAAAATCCCAGGTGTGACAGCCTTCCCCCTTAAAAGAATTTCGTCCTCGAAATTCCGAGTAATAGGAATAAGGATAATGACATCAATGGTCTTATAAACAAAGGTCGAAGTGTTGCAGTGCGTTGGTCACGTAAGGTGACCATAAAGGGCTAAGGCATGCTTAGTACGGATGAAAAGGTTCTACCCCTTTCCTATGAGTCATGCTAGCTTCTACACTTGGTGTTGGTGCATAAACAGTGTTGAAAAGGTATAAACCTTTGCCTCAGATAGCAGCGAGGTGATACATGTAGCATAACAATTCCAAAGTCTGTTAGATTCTCTCTTTTATCTCCCTTCTAGGTATGTCAGGGTTGATATGGCCAACACGCTATTATGCCGATCATGTGAGTAGCGTTCCATGCCTATTATTCAAATGAAGATTAGTAATGCCTCCCTGTGCACATAACAATACAAGTTAAGGCCATATCCAAGTGTCATTAGCACTCACACTGGCACGCACGTATACAAAGCGCTTGCTTAGTTCCCTTGACATAGACGCAACACTACTGGAAAGGATGCTAACATGTACCGGACATAATAGGGTATTGCCCCAAGAAACTTGCAGTCAAGGGAAATAATCATGATTTACTTAGCATGTAAGCATCTAAAGCACTTAGGCACACTCAGAGGCGTATGCTCATAGAAATTGACTCAAACATCATTGCAATACAAATGCACACATCGACTTTCATACCGAAAGCACATTTGCACACACAAGCACATGTAGCACCTCATCACGCGCACATTATTAGATGACTATATGCAATGCAAGACCTAGCTCACGGCCTATGGTCGCAGGACCTTGCTCTGATACCAAATCTGTAACACCCCCAATTAAACATATTTCACTGTTTGTATTTTTCTTCATAAATTCCTCAATTATAACTAATAAACCCAATGATCGGAGTGTTACCGCCGTCCAAAGGACAAGGCTTGTAATATGAGTAACGCCCCCAACCCCAAGGCCAGGAGTGTTTAGCGTTATCTTTAAATCCTGGGACGAAACGGACAGAATTTTCCCCTAAAAACTGACCGTTTCCCAGGCTTAAAGCCTTACATTGAATTCCCTGCAATTCAACGCAATAATAAAATCAACTCAACGGCTACCCGCCGGAGTTCATGGCTCTACGGCCACCCGCCCGGAGCATATCAACCAGCGCAGTTAATACTAAAATGATGGTACGACTCTACGGACCACACGTCCAGGGTGTTGGGGTTACATTCCAATTATAAACAACCATACTGAGCGACTTGACATGATATGCAACACATGCACACGAGGACTTAAATTACATAGAAATGAACAGTTACATTATACTACACTTCGCAGCTCACATGCAGGCACGTCGCTTTATTCCTAGGACAGCAATAACTCCATTTTGGCTTACTTGGGCCGACCTTTACTGGCTAATTCAGAAACCTGGGGGCACAATAACAGATGAAAGTGAGCAATAAACATGCAGTGGATAAGCCCCCTAAACATAATGTTTTCAACACAATAATAACTTACGACCGTCGTTTGTCAGTTCTCCTTTTTGAAGAGTTCACCTTAGAACAGCCGTACCCTAAACTTACCAAAAGAAATTCATATGAACTCATAAACTCAATGAAAAGAAAGGGGTTTAACCCCTAAGCACCACTGGCTGGGATTTCTGTTGTGCAAACCTTGTATGTTACTCAACAATAGCTAAAATTTAATACGTAAAGCTCAGTGCGTTACAACTTATTCCTGATCATATAATTTATGCCGTATGCAATCATTAAACTTCATTGAAGATGCGAGCAGGCAATAGGCGTTATGGGCTTAGCAATTACATTAGAGCAACCAACATGTTCAATGCGAGACAACCTCTACACTGAAGACTACCTCTACACTGAAGACTTTACTATACTACTCAGTAGCTGGTCAAGTGCACGAATAGGTGTATGTGAGAAAACATGGAAACTACTTACTAATAAGGTAGCACAATAACCTTTGAACTTCACGTTCGTGTTTCTTAAAGTGACACATTTCATAAACCTTCATAGGTTCAGAGAGTCTCCTTTTTCCTATAGTTTCACTTCTGTAGATTATTGAAGGCATTACCGCCGTTCCGGAATGGAATAAGGCTATCTGATTTACTAACCTCTGGAATTATCTAAAATAAATCTGTACACGTATAGGAATGTTTATCATTGTGAGCGTTACTTAGTTGGCGATCAGTAACGTCCATTATTTTGCTGTTTTCTGGTGTCGTAGGAGGATGTCTATTCAATTCTCCCCATTCCTTAAACAGAAAACAGAAAACATAAAACATTGGAATGGTGAGTCGACGCTCAATACGTACATTCCCATGCCGTAAAATAAATTTTATGTGAAATTAGTTGGGCCGGCCGCATCCCAAACATTTTGCTTTGCAAACAGGAGAGAGAGAATGAAGAATTGAAATGGATTTGCTGTTTATTATCTGAAAGTGAACCCCTTGGTCGATGTACATCTTGAAACGATCATACTTTGGGTGCTCACCCCCCCAGGCCGATCGAGAAGCTTGAGTTGACACCGCGCGCGGGTGTATTGGTCGACATAAGCCTTGATAGTTGATGAGCAAATGAGGCCGCGCGCGGGTATATTGGTCGGCATAAGCCTTGATAGTTGATGGGCATAAGCCCTGACGATAATTGGCGGGGCTACTTGTTTATGTGACAAGACAGTGCGAAATTGATTCATTAAATGAATCTTGTATTAATGTTTTTCATTGCTGAGAGATATGCTAGTTTTCGAAAAACATAGGCAATGTACGTACATGGTCTTTGAGATTCTCTCTTTTTTGCCCTTGGGTCGCTATTAATTGAGGAGGTTTTGCAACGTATGGTTTTGATTCTACTGCCTATTGGCAGAACTATAGGATATGTGGACGTTAAACTTTCTATTTATTGTTCAAGGTATAACTCAACGGACTTGACTCTCCTATCTACCAGCAGAACTAGGGAACATTGAATTCTGAAGCTTCTGCTTAATGGCAGAGCTATGAAAACATTAAGCTTTTGGTGCCTGCCTATTGGCAAAGCTATGAAAACACTGAGCTTTTGGTGCCTGCCTGCTGGCAGAGTTATGGAGACATTGAGTTTTTCCCTCTAACTAGATGATTTGGGGTGTTTGTACAATATAACATGAATCACACTCGATAAAGCAATCTATACGATTCTAGGCTTCAATCGTTTAATTCATTATTGACATCCATACCCTCCTTGTTTCTAACTAGTCAATATAAAACGTATATGTACAGATTCAATAAGCTTCTGTTCAATTTACTACACAATTTCCTCTACTTGAATTATAAACATTCCTATGCATCTAAATGATAAATACCCTATGCATTTAAATGATAATTAACGTTAAAATATGTAATTAATATAAAACGTCTGAATTACATATAAACATTCATAATTATATTTACGTATAAATCAATAGGTTTTAGAGAATCAATAAACCACATATAATTCAATAGGCTTGATATACTCAATGAACCTTTTGTATTTGCTAACGACAATGCTCAATAACGTGCTATAATTGATAATTTTTATATAATCGATAAGCGTGTACAACTTCATATGATCAATAGACTATATCTGGTCACTGAATTGCCCTTACCTGAGCAAACAGCACCCTTCAGCGGTGCGTTACAACAAGCGTACATATGGCCACATGTGTCCATAAACGACAACACTTTATTCAGTAAATCAAACATACTTTGATTTTAAACATATACAATGTATTTCAAAGTAACTTTCCTAAGCATGAATGTACTAAAAAGAGGTTCGAATGAAAGCTAAATCTATTTTAATAGCTTCGCATTTCATTCGTGTACATGCAGTAGCTAGTTTAGCTCGAATCAAACCTAAACACGTTTAAATAACTTCGAAATGAATTCCTTTAACATGCATTGGCTAATCTACTTGATTCGAAGCTAAACACATTTCATTAACCTCGAAATTAGCTCATTTGCATGCATTGGTGAATTAACTCAAATGGGAGCGATACATGTTAAAAATGACTTCGCTCTTGATCTTTTAAGTAACTTGAATCGGCGCTAAACACGTTAAACTAACTGCGTTTTTAATTCTCTTTCATGCATGAACTAATTAACTTGAATCGATGCTAAACACATTAAACTAACTTCAAATCAACACATCAAGCATGATTTACATTCATTGATTCGAATCAACGCTAAACACTGTTAAATTACTAAATCAATGGGTCGTTGTAAAATCGAATAATCCTCATATAACCAATTATAATTCGATAACTATATATGTACAATCGAATGCATTTCACATAATCGATAAACGATATATATAATGGATAACTTGTTCAATGCGCTCAATATGTACACTAGGCATAAATTATCAGTTCCAATTCAACCCGAATATACTATAATCGATAAACTTGCATCAAATTTAAAGATAAGTAGGAGGAAGAGGAACCTCACCTCGAATCCAAGCTAAAGGATCCGTTTAGGGTTCGGTTTGGGTGGTTCGATGCGGGCTCGATTCGCCCCTTTGCTTCCCGTCTGTTGGTCGCCACTCTCTGGCCGTCCCATCGCCGCCGGCGACCTCCCGGTGGAGCCGCCGAGACATGGCTGCGGTCCACCTCTGTTCCCTTGCTCTGTTTCTCCCTCTATTACCATCTGACTCTCTCTCTCTGGCTAAGTTGGCGTCGACCGGGGTGGGGGACCGGTCGGTCGGCGTCGGCAGCTTGCCGGTGCCCCCCCTCTCCCTCTTCACGTGTGGCACCAAACAGGGGGTCGCGAAACCCCCTCTGGCTCCCCGACCCGTCTCCTTTTCGAGAGAAGGGGTCTTCGGCCCCTTTAACTTTTTTTTTTTCCCCTTTCCTTACTGCCACCTGATAATAACCCCAGCCACTGTACCATAAATCAAATTTCCGACCTCTAACATCTTAAACCGTAATCATTAGTATAATCGTAGGTAATTATTCACCTTTTGATTATATTAAGGTTCGATTCGATAAATTACATGATGATTCCCTAGATTCGACATTCTAGTCGTATTCAGGAATCTGCTCACTATAGTGCCCGATAATAAAATGATAGTAATCACATTCTTTTCAATAAAATCAGCACTCAAGTAAGCTACATCAATAGTGTTTCAATTTATCGAAATAACCAAATGCGATTTTAGAACGATATCAATAGGCGAAATCGGCTACTGAAGGGGATAAAAATCCCAGGTGTGACATTAAGTTAATACTTCATCTCTCAATGAATAGTTAAATGAGAGATATTTAAGTAACTTTCTGCATCAAATATCCATCCCACAAACATGAGCTACTATTATAAGTAATAGTAAAATGAGGGTAATGTAGTAATTTTGCTCATTGATAATACTTTTTCGAAGGTAACTTTGACTTTGTAATACAAACCCCACTTTTTATGACTTTTATAGAAAATAAATAAGATATAATTAAACATCCTAAAAATAATATTTATTACAAGCTAAATAAAAATACGTTTTTAAGGGTGTGAATTTTTAAACGAACTAAAAAATAGCACCAAGAAGAGTACTTTTTTTTGGTTAATTGATTTTTTTAGCAAGAGGGTAATAGTAGCTTTTTAAGATATAAATTCCATTTTGTATTTGATCAGATGGAGCAATTTTGTATTCTGTCCCACTGTTTAAATAGGTTAATTATTCCATTAAATTATGTAAATTTTATGAAGATTTGATTAACTCTTATTGTTTCAGAAGGAGTATAGATTTAATTTAAGTTGAATGAATCTAAAGGATGTAAACAAATTTCTTTATTACATATTATCCTTCCCACTTGTTCTGGATAGTAGAGAACTTGAAATTGAGATTGTGCTTCCTACTTAGTAGTTGAAGCCTATCTTTTGTAGTTCTAGGTTTTTTCATTAATGTCACTATATATATATATATATATATATATATATATATATATATATATATATATATATATGTATGTATGTATACACACACCTGTGAATGTACCCCTGTTTTTGTTTTGTACAGTAGTATGTTACATCGGATTAAGCTATAAAGTAGGGGGAAAAGGACTAGTTTTGACGATTTGTGTAGCTATATAATTCAGTAACCTAGCTGTGAGCTACTTGGGCAGACATATATGAGGACCAATTCTTGGCCCACTATTATGACTTGTCCAACAATGCACTTTGGGCTTTGACAATAGAGTTTCATGTAGGGGTGGAGTTTCAACCCAAATCTGAAAATCCGTTTAAAGTTCGTTCCATTTAAAATCGGAAGGGTGCATGACTAAAGTTGGTTTTAGTTAGTTTTGGGAATGGCTATGAGTACTACTTTTTAAAATGGGCATGAGCGTGAGTATGAATGTTTATAATCAAAATCCATATCCAAACTTGGTTTATTAGGGAAACAGCAGAAAAATATGCTTCGGACTACATTACACAAAGTTCATACTAAAGCCCGATTCACAGAAACGACAAAAAAATCATAATAAACTTTCATGCATTACCTTTCTTTTGCCTGTTAAGATCAATTTTCTGCTACAAATTTAACTTTTTAAGCTTATTAGATCATGTTTCCTATTCATGTCTTGAAATTGCTCTTAAAAGTATAAGTACTTTCACGTGCATTAATATTCTGGAAGTTTATCAATGGAGTATCCTTATCCATCATGCCCACTAGAACATGGATCAAGGATAAGATGAAATTCATCCAGTAATGTCCGGTCCAATCTTCACGGGTCTTTGGTCCAATCCTGGTTGGGGCTGAATAATGTCCGACCATATTCAAGTCATTAGTTCTAAACTCAGGGCGAAACAAAAAATGTACTTAAAAGGTGGAAATAAATCAGGCTCGACAACTGGAAACCATAATACAGAAAATCAACTCAATCTTACGCATTTCATAACAAAAGACAGGCAAAAAATTTGTCTACATAGAGTGGATTAGGACCACCACTTCCTCAGTCGATCTACTAACGCCTTGCTCTTCGTGGTTTAATGGACCAATCTCACTGCTTCCCACTCCACCCCACCCCTACTGACTCCCACACATTTTTTCCCAATTTGTTCCACTACTACTTCCTATACTCTGAAAACTTGTCTAGTTTATATAATTATGTATACAAATATCATAATTAGAATTAACCAAATATTTTTTAATTTCTGCATTATTAAGCAAATATTTATTATTCGTGATGCAAATTGCAGATGAATTAATATTTTTTTGTATATTGAAGATTTTTTTTTTGCGTTGTTAAGCAAATGTTAGTTATTCATGACACAAATTGCAGATTTTTTTCTGTATATTAAAGATATTTTTTTTTGTGCATTAGTGGCCAAATATTTGTTATTCATGACAAAAAATGCAGATTGTTTCTTGTATATTGAGGAAATATTTATTTTTGTTTGCATTGTTAACCACATATTCGTTATTCGTGACACAAACTGCAGATGTTTTTCGTATGTATATTGAAGAGATTTTTTTTTGGGCACTATTAGCCAAATATTCGTTACTCCTAAGACAAATTGTAGATTTTTTTTTTTTTCCGTATATTGAGGACATACTTTTTTTTGCGTACCAATTTTGCCGATAATTCAACCAACAAAAAAATTCACCACCATATCTACTGGCCTCATGGTAGAAAGCAGTCAGTTTGTGCTCGGAGAAGGGCATCCACAGTTCGGTGGCGAGCATAGGTACGACGGTGAGTAACAGTCGGCAGCGAGCAGTCGACGGTGGGCAGCAATGTCAAACGAACACAAATTGAACATAGACGAAAAGTCGACGACGGGCACCTGCAGTTCCAAGTGAGGATGATTGCATGGCGACCCAGGCACGACGGCGACGACGATCCGGCGACACCTACCATACAGCAACAAGGGCGGCTCTGCAGCAACCAATCAACAATATGCCAGGCGAGTTTGAGAGAGAAGAGGAAGAGAGCAACAGGGGTTTGAATAATAGCTAGAGTGTTTTGAATTAATATATTTGCAATTTGTGTCACAAATAATTAATATTTCGTTAAGAACCAAAAAAAAAAATAAATTTCATAAGTAGACCACTAAAATAAGACATCTACAATTTGTGTTATGAATATTTGGTTACCATAGTAAAAATTAAAAATTTTCTTTAATATACAAAAAAAAAATAATAGATATGAAATTTCTATCACACATAATGAATTTGTGCCATGCATGAATAATGAGAATTTGGCTAAGAATGCAAAAAAAATTATTTCATAAATAGATCGGCTAAATAATATATCTGCAGTTTGTGTCACGAATAACGAATATTTAGTCACCAACGCGAAAAAAAATTATAACATTTTTATTTACTATACAAAAAAACAAACGCAACTAAAATTTCTGTCATGAATAATGAATTTTTAGTTGCCAACGTAAAATATAAATAATATTTTTTTAATATGCAAAAGAAATTAACTAATATCACCACTCCAACTCCATCCCGCTCTAACCCACTCATTTCCACTTTGACCCCCTTCTTTCTAACTCCTTCCCACTCCCACATATAACAAACCACTTCTACTTATTTTTACCAACTTTTTTCCACTTCTTTCCATTCTACACCTGCAGTATACCTATGAAAACAACAAGACCTAAGTCCTTCACCAACCCGGGTTGTCATGTGATATGTAACATGTAACTTACTAGGTTCTTGGTAGAAAAATAATATTATTCGAAGCATATAGGCTTTGATTTCTTCATGAGTGCAAGAAGGGAAATGGTCATGGCTCATAAGACTTCTTTTGGAAAAAAGTAGAGGACGAAACAAAGTCAAAAAAAAAAAAAAAGGTAAGCATAGACTGAATAGTGAAAATGACTAAGGCATTAGTGCGTGTAGACTCTAGACTCAAGGAAGCTGCAACCTATAAATTAAAATAAGTGTTCCTATAGTTGCGGAGCAAGGCTAAGGGTGATAAGCAGCAGATAATTAAGACAATTACAAGAAATTTAGCAAGACAAGGAAAAAGAATTAGGGTGATTTAGAGATTCAAAATGGGTATGTTCTTTTCAACTTATTAGAATGTATAAATAACTTATTACTGATCAATGCTGATAAGTGTTGATAAATATTAATGAGTGTTGACCGATCAAGGCTAAAATTGTGAGTAGAAAATATAACTATATGCTGATAAGTGCTGGTCAGTGCTGATCAATGATAATTGGTCATAATCAATGTTAAATGATGATAGTAAGTACTTATTATAAATTGAAAAGAACACATCCTAATTGACGCATATTTCAGTTGCTTTCTCCAGTACCACCAATACCTTCTATGTGTACATGCAATAGTTTCATTGCATCTTAATTTATCCTGTATATACTAATCAAGAGTTTTGTATACTCCTCACCGTCCTAGTTTGAAATATCCATCTGGCTTTGTTTAATCACTTACTTAAATTAGAAAATAATTTTGCATTGCCATGTAACTAATTCTTTAAGCAGTTAATCAATTGGAATAATTAATTAATCAATTAGGCCGCTTTTTTTGAACTCAAATCCGCTCAAAAAGAGTGGGAGTAAAAAGAAGAAAAGCAGAAGGAAATATTGTCGTGATTCGATATCCAAGGATATCCTTTAATCAAGCAAAATTTTTCAAGAGGAATTCAAGTATTGACGGTTCATTGTCATTTGAGACTGTTCTCCTCATCTTATCATAATAATTTATTGCTAATCAGTGTTGATCGGTGTCAATGAGTATTGATTGATGCTAATGAGTGCTTCTTAGGGAAAAATTATAAGAATCAAATTATAACTAGAAAATATGAATAAGTTCTTTTAAGTGTTGATTGGTTTATTGATATCGAGTGTAAATTATAAATACTTATGATAACTTGAAAGAGCAGACCTTTTGTGATGATGACCAATGATAAATTAACATTTCACCTTCAAAATAACTGGCACTGACTTGTCATGCGGTTCGTCTTATCATATTTTTTGTTAGGGGAAAAAAAACAAAGACAATTGGGGGGGGGGGGGATTTGATTGAAGACTCAAGCATGAAAATCACTATCTTTAAGAAATTCACCTACTCGCTAAGTTGCACTCTCAAATCAACAAATACTTCTCCATGATATGACAAGTCTTCTTGATTTTTTGATAGCAATATTAAAGAAACATGTCCGGTTAGAGATCAACAGGAAAAAAACTTAGAAAGAAAAATATTGCATCATAATTTATACTCATATGTAGATCTTTGTTTGCTAAAATTAATTTAATTAACAAATAGCCTAACTATTAATTCTGTCCATATGACTACTAAAAATAGTCATTGGATGTGGCAAATTAGTTTTTAGGATTGATCTTTTATAAAATTAATGAACTTCTGTAAATGACTTTTCCTATTATAAGGCGTGTAGCTAACAAGTAGACCTGTCAATTCGGGCGGGCAGGTCAAATACGGGTTGGGTGTATTCAGATTTGGGCAAAATACGGTTAGGTGTATTTCGGGTTCGGGTAAAACACGGGCGAGTGTATTTCGGTTTTACGGGTTTCGGATCAACCCAACGGGTTTAAAGCGTCTTTTTAGTGCATTATTTTTTTTTGGTCAAAATCAAAAATTCGACATATTTATTATTTAAAATTGTCTGTATTTAATGAACGAACATTGTAATTGTAATTTTATCTAAGAATATTAAAAATATCCAAACTTTTCAACATGATATATGAAATTCATGTGCGGGTGGACAATCAGTCGAGTTTGGATGGGTTGACCCGTATATTAAAATATTAATAATTGGTCGGATCATTCATGTGTCGGCCCATCTAAAGCATGGTCAAAGCGGTTCAACCCATTAATAGCCTGTTTAATAATTTGATATTTCGTTAATTAACCTAGCATTACCTAATCAGGCATGCTTTATTCGTACATCGATCCTAACACGAACATAAGTTGGTCCATTGCCCTACATTGCATCAAATTCGAGACCAATTAGAAGGAATCCAAAGGAAAGAATATTATATATGCGCAAGATATTATAATTATCTATTAATTATAAAATCAAAATATTAGATTATTATAGAATAGTCTTATTTAAAATGCGATGAGATGTATTCATTTTATCAAGAATATAATGGTATGACTCGCACATTTTCAATACTTATCTAATTCTAAATTGTTTTTCTTAATATTGGAGTTGTTTCATGGTTATTTTCTAAAATTGTACCATTTATATAAGTTGTATATGACGTTGTTTATAAGGAAAAGCAAGAATCATTGTCTAATTTGCGAAGAGATGTAATAATTGTATAACGTCTCTCTAAATGATTTGTTATAATGGAAAACTATTATTGTTAAGAAGAAAAAATTAAAGAAAATGAAAAGTCGGTATATGATATTCGGGTCGGGTCGGGTTTTACCCAAAAATTCACGGATTTTTTGGGTTTGGTTGATTTCAGGTTCAGGTTGAGAAAATCGTGTTCAAAACTTAAAACTTTCGGGCGGATTCGGGTCGGGTTTACGGGTCGGGTCAATTTTTTCCAGGTCTACTACAAGTAATATACTTCATTTCGAAGCGCCATCCTTTAGCCCTCTTTTAGATTAATTAAATTATAATTTTACCTTATTACCATTAAGAAAAATGATAAATGTTTTGCCAGAAGATACTTCTTAACTGTCTTGTTTTCACTTAAAAGGATATACTAAACGGTGCATAATCATATCTTTATCCATAATTTAATACATTTCTAGAATGCGCGTATCATATATTACCGCGGATAGAATTGATCTTGTTGCGGCGAATAATCTTCACTGATTTTGTTTTGATTATTGCAATTGTTCCCAACATAATTTTTCTGATTTTCCTCCACCAAATAGCATAATTAGTGTTGATTTTTCTCCACCAAATTAGCCTTTATTATTCTTGTCATTTTTGTTGTCCTCCTCTCACTATAACTTCAGCCTCCTACAATAGTTCCAAACACACATAAAAACACACTCCTCACATACCTTCTCATAAACTATTCATTCTAGGTAATTGATCAATGATCCTTGCTACTGCTCATACCAGTATACCGTTTGGACAACTAGTCATATATTCCTCGAGATTGATTGTTCATGAGTTCTTGATGTACAGTTGAGGGAGCGAATTCAGTTTTAGGGCAGTGGTTGACCACGCCACGACTTCGACTTCTGTTCCCAAATCAAATAAGCTATTTATTCGCTATTGGTCACAACCTCTACTTTTCTAGCATTCTAAACTCAAATTTGATGTGTGACTAATGGTTGAATAAACAAACATATTTGTTGTTTTGTGTTTGCCTAAAATGCTTAAACTGAATGAGAATAACTATCATATGTGGGCTAATAAAATTGAATTTTTACTCACTCAATTTGGGGTTGATTATGTATTAACTATTGAAGAGGCTCCTAAAGGATCTAAAAGGAGTTATAAGAAGGATAATCAAACTTGTCATGGTCTACTGGTGCTTTATATGATTGATTCAATGTACCGTATTTATAGTAAGATGCAAAGTGCTATGAAAATTTAGGAAGCTCTCAAGTTTAAGTATGACTCTAATGATACTAGGATTAAGAGATATTCTTGTAGTAGATGGTTGCCATTTAAAATGACTGATGATAAACTTGTTCTTGAATAAGTTCATGAGTATAAAAATTTATGTGCTGAAATATTGGCTAAGGGTTCGAACATCTGTGATATCTTTCAAGCCACTTGCTTACTAGAAAACTTCCTCCTTCTTGGTCTAATTGTGTTAGGACCATAAAGCATAAATAAAATGACTTCAAAGTTGAAGAACTGATTGGTCATATCAAAATTGAAGAACAAAACTAAATTCAATCTAAGGGAAAGAATTTGAATCACTCTTCGTCTGTTGCTAATCTAGTTGAATCCAAGAATGGTTCAAGGTTAAACAAGACTGAAGGACCATAATGGGAAGAGACACAATAACAGGTTCAAGGGACAGAAATCTAACCGAAAGAAGTTTGAATGCAATTGGTATGCATGCAATAAATATAGACATCTAGTGAAAGATTATTGTGAAGAGTATGGACTTGCAGGTAACGAGGCCAATGAGAACAATGTTCAAGCGAATCTGACTGAAGATGTCATTATCATCATAGTTTCATAGGTAAACATGGTAAGCAACTTGGCAGAGTGAGTGGTCAATTTTGGAGCCAGTCAACACATATGCACGGACAGGTACCAGTTTTAAGAGTATGAAGAGGTTGTTAAATGTGAATGTGTATTTATGGGTAGCTCTACTTCTGTGTCTATCCTTGGTAAAGGCAAGGTTTCTTATGAACTAAATTTTGGAAAATTGCTTTCAATTCAAAATGTACTTCATGCTTCAGATATTCATCGATATGTTATTTCTGTTGATCTTCTGAATAGGGATGGAGTTAGAGTTACTTTTGATTGTGGAAAAGTTATTCTTAGCAAAGGTGGTGAATTTATGAGCAAGGCATTTTGTCATGGGGGGCTTTTTTCGCTTGATCCTGTTGCTGAGAATAAAATGAATGCTTCTGTTGCTATATTGTTGAGTCTATCTGCTTAGGGCATGCTAGATTAGGACATGTGAATATTACCTCCATAAAAAGGCTTAACACAATTAAGTTTAATTCTTGCATTCAACAATTATGATTTTGATAAATGTGAAATATGTGTGGAGGCTAAAGACTCCAAGCAGGCCTTCATAAAAATGTAAATTGGACCTCAAATTTATTCAAACTTATTCATAGTGACCTAAATGACTTCAAAAACACCACGAGCGGAGGAGGAAAAAGGTATTATATTACTTTTGTCAATGCCTACTCTAGGTTCACTACCGTATATGTTTTGAGTAGCAAAGATAAGGCCACAGATAAATTCTTGATTTACAAAGCTGAAGTAGAAAATCAATTGGACCGAAAAATCAGGAGAGTTAGGTATGATAGAGGAGAAGAGTATGATACCACCTCCCTTAAGATATATTGTGAAGAACAAGGCATTATTCATGGGTTGACTGCCCCTTCTACCCTACAATAGAATGGTATAACTGAAAGAAAGAACACGACCTTCAAAGACCAGATGAATGCAATGCTTATTAGTTCAAGAATGCCTACAAATATGTGTGGGGAAACAATCTTATATGTTTGATATGTGTTAAAAAGAGTCACACACAAGAGCCTAGACAAAACTCCGTATGAGCTATGAAGGGATTTTGCTCGTAACCTAAACTACATTAAAGTGTGTGGGGAGGGGTGCCTGGCCAAGCTAGGATTGCCTTATTTTCAAAGAAGTAAAATGGTCCCAAAACTGTTGATGCTATGTTTATTGGTCATGCTCATAATAGTGCTGCATATAGATTTATTCTAAAAGATGGTTCTTGCTTCGACATGATTAGGGAGTCTAGACATATAGAATTTTTTAAGCATATTTTTCCTATGAAACTTATGTGGATAAGTGCTTACCTGTTGCATCTACATCATGTCATAACGTTGCATCATCTAGTAATCTGGACCAAGAACCTAGAAGGAGTAAAAAGGCTAGAACTGACACTAGCTTTGGACCTGACTTTGTCACTGCTTTCTTGGTAAAGATAGATATATTAAATGAGAGAATTGTGAATGTGTATCTCATAGAGAAGGACCCAAAGACTTATAAGGAGGCTGTGGAGCCCATAAATGCTAATTTCTAAAAAGAGGCTCTCAATAGTGAACTAGAGTCTCTTATAGCCAATGGAACTGGGACTTTGATTGACCTTTCTAGGGGTTGTAAAACACTTGGGAGTAAATGGTTATTTAAAACAGAATTGATGAAAACATAGAAAAGTTCAAAACTAGACTTATGGTTTAGGGGTTTAACTGGAAAACATGGTAGATTACTTTGCCACCTATTCCCCTATAACTAAGGTTCCTACCACTTGTGCATTGATAGGTATTACATCCATTCATAATCTTATTGTGTACCAAATGGATGTCAAAATAGCATTTTTAAATGGTGATCTTGTGGAACAGGTATACATGACGCTGCCAGAGGGCTTTGTGGTTCCAGGACAAGCGCATAAGGTATACAAACTTGTTAAATCTTTATATGGACTAAAGAAAGCTCCAAAGTAATGGTATAAAACATGACTTGCTTCTAATGGCTTTCATGTCAATGATTCTAATGCATGTGTATGTTCAAAAGTTGATAAGCACAGTTGTATAATCATTTATTTATACGTAAATAATATGCTTATCTTTGGTATAAACTTGGATATTGTTAATGCTGCTAAGTCCGTCCTTAGTACATGTTTCGACATGAAAGACTTGGGAGATGTAGATGTTATTCTTGGCATTAAAATAACTAGGACCAAAGAAGGTATAAGTCTTAACCAATCTCACTATGTTGAAAAGATAATCCAAATTTGGTCAATCTGACTGCACTCTGATAAGGCCCCCCTATAATCCTAGTTTTCACTTGAAAAAGAATAAAGGTATTAGTGTATCACAAAGTGAGTATGCCAAGATGAACCTTGTGGCAAACCATTGTGGCAAACCATTGGCCAAATAAAGGCAATAAATCCTTGTTGATAATCCTCAAATGACTGAAAAAGATCAATCTTCCAAAAATAACCCAAGAGAGAGAAAACCTCAAGCCTTCCTATTGTTTGAATCAAACTTAAGAACAATAAATCAATAGATAAATCAACGCACCCTTCAACCCTCTAAAGCCAAAGCATCAAAGGTCGAATTAAAGGGAAGACTCAATTTTACCACTCTAATAGAGAGATAAAAAAAATTTGAGATTTTTCAGTAGATTCTAAGCATCAAGCTTTCATTTCATTTATTCAAGTATGAAAAATATTATAAGGATCAAGCAAATAAATAAGAGAGTACCCCCTTCCCAATGTCATGTGCTTACCAATAGGATTACAAGGACATTAACCAATGAAATCTTAACTAGTGGTACAATTTTAAAGGGGGTCATAAGAATATAAGTTGAGTTGGAATTGGCTGCATTAATGATAGAATGAATGAGTCATCCACTACCTCAAATGGATGATTCATGGAGAGATGAGTCATCCACTACCTCAAATGGATGATTCATGGAGAGATTTTTCTATGGGTGGCTTCTAGAAGAGTCCACCAACCGTCCAAGAAATATAGCCCCTAATTATCCATTTTCTAGCCCAATTAATTCCTTAATTAATTAAAAAAGTATAATTCCAGACTCCACAGTGACTCTTGCTCGGTTTACGCTACATATCTTCCTCAATACTTGGAATCTAAAGATGTTTTATAGCTTGATAAAAACTAGACATCTAGGAATATCCATAAATATGTAAGTTGCTCAAATTGGAGCCTATTTTCCTTCCAAAATGGAGCTAGTAGTCAGGTAAGATGAGTACTGATGATAAATTAACATTTATCATCAGTACACTATCTATTGTGAAAGTGATAAAACAAAGGTTAAGCCTGTTTTTCCTCCAAAATGGAGATAGTTTTGGAGTTGTGAAAATAAGGTTTGTCCCACATTGATAAAACAAAGGGCTTGAATTTGTATATAAGCTTGTTAGTTACTCTATCTATTGCCAACTGGTTTTAGATTAGAACCTCGTTTGAGTTTATATGCACGATTCGTTTGTTTAAAACGTGTTTATATAAAATTTAACTGGTATCAAAGCCTTTCCAAGGGAGATGCCCTAATTGATTTATTAGTACGCATGGTAGGGAGCCATTGCAACATCTCACTTCAAGCCTAGAAAGTATTCATGTTAGAGGGTGCGTGAGAGTCTATTCCTAAACTTTCAATCATAAACTGAAGCTCTTGGTTGAGATGGTACTTAACAAACATCAACTTTGGGCAAGTGTAGGAGAGCAATCAGATTTTGGGTTTGATTTATAAATTTCTCCTATTCTCATTGCCTTCCCTACCCGGTCGATAAGTATAGCCAAATTGCCTGTGAAGCTCGATCATATGGGATCAATGACGTAGTTTTTTATCCACCTAGTAAAAAAAAAAATATTGGAAAATGAAATATTGCAACATGCTTAACAACCCCAACGTAAGCATGTACCATACCACAATGAAAAGTCCAGAACAATCTATTCTAGATGAATTGACCATAAACGAGAACTATTGGCATGGCATGACATGAACTACTAGGTCAATTGTCATTGATGCCTAGTCATCAGTATAGTTTTCCCTTCCAAAATTTTTCAAGAGGAACTCAAGCATTGACGGTTCGCTGTCATTTGAGTCTATTCTTCTCATCTTATTATAGTAACTTATTGTTAATTAGTATTGATTGGTGTCAATAAGTACTGATTGATGCTGATGAGTGCTTATTAGGGCGGGACTATAAGAATAAAATTATAACTAGAAAATATGAATAAGTTCTTTATAAGTGTTGGTTATTTTATCGATATTGATTATTAATTATAAATACTTATGATAACTTCGATTAAACAGGCCTTTTGTGATGATGACCGATGATAAATTAACATTTCACCTTCAAAATAACTGGCAACAAGAATATCTTGCTTATCAGACTTGTCATATGGTTCATCTTTCACAATTTTTGTTAGGAAAAAAACAAAAACAATTGGGGGATTTGATTGAAGACTCAAAGCATGAAAATCACAATATTTAAGAAATTCACCTACTTGTTAAGTTGCACTCTCAAATGAACAAATATATCTCCATGATATGATAACTCTTCTTGACTTCTTTAAGAGCAATATTAGAGAAACATGTCCGGTTAGAGATCAACAGGCAAAAAAAGCTTAGAAAGGAAAATATTGCATTATGATTTATACTTATATGTAGATCTTTGTTTGCTAAAATTAATTTAATTAACAAATAGCCTAACTATTAATTCTATCCATATGACTACTAAAAATAGTCATTGGATGTGGCAAATTAGTTTTTAGCATTGAACTTTTATAAAATTAATGAACTTCTGTAAATGATTTTTTCTATTATAAGGCGTATAGCTAACAGGTTATACTTCAGATCAAAGCGCCATCCTTTACCCCTCTTTTAGATTAAGTCTCCTTGAATTGCCTAAACTGAATGGGAATAATTATCATATGTGGGCTGATAAAATTGAATTTTTACTTACTCAATCTGTGGTTGATTATGACTTAACTGAATAACTGCTGAAGATGCTACTAAAAGATCTAAAAGGACCCATGAGAAGAATAATAAAACTTGGCATGGTCTACTTATGCATTGTATGACTAATTTAGTGTACTGTATTTATAGTAAGAAGCAAAGCGCCATGAAAATTTGGGAAGCTCTCAAATCTAAGCATGACTTTCATGATACTAATAAGGGTGATCAAAACCAATTAACCGAAAATCGGTTAATTGGAAATTTGGTTCACAAAAACTGCGAACTGAAACTTTTGGTCAACTTGTTTACGGTTAACCAAATTTTTCGGTTTGGCAAAAATATGAATCGTAACCGAACCGAAATACTCGGCTCACTGATTTTTCGGTTCGATTAATTGGATTTTCGGTTCATCGAACCGGTTAACCATTGATTAAAATTGTTAATTTTCAATTTTCACTCTTTTTGAAATCTAATTTAATTATTTATGACACCAAATATTAACTTACACATTATTGTATAGTTAGCCTTACCTTTTTATAGTTGTAAAGTCTACATTTGACTAATATAAAACCAAGTACTTTTTAAAAAAATTTGAAGTTTTGGTTTCAGTTAACCGATTTTCAAATGGCCGAACCAAAATCGCGCTTTTTTCAGTTCGATTGACCGAGACGAATTTTTTTGAAAAATCAATCCGGTTAACCGGTTTTTCGATTCAGTTTTTCAGTTTTGGATTTTTTTGCTCTCACCTACATACTAGGATTAAGAAATATGCTTGTAGTAGGTGGTTATCATTTAAAATGACTGATGATAAACTTGTTCTTGAACAAGTTCATGAGTATGAAAATTAATGTGCTAAAATATTGGCTGAGGGTTTGAACATCTGTGATATCTTTCAAGGCAATTGCTTACTAGACAAACTACATCCTTCATGGTCTAATTATGTTAGCACCATGAAGCATATAGAAAATGACTTTAAAGTTAAAGAACTGATTGTTCATATTAACATTAAAGAGTAGTATCGAATTTAATCCAAGGGAAAGAATTCAGATCACTCTTCATCTACTGCTAATTTAGTCGAATCCAAGAATGGTTCAAGTGTTGATAGAACTAAGGGACCAAAATGGGAAGCAGCACAATAACAGGTTCAAGGGACAAGGATCCAACCAAAAAAAAGTTTGAAGGCAAAAGTGTTATGCATGCAACAAATATGGATATCTAGCGAAAGATTGCTGTGAAGGTTTCGGACCTACAGGTAACAAGTCCAATGAGAACAACATTCAAGCCAATCTACAGAAGATGTCATTATTGTCGTGGTCATGTAGGGAAACTTGGTAAGCAACTCAGTAGAGTGGGTGGTCGATTCTAAAACCACTTGACACATATGCACTAACAGTGACCTTTTTCAAGAGTATGAAAAGGTTATTAGTGGTGAATGTGTGTTTATGGGTAACTCTACTTTTGTGTCTGTCCTTGGTAAAGGGAAGGTTTCTCTTAAACTAAATTTTAGAAAACTTCTTTCACTTCAAAACGTACTTCATGCTCCAGATATTCATTGATACCTTATTTCTATTGATCCTCTGAATAGGACTGGAGTTAGAGTTAGTTTTGATTCTGGAAAAGTTATTCTTAGCAAGGGTGGTGAATTTATGGGCAAGAAATTTTGTAATGCAGGGCTTTTTTGGCTTGATCTTGTTGTTGAGAATGCTTTTGTTGCTTATATTGTTGAGTCTATCTCCTTATGGCATGCTAGATTAGGACATGTGAACAACACCTCTATAAAAAGGCTTAAACAATTAAATTTAATTCTTGCATTCAACAACTGCAATCTTGATAAATATGAAATATATGTGGAGGCTAAAGACCCTAAGAAATCCTTTATAAAAATGTAACTTGAACCTTAAATTTATTAGAACTTATTCATAGTGATCAAGCTTACTTCAAAAACACCACGAGCAGAGGAGGGAAAAAGTATTATATTACTTTGGTCAATGACCGCTCTAAGTTTACTAAATTACATATTTTGAGTAGTAAAGATGAGACCATAACTGAAATTCTTGATTTACAAAGTTGAAGTAGAAAATCAATTGGACCGAAAAATCAAGAGAGTTAGGTCTAATAGAGGAGGAGAGTATGATGTCATCTCCCTTATGAAACATTGTGAAGAATAAGGGATTATTCATGAGTTGTCTACCCCTTACACTCCAAAACAGAATCGTATAGCAGAAAGAAAGAACAGGACCGTCAAAGACATGATGAATGCAATACTTATTAGTTCAATAATGCCTACAAAAATGTTAGGGGAAGCGATCCTATATGGTTGCTATGTGTTAAATAGAGTTCTATACAAGAGGAGACAAAACTCTCTATGAGTTGTGGAGGGGTTTTGCTCCTAACGTAAACTACATTAAAGTGTAGCGGTGCTTGCTGCTTGGCCAAGGCAGGACTTCCTGATTTTAAAAGAAGCGAAACTAGTCCCAAAACTATTGATGCCATCTTTATTGGTCATGTTCATAATAGTGTTGCATATAGATTTATTCTAAAAGATGGTTTTCGCTTTGACGTTAGTAGGGAGTTGAGACATGTAGAATTTTTTGAGTAAATTTTTCCTATGAAAACTTATGTGGATAAGTGTTTCTTTGTTGCATCAACATCATGTCATAACATTGCATCATCTAGTAATCTGAACCAAGAACATAGGAGTAAAAAGGCTAGAAATGAGCTAGCTTTGGACCTGACTTTTTCACTACTTTCTTGGTAGAGATAGATATACTAAATGAGCAAACTATGAATGTGTTAAGGACCAAAGACTTATAAGGAAGCCATAGAGCCCATAAACGCTCATTTCTGGAAAGAGGCTATGAATAGTGAACTAGAGTCTCTTATAGCTAATGGAACTTAGACTTTAGCTGATCTTCCTAACGCTTGGGAGTAAATGGTTGTTCAAAACGAAACTTATAGAACCGTAGATAAGTTCAAAGCTAGATGTGTGGTTCAGGGGTTTAACCAGAAAAAAAGGATAGATTACTTTGATACCTATTCCCCTGTAACGAAGGCTGCTATGATTCGTGCATTAATCGCTGTATATTGCATCCAATCATAATCTTGTTGTGCACCAAATGGATATCAAAACATCATTTTTAAATGGTGGTCTTGTGGAAGAGATATACATGAAGCTGCTTAGATGGCTTTGTGGTACCGGGACAAGTGCATAAGGTTTGTAAGCTTGTTAAATCTTTATATGGGCTAAAGCAAGTCCAAAGCAATGGTGTGAAACATTTGACTCTACTCTTTCTTATAATGGCTTTCATGTTAATTACTGTGGCATAGGTGTATATTCAAAAGTTGATAAGCATGGTTGAGTAATCATTTGTTTATATGTGGATGATATGCTCATCTTCGGTACAAACTTGGATATTGTTAATGCTACTAAGTCCTTTCTTAGTACATGTTTTGACATGAAAGACTTGAGATTGAGAAGCAGATGTTATTCTTGGCATTAAATTAACTAGGACCAAAGAGGGGATATGTCTTAAACAATCTCACTATAGTGAAAAGATACTCAAAATGTGGTCAATTTGACTACACACTCCGGTCAGAAACCCCTATAATCCTAACTTTCACTTAAAAAAGAATAAAGATAATAGTGTATCACAAAGTAACTATGCTAAGATAATTGGTACTATGATGTTTCTAATGAGCTATACAAATCCTGATATAGCCTATGTTGTGTGTTGGCTGAGTAGATATACATACAACCTCAATAATGATCATTGAAATGCCCTAATTAGATTTTTAAAATATTTAGAACAGACAATTATTGAAATTGCATTTTAAGACCTCTTTTGCTGTGCTAGAGCGTTACCGTGATGCTAACTAAGCGTTTGGTAATGATGAAATTAATTCCACCAGTGGCTATGTGTTTACTTTAGCTGATGGTATATCTTGGAAATCTTCCAAATAAACTTTTATTGTCAAATCAACATTGGAATCTAAGCTCATTGCTTTAGAATTGGCAAGTTATAAGGTAGAGTGGCTAAAAGCCTCCTAGCAAATATTCCCTTGTGGGGGAAGCTAACTCTATTAGTATCTATGTATTGTGACTCACGATCAGCCATAGGAGTGGCTAATAACCAAACCTATAATGGAAAGAAGAGACACATTCGTCTAAGGTGCAAATCATTGAGAAATCTGATAAGGGATAATGTGATATCACTTGAGCATGTAAAATCAAAAAGGAATCTTGCAGATCCTTTAACCAAAGGCCTTTGTAGAAGTATAGTGATCGCATCAACAGAAGGAATAGGACTCAAGCTCATAGAGTGAGTGAATCATGAGGGATAACCATATTCGACAAGAGTCTAAGTTCAATGGGTTAAATAAAATCATGAAACAACTCAAGATTTTGTATTACAACCCATTGTTATGAATAAAACGAGGAATATTTTCATATACTATCAATTGTGTTAAGGATGGACATCTAGTTCTTAAAGAGTCCATAGCCTCAATAGTGGTGTATGACAGTATGTACTTTATGGAACTCACCCATGTGAATGCGAGGGGTTGATGCCCACCTTATATAGGAGTTTTTGGGCCAAAGACTCACTAGAGAATTCGCAAGAATCTAGGTAGTGACGCAGAGGCTTTAATGCGTCAATGTTATGTGAGAATCTTTGATTTTAAGGGGAAATGAATGTGCACTATTTGATCTTTACAAACACCATTCGGATGCAAGATTTTCCGACCCGAATGGATGTACTTGTAAACACAAGGTAATTCAAGTCCAAAAGACATTGGTATTTGTATATTTTCCCTTCTATTACCCAAAACTTCCTGTTTTCCATTTTCACTTCCTTTGAATCATGTGGGGGAAAGTTGGAGTTTGATTCAAAAGATAGAGAGAGAAATTAGTGCAACTGATTTGGGCGAGTAATCTTCATTGATTTTGTTTTTATTATTGCAATTATTCTCAACATAATTATGCTGATTTTCCTCCACCAAATAACATAATTAATGTTGATTTTTCTCCACCAAATAAGCCTTTATTATTCTTGCCATTTTTGTTATCCTCCTTTTACTAAATTTAGCCTCTTGCAATAGTTTCAGACACGCACGTAGAAAAGCACTCTTCTTCCAAACCTTCTCCTAAACTCTTCATTCTGGGTGATTGATCTGCGATCCTCATCGCTGTTCGTTCCAGTACACCGCTGGAGATCGACTGCTCACAAGTCCCCGGTGTGTAGTTGGGGGAGCAAATTTAGTTTTAAGGCAGTAGTCTACCACGCCACGGCTTTGACTTTCGTTCCCAAATCAGATAAGTTTGTTTATTCACTATTGGTCGCAACCCCTAGTTTTCTAACAGATCCGATTAGGGGGTCATTCACTACTTTTTTCGGCATAGCCAATGAATATTTAAGCTACCAATTTGTAATTAAGTGTAATCATTAAAAATTTGTGATTTTAAATCATAAAATATGTTAATTTAAAATGAGGCAGAACATTCAAGAGTGTTTTATGACAAAACATATATCATTACTCATTAATTAATTTGTCGATGATCCCGTAAAAGAAGAAAGGAAAATCATCTTGAAGGCAAATTGAGAAACACGATTATCTTTATTATTATCAAAAAAGCTACTTTTGGAAATCAATACTAAGAATATAAAGAGGCTCATTTACATAATATAGGAACATTATGCATTTCATCTTAACAAAGAAAACGAATTAAGAGACAATTAGTACGATTAGTAAATTTTTTGAGAGTTATTCAAAAAAATTTGAACTCAAATACTACTCGCATCAATTTTTATTTTTTTACATATACTTCTACATTTAAGACAAAAGATTTCAATGAGACAAATGAGAAAATAAACAAAAAAGAAAGAAAGGAAGAAAAAAATAAATCCAATGGGACCAATGACAGGAGTTAGGCTTAGATTCTCTTTTGACCTAAATGTGGAAAAACTATTGCCGATTTTTCTTATGTTAAACCCCACGAGCCAGCCAAACTCAGTGGTCGACGTCCTCAGGATTGCATGTCTAATGCCTTGTATTTTTTTTTTTTTCGGTTTTTTCCCCGGGGGCGGGGGGAGGGGGCATGAAAAGCAAGTTGCAGTCCATTAAAGTTTGTTCACATCTCTATTTACTGCTATGGATTTTTCATCAAGACCCCATGAATTACGTATACGATACAATGGAAAAATTGAACAACGTGCAAATGATGTTTTAGTCTAAAGTCAACGGATAATGGGTCGAGTAATTCACTTGTAAATGCTCCAGGGGCATTAAATTTGCGGATATGAACAACTCCACTTTTTATGTAATTCAACAATCGAGGTTCAGGTTTTAGTTGGGGCATTTTTTTAATCCAAATTGACTTTTGGTTAGTTGATGATTGGTTCAATAAACCTGTTTCAAAGAAAAAACAACTTTGTAGGGGGGGAAAAAAAACCAGATTTAACTCATGTCAGGTTTTAAGTCCAATTGAGCTGGTGTCTTTGGGTGGGTATAGAGCTGGCACAGGTTATTCAATTGGATTAATTTCGAGTTCGGCCATATCAAAATGAATAAGATTTGCCTAGCATTAAGTTCGTATATAATTGGGTTAGACAATCGAGCAATGCATATAAATTTAAGTGAGATTTTAACCTCTGGTCAACCAGCAATGAACTGAGTCACTTATACACATGTTTAAAGCCATCAAATTTATTAACGGAACACAACCCCACCTTTTATATAATTCAACAATCAGGATTTGAGTTTGAGTTTGAGTTTGATCAATTTCTATACAGATTACTTTCAATTGGTTGATATCTAGTTCATCAAGTCTATCTTATAAAGAAAAATAACTGTGAAAAAAAAAAAGTATGGTTCAGCTCATCTGAAGTTTTAAGTCCAATTTAGATTATTTCTTTGGGTATAGATTAGGCACAGATTATTCAACCAAGATTTTACAGTTTTGAGTCAATTTTGCCAGAATCTAATGTGAACCCTCATCATTAATTCCAAGACATTTGCGGTCAACAAATCAGACCAGAAAATGACCCGGGCGGGCGGACGGGCGGGCTGGCTGGCTGGCTTGCCCCTTCACCATGCTGGATTTGCAAAACCAATTTATTTGTCTCGTGCAATAAAATTACCTCATCAGAAGCCATAAAATATGGTTGAATTAACACAGGTAAAAATATATGTTGTCACCATCATTTTGCCAACTAGTTTGGAAGCGCTTCAAATGCAGGAAGAAAAATTGAAGCTGATGATCAAAGGAGTCTCATTTTGTGGAATTTCATTATTCATTCTTTATAATGATTTCATATTGAAATTTGACTATGTTTATATCTGTTGGCCCCAATTTACTATTAATGATTTCATATGATCATATCCAATTCAACGCAATCGTGTACGTGGCATTCTTTATATTATGCTCCCGAAATTTCTGTAACATTCTTTATGTCCTACAATATTGATCTTTTTTTCATGTTGGTATAAGACTAATTTCGATTGGCATTACACATTATGGCATATCCACCGTAAAACATTTGGTATGTAAAAAAATATAAATTTTATTATAATAGTGATCACAAAAATCTTGTGTTTTGTGTATCTCTTGAAATCAGCCTCTCTACGAATAGGGATCCATACCAAGAGTTGATATTGGTGGTGTATAGTAGTGATCACAAAAACAGAAAATTAGACTTTATTACAATACAATTTTATTATTGAAAACTTTCAAGTTAAGTTGATGTTTAATTAATTGCATGCATTGTTTGACCAAAATATACTTTCGAAAAAAGACAGTCTCTTTCCAACTTATAAACAGCAAAAATATATACATTAATTACAACACGCCTACTTTTATGACAGCATTTAAAAGAAAACCCAGACACAACTATAACAAGATTCACACCACGCAAAATAATATTTGAGTGTAAGGTCAAAATAAAATTTAATAGGCAAAATCCTCAAACCAATCAATACAAACATGGTGTGAAATTTAGCTAACAGTGGGGCAGGGCCGCCCAGAGCGTAATGGGGAGCACGTCTAGTGCCTGCCCCACCCATTGGGAAAAAATAAGAAAACAAACAAAATTACACATGAAAATGAGCCCCAAAACTTAAGACAAAGAAACCCCAAAAGTCTAAAAGAGACGAGTGAACATATGGTGACTGCTATGCACGTCTTTAGCTCAGCCACACCATATATAACTGGGAAATCCATAATGTCCATCTTATAGCTATGCACTCTCTCTCTGTCGCTAACTCTTTCGAGCTCTAAAAGAAGATGGTGAGTGTAGGTGTCAGAGTCTCCGGCGCATGCTTCAGAGTAACCAGGGCTCGATCACCACGATTGCAGCCGAAGCCATGCTATGACTCGATGAAGTGTGCCAGCCAGAAGAGCGAGTGCTACGAGAATGACACTGGTTTGAGCTTCAGTAGTACTGAGACGACAGGAAGCAGTGATGACAGTTCTACACAAAGTGAGTCCAAGCTATCCAACAGGATCATGGTTGTGGTGGACTGGAGCCACGAGGCTAAGGGCGCTCTTCAGTGGGCGCTTTCTCATACTGTTCAGAAAGAGGATACTGTTATTCTTCTCCACCTAGCTAAACCATCAAAAAGTGGTAAGTGCCTGTCAAAATTTCATTTGACTTGTGCCTGAAAAAGCCTTTGGCGATTCATGCTAGGGTAAGGCTGCATACATCTGAAGCTTTGCAATATCTGGGGTCCTTCTATCAGCAGATGTTCTCATAGATCGATATTGCACAATGCAGGATCAAGCACTGATGCTGGGGTCAATCCCAGAGTCCACGGACTTCTTTCCTCCATGAAGAGCCTCTGTGAGGCTAAAAAACCTGGGGTATGTCAAGACATCCCTTAGATAATTTGTTACCAGACAAACTGTGCCACGTGTCTACTGTAACCAAAGGCAAAAAGAGTTGCAGGAAACGAACATGGGTTTCATCTTCTAGATGAGAAGCATCAAAGCACGCACATATCCTACTAGTACTTGTGTAGAGGGTATCTAGAAGTAATGTTCTTGAACTTTGTACTTCCCGACTTTATCTCTTCCCATCCAGCTCCTTCTAACTCCTAGCTTTCTAACTATTTCCTTTTTAACTCGTGACTCTTGCCAGCTCCTTCCAACTCCTTAGCATTGAAGCTCCATTTTCCCACTGAAAAGAACAAGCCTTAAGCATATAAGCCAAATCCAGCAATTCAAATTAAATCTCTTTTAAGTACCAACCATGCTTTCAATAAGAATTTAAGATATCACTTCTAGACCCTGATATGTACTGTCCAAATGCCAAATTTTAAAATTTTGAAGGGTGTTCATACCAAGGTTAGAACGCCCATACATATATGCAAAGCAAGCACTCCCACCTGGTCAGGAGCTTCTTGTCAGTTTGTAGATCAAGTTTATGACCTATCATATAGACAGCATAACACTAAAGCAATATTTCCAACACATCCCCCATTCGACGGGCTGCATATAAAATATGAACCAAAGCTTTAACAGGATTGCATGTATTGCTATGAACACAGGTACAAGTAGAAGTATTAGCACTCACAGGAAAGGAGAAGGGTCCAGCTATAGTAGACCAGGCAAAGAAACAGAAGGCGACATTACTGGTACTGGGCCATAGAAGGCGACCGATGGCATGGAGACTCCTAATGAGATGGTTTGGAAAGAAGAGGAGCAGCCAAAGCATCGTGGATTACTGCATCCAGAATGCTGATTGCATGACCATCGCTGTAAGGAGAAAGAGCAGAAGATTCGGAGGCTATTTAATCACCACCAAGCGTCACAAGAATTTCTGGCTCTTGGCCTAACATTTTGATCTAAAAAAGCAGGATCAATGGGGCTTTTTCCAGAAATAATTATTCCACTCAACATTTGGAAACTTCCTCTCAAAAACACACCTCCATCCTCAAATATAGTGTTGCACTAATGTATACATTTCATGATTCAAACGTGACATTAGGATGGTGAACAAAGACAAGCTAAAATCACGCTAATATCACAACCAATTCTTGAGGAACATCATAAATGGAAACTAAGACATTTTTCCTTCTGTCCTTTTTGGACTAAAAGAAGGCAGATTCTTTGGATGCGTGTTACAACGATTCTTTATTTCACTTTAAGTACCCATGTCAAGTACTGAAGCTCCAACATATGGAAAGCTACTTCACCATTAGTCTTTAGAAAACAGCCACCCTCAATATCTAGACTCTTGTTGGGAATTTGACTCTGCTACATGGGCATGACCACATCAAATAATGGTAAGTGAATTATGATTGGGGTACTACTGAATCGTATTTCAAGCTGCATTTACTGGAACAAAGTCTAAATGCATTTAATAACCTCTTTAACGTCTCAAAAGAAACGATGTTGGTGTCTACGGGAAGGGATGGTAGGGTAACTGACCATTCTAGAGAGTGAACAAGTAATTGTCCACGATGCAGAGATACTTTAACAGCAACGCAAGCTGCTGATGCTTGAATGTTGGGCCAAACAACTCTCTGAGTGACAGTTAACAAATTAAGGACTATAAAATTTGATCCCAATGATTGTTGAGACTAACTTCTAACCTACTGAACTGCAATCTGAAAATTTCGATACTATTCTGTGATCATTCTTGAAAAGCTTGACGAACAAATTCGTAAGGCCAAAAATGTATTTCTCCACATGAAGAAATAAAGGAACACACAGACGTAGTCAAAGAACCTAGCAGGCCAAAAAGTTCTACACGCCAGAGAAGCAGGCTAATCTCCATCAGCCTGTGAAAGAAATCAGAGAACATTTATTGATGAGTGACCCTCTAACGTATCGTAGGAAAATCTATCTTAAGAAAGGCAGCAAAATTAGATTTCGATTATGTTATTAATGGAAATTAAAGAAGGATTCAAACTTCAATGCGAATCAACTTCTGAAGATGCTCCTCACTGCCTACACTCCAGCTCTATCTCAGCGACAGCAACAGAAACTACAATTCATCTCAAGGCTTTCTAGGCACAGAAAGGGCCTGAAATGAACTGGGTTCTATTATGCCTTGAAAGTTCCCAGACTGTCATATCTAAATTGAATGCCAAGCAACCAGCATAGGTCATCGGTCTAGGCATCTGACAGCCAATTTCTGTAACTCCTGCATGTTTTTAATCTAAGACGGTTTCATGAATGCACAATCATGGCTGTGTCAAATACCCGACATGAATACTTGCGGTGAAATGAAAAGTATATATGATGTAGGCCATAACTGAACTGAAGAAACCAATTTCTATCATCGTGCTCCTGATGAAAACAAGTCTTAAGTCACATGTGATCCCTATGGTCCTTCTGCGAAAGAATTAAGAAGTAATAGCAAGCAAGTACAGCATGTACTTTGGAAAAAAATCTATAAGTGTAACAAAATTTTTAAATCACTTTAGTCCAAAGAAAAAATTATAGACTTGATGATAGTAGACAAATCAAATCTCATGCCTCCAGGCTGCATATGATACTTCTGAACGAGAATTTTTTTAAAAAAATTACAGTAATGCAGTTCAACATGTACTAAAAAAATACTGTGATAAATGTACCCCCCTCCATTTTGGAATAATATATTCTGTTGGATTTAGGCCCATTCCAAAAAAGAAAAAAAACACTGTAATAAATGTTCATACTTCATGCCCCAAAAAAAGGGGGTTTCATGATGTTCAATTAATTCTCTTACTATATAAGGAAAAGTAATAGCGGAATGTGTGCTTGAGAATTCCTTGAAAACAATTAGCAATGCAGTGAACACACTTTATTTTAACTCTATCCCATTAGCCATCAGACGATCACTAAAGGCAGCATCAATTGTTATTATGCATCATCAAATGTTTATACAATTCATTCAGAAAATATTAAATGTGACCAGAAGTTCAGAACTCAAAAGTATAACTACCAATGAGACAACAACCATGAAATCCTTTGCTTTTTACATTTAAAAAATTAAAAAAATTCTATGTTACTACTTACGGAATCAATAAAAGAATGAAAAAATCAAAACCCTGGAGGATTGAAGGGAGGGGTGTTCAATACCTTTTTCATAGGAAGATCATACCAAATGATCTGTATTTTCCCTGAAACTTCGGCATCCACAAGAGACTGCAATATGCTATGGACATTTGCAAAAACATGAGCATTAATCAGCAAATAAGACATAATCAAAACAAAAGAACAAAGAATCATGGCACAGACAGAAAATAATAGATTAATACAACAAAGACTTTGCAGCAATATTCTGATGAGTTTTCTGCTCCTACGTCCAAGAATATCTACTAGTGAAGCAACGACATGCAAGACTATATGGTTTTATAAATCCTGATATGAAGTCAAATCTAGAGAATGTCAACAAGTGAAGCAGTAAAATGCACCATACTTGATACACACGTGGCATTGCAAAATATGCAAGACAAACTACGGCATCTGACCCTCCGAACTGGAGACTGTAACACTTACTCACCCAGACATCAATCCACCTTGATAGTTGAATGCTTTAGACCCATTGCTCAGGATATGCTGCACCAGCAGTTTGCAAAGCACCCCATTTATGGTTTCATAGAGCCTGTTGTGAAGCCAAATGTGCTGAAAAATGAAGAGCTCTGAAGCCAGCACATCAGAAGAAGAAGGATTTAACCAATATCAACAGTTACAGGAGTATTGTGTCATGTTCTGCAGACCTGAATTAGAAAGGCAACACTTAAGTGGTTCAGATGCCTCTGTTAAAAAGAGAATATCCAAGAAGTTGAAAATATGCAATATATGCTGAGAGGACCCTGAATTTCAAGTAGGACAGCTCAGCCTTCTAACCCTGTTTACCATGTTGATCCTGGTTTTGCGAGGTCAAAGAACAGAAATGCAACAAAGCGACAGTAACTTTGATGGGATGAAGAGATAGCCGAAGATCAGATTTAGAAAATAGCCCAAAGTCTTATATAAACAAAGAGAGAAAACACAATATATTGGTAAAACAATGATAGAAAAAACACACTCCAGTAAATTAGGAAAATTACGGTTATTGCATTTTTGTAATTGCGAGCGCAAGCCTGCACATACCTGACCTCTATAGCCAGCCGCAGAGGACCCTTATGCACCAGGTTGATTGTTTGGTTGGCTTAGGAAATTTTTGGTTCCAATGCGGCTTAACTCTCAAATAAAGTATAACCTGCGCATTACTAACATTATCCCAATCAAAGTAATTATTGTATTGATAATTGTACACATGACAAAGGACTTTCTAGGCCACAAATACCAAGCAATTTCATTAATATGACAAACTGTACATATGATACAATTGGGGATGCCTTTAAACAAAGGCATGAATGAGAAACAATTCCTCAGATCAAAATTTCCCTCACTTTCTGCCCACATCTTTATTGCCCACCATTTACATCCCTTCTTGAGGAATCAATGGATCCACAAGAATTAATCTGGACTCTGACATAATAAAGATACAAGAATGTCACTCAAGACTTCACTCCCTAACTTTATGGTAGGTAGGAAACCTATCACCACGTCTGTAAGCAACACGGTGCAACTGATCATAGCCTGCAAGCACCCCTGCTCCTGCCACACCCAAAAGAATGTTTGCAGGGACTCCTCGAAATAGAGCAGAAAAACCTTCCTGATGAACTATCTCACGGAATGCATGAATTGCATTATGGTACTTCAACGGTTGCCCGGATGTAAGCATCATCCTTCTCCGCAAGGTATCAAATGGATAGGCGCATATCCCAGAAACAGTGGTCACACCCCAACCCAAGAAAAAGCTAGCAACGAAATTCCCCTACAATATTCCAAAAAATAAAAGGATAGGACTCTTCAAAGAATGATTGACAAACACAGTACTTGAGATGTACAACACATAAAATTTACATGAATGCAACTTTAAATAAAATTTACATGAATGCAATTTTGATTTAACTAATCATGGAACCTAAATTTCAATTTAGCTAATCATGTGACCAAAAGAAAATTAAACAGAGAAGAACAACTGCAGTTAGTAGCAGAAAGGCTGTCAGCAGCAACACTTCTGCAGTGCACATTTTATGAGGCTACTATGCGAACTTATTGGATCACTTGAAACTAAATATTGGGGGAGGGACTGCTAAAAGGAAGCTGGAGCAAAGGAGTTCCATCCATATGCAAAATGTGGTCAAATCTCCTATGTCAGCTTCATACTTAAGGCTTGTCCTACTGGGGATTGTGCTACGTGTTAACTAATCTATAGAGGTCTCCCTCGCAAAATCAAATCTTCATGAGATAGGAGTCAACAGTCACAACTGCTAAAATCTGTCAAATTTCAGGATTCAAGATTTGTGCACCCATACTCCTTTACATCACTGTCTACCAGAAGTACTAGAGCCCATGACAATGTCCTCTCTAAAAACTTTCTTCCAAATTAAAGGGCACTAATAAACCCATGCTTGATATTTTTCCTTTTTGGTGTTAGTTGTGCTCTAGTGCCAATTACAATGAATACATTCAGCAAGTTGTCCACTCTGGATTTGTCAGCCACAGTTAGTCATGACGCTTCAGATGCAATTCCATGGTTTGATGGGTATGAGCAAGGCTCAGGTCCCATGAAGCATATGGTCTTTACTGTTCTTCGGTGCATTTGGTACAAGACAGACAGCCAATCTTCTTCTTGACGTGTACGGTTTGAGATAAAATTATTGGCCTTGCCTCTCTTAGGGTTTTTGCTGACAGGGTCTTCTACGACTTGAAATTGATAGACAAAGCGATTGAAGAGCTTGATTCTTTTCCCTAGGACTAGGAGGACTTCTTGGTCCCTCTTTAAAATTAATTTCACAAGCTTTAGAGTTCCACACTTCTATGCCTCCTTTTACAACAACAGCATGATGACATTTGTCCCATAATATTAGACCAAACCGAGATGATGAAAATTCTTGAGCAGATTTCATTGAATTTACTCTTTTTGATTGACGTTGGAGAAGAGCGATACTTCTGATACTAGTAATAATACCATAAGGAACCTTATTTTGGGACTTCCATAAAATTTAAGGGGGGGGGGGCTAAATTCAGGGGACCAATGGTGGGGTTTGTGCCTTTGAGGGGAGCAAAATTTCTTTATCAGAAACATGCTCACATTCACTAAACTTTCTGGAAAGAAAAAAAAAGCAACAGTGGAACTACATTATTCATACACAACAATGTGATCCTACAACTTTGACTATTAAAGTATCAACACCATTAGCTAATCAAGGACCAGTGTTTAAGGTCATCAATAAATTACAAGTATCTCACAAAATCTACAAGCATGTAAACCGAAAGAGAACTGCAAACTTAATACAAATGTTAAGTGGCATACCTCAAGCGGCCCAACCAGAACAAGAGGTTTCGCCGTGTCATATATCCCAAAGTACAAACCACGGTACAGAGTGATCCCAACAATTGATACCCCAAATCCTCGATAGAGCCCTAGGATCCCATCAGTTGACAATGTTTTACGGTAAACATCGCATAATCCTGTAAACTGCCGTTTCCCAGTCGAACGGCATCCAATTGTATCAGTGCCTAGCCGAGTACGTGCATAATCCAGATGATAGAGAAATAGAGAAGTAGTTGCTCCAGCAGCACTCCCTGAAGCCACATTTCCAGCAAACCATTTCAAATAACCATCTCTCTCCTTTGAATATCCAAAAAGACTCTTGAAGTAGCCTCTAAATGCAAAGTTGAAAGCCTATAGACAATGTGATAGCATAATTAATTGAGTTCCCTAGCATTTACACTAGGAAAGAGGGGAAAAGGGAATATTGCATGGCGAAGAAGAGGGGAAAAAAAGCAGTGCCAAGCTTTTCGACTTTAATCCAATAGCTGTTACTTTGCAGTTTTCATTCACTACAATATCAGGAAGAAAAAAAACAGAAATTCTTCCTAGTGAGGAATGAGCTGTGAAAAGAAAGGTATAATGTTCAGAATCGCCTGCAGGTATTACAGAGGAGTTTTTAGGGTTATCTGTACATCTACAGTCCCTAGATTAAATCAAACTCTGCTTCTTTCTGAGGACTTCCACAAGAAAAAGGACAAAGGGGAGACAAAGGGAGAGAGCAGACAAAGGGGTATGCCTTGACTATGGATTACTAACTGGGGAAAGTATACGAAGAATATAAATACCGACGAAGAATTGGAATAACGCTATCACATAAAATTTTGGCACCGAACTTGCCCTCGACATTGCCATAGGAGTCCATGGAGATCCAAGATTTGGGCAGTTGATGTCAAACGATAATTACCCTAACATTCTATGTCTTGAGCTTGCTGGTATCGTGTTAAATAGATGCCTTACCAAGAGGGTGGTACATTTTCCAATTTTTCTCACCTGCACACTTATTACCAAACTCCAGAGATATGTGGTTGTTGCACAGCATTAATCGCCATTTTTATTATATGTAACTTTCCTTGAGCTTAGGTGTTAATGGTAAGTTAGTTCCTGTATGCCTAGTAATAATTATTATCACCTTAAAACCATTCTTAGCTCTCTAACACTGTAATTTTAAAATTTTATGAACATAATACCCCATTTAATCCTTGTACCCACCATATATGCTAATCCTCATAGACACATAACTCCTACATGTGTTCCCTCTTCTTAAATTTCCAACTAAAACTTGGAAAGAAACAATAAGATACTTGTGCCTCGACACATGAAATTATAACCCCAGGAGAGTCTTTAAAATGCTTGAAATTTTAAGATCTCCAGAGGGTTATAGTATACATAAAGTTTCCCGGTGATGCCATCAACAACAGAGTAGGGCAAACCACACATTGATTGACATCTGAAAATCTCACAGAACATATATCCTCATGTTTCATTTACAGCAAACTTCTTCAGAAATTCATCATATCTTTTCAGAAAACTAACCAACAATTTCATCAATGCAAATATACATTCAAGAAAAGCAACAGAATCCATATTCTATATTGATACTATAAATTCGCCAAGTACCCCATCCTGATTTTCATTTACAACAAAATCCCTCTCATATTCTTCATAATTTTCACAAACCCACCAACAATTCCAATAATCCAATTCAAAATCAACTGAAACTAGACTGCATCAGAAATTTCAGAAAACTCACATCCTGATTTCATTTAGAACAAAAGCCGTCTCATATTTTCACAAACCCACCAAGTACTCCAACAATCCAATCTAAAATGAACTGAAACTAGATCGGTATCAGAAATTTCAGAAAACCCACATCATGGATTTCATTTACAACAAAATCCGTCTCATATTCTAAGTTCTTCACACTTTTCACAAACCCACCAACAACTCCAACAGTCCAATTCAAAATCCACTGAAACTAGGCTGACATCAGAGATTCCAGAAAACCCACATGCCGGATTTCCACTTGATCAAAACACACTGACCTACAAATCCGACATCAACCCAAAACTGAATTCATCTTGAAAAGCAAAAAACAGTGACGAGGAGAAAGCATGAGAGAGAAATTAGGGACCTGGGTGGGAAAGTAACGAATGACATTGGCCTGATTGCCTCTCCAGAAAGCGAGGACGCCCTCTTCATGGAAAACCCTTTTGAAGCAATCAGAAACGCCGGCATAAGGGCGATGAAGATGGCCCCTCTTGATCAATTCGCTCTCGTTCTGCAACAGCAGCTTAACTCGCTCAATGGGTGCCGCCGCCGTCTTTGACACCACTGCCGCCACCCCTCCCATCATCCAGTCCACAGTGAACCTCTCCGCCCGCTTCTCCGTCGTCATCTCTCTCTCTCGCCCCCTCACCCCGGCCGCGCGAGAGGTGCACAGCGGGGCGATTGACAACGTTACGGAATGCCGGAATTAATTAATTTGTTATTTATGTGAGCCGGAATTTTTCTTTTTTCAAATTCAAGGGGATCAAATTAGTTAATTTAGTCTGTCCTACACGGTACACCTTTTTCCTTCTTTTTTTCTTTTTTTTTTTTTGGGGAAATTTTAGTGGTTTTTTTTAATTAACTTACGATGACATGGTTGAAAGAAACTAGAACAACAACAACAATACCTCTCAGTGTAGGTCCCGTTTTTGCGGGGTATGGGAAGATTCAGATGTAGGTAGCCTTACCTCTACCGGCATCTCTGCCCGTAGAGAGGCTGATTCCACGAGACCCGCAAAAACGAGCTTTTTGTGCAAACATTTTGTAGAAGATGGCTTTTGAGAAAATATTAAAAGGAAAAATAGGGGGTCGAAACTAACTAAACCATGGAACAATAAAACAGCAGAAGGGAACATACCTTAGCAGAGGTAGGCAAATGATGAGTCGTCCCAGAAGTGTACACTACTTGCAAATCCCGCGACAACACGGAAATCCACACCCAAACCTGCCCTACTGCAACCGAAAGACAACTACAAGGCCGCTTATCTGAGATCTAAGATCTTAATCCTATCCCGCCATAATCTCCTTTCCTGAGCCATGTCCTCCGTCAATCCTACAACTTTCAAATCCTCTATAATCACCTTATCCAAACTCTTCTTTAGTCGACCTCTCCCTCTTTTACCTACGGGGGTGTTAATCTTCTCACAGCTCCTCACTGGGGCGTCCACACTCCTTTTCATATGGCCAAACCATCTAAGTCTTGTTTCTCTCATCTTATCTTATATGGGGGCCACTTTAACCAAGTCTCTTATCACTTCATTCCTAATTCTGTCCATTCTCGTATAACCACACATTCACCTAATCATCCTCATCTGTGCGACCATCAACCTTTGAACCTGAGTCTTTTTTTATCGGCCAACACTTCGAACCATACAGTATAGTAGGTCTAACTACCGTACGATAAACTTTACTTTTTAGTCATACCGGCGTCCTCTTATCACATAGCACACCTGTGGCCTGCTTCCATTTTTGCCAACCCACTTTTATGCGCTGGTTGATATCTTCGTCAATCTCACCATTCTGCTGAACGATCGAGCCGAGATATTTAAACTTCTCGATCTTTGATATCGACAACCCGTCAATGGTAACCTCTCCCCCCGCCTCTTCCCTTCCACTGAAACAGCAGTGCAGGTATTCAGTTTTCGATCTACTTACTCTAAAACCTGTAAACTCCAATGCGTGCCTCAAACGCTCTAACTTGGCATTAACTCCCTCTCTGGACTCGTCAATAAGAACAATGTCATCTGCGAATAACATACACCATGGTACCTCATCCTGAATCCCTTTTGTAAGCTCATCCATGATCAGAGTGAAAAGGAAAAGGCTTAAAGCGGACCCCTGGTGAAGGCCTATACCAACGCAGAAGTCATCGGTAACCCCTCCTACCGTCCTAACCCTAGTTTTACCTCCCTCGTACATATCCTTAATAACTCGAATATACACCGGGGACACTCCTTTCTTTGCCAAGCATCTCCACACCACTTCGTGCGGAACTCGGTCATAGGATTTTTCCAAGTCGATGAACACCAAATGAAGTCCACTTTTCTATCTCTGTACAATCCCATAAGCCTTCTAAGGAGGTAAATCGCCTCTGTGGTCGACCTTTCAGGCATAAAACCAAATTGGTTTTCTGAAATTGAAATATTCTTCCGCAACCTTCTCTCAATCACCCTTTCTCATAATTTCATCGTGTGACTGAGCAACTTTATGCCCTATAATTATTACAGTCTTGAACATCCCCTTTGTTCTTGTACAGTGGGATGACTGTACTAAACCTCCACTCTCTGGGCATCTTAGCCGTCCTAAGAATAACATTGAAAAGCTATGTTAGCCACCCTAGACCCTCTTCACCCAACCATTTCCACACTTCCTCCGGTATTTGGTCTAGTCCCTCTACCTTCCCATTGGACATCTTCGTTAGGGTCTCTTTATTCTCGTCCTTGCTGATCGGTTCACCCAGTAGAGGGTCATGAGCCGTCTCCCTACTCTCTCGTTCCCTACTTCGGGAAGCTTCCGTCACTTCACCGTTGAGGAGTTTGAAAAAGTATCTTTGCCATCTCACCTTAATTACAGCATCCTCAGAGAGCACTTTACCATTTTCATCTTTGATATACCTCACGACACCCAAATCCCTTGTTCTTTTTTCCCTAACTCTCGCCAGTTTAAAGACTTTCTTTTCACCTTCCTTGGTCTTCAGTTTTCGATATAACTTATCATAAGCCCTACTCTTAGCTGCGGCAACAACTTTCTTGGCTACCTTTTTTGCTGCCTTATATCTACCTCTACTGGTCTCTTTCTCTTCATCTATTTTACTGTTCACGAAAGCCGCGTAAGCTTCCTTTTTCTCTTTGACTTTCTTCTTTACCTCCTTGTTTCACCACCAGGCTTCCTTCATTTTGTTACCACCTCTCCTATACGTACCTAGGATTTTCTTAACTGACTTTCGAATACAATCTGTCATTGCCTCCCACATCTTATTTACATCCTCTACTTGCCTCCAGGCTCCTTCTTCCGTGATCCTCTCTAATATTCTCATAGCGTTCTCCTTTGTAAGATTCCACCACTTAACTCCAGGATCCCCAACGCTTCTCTTCTTCCACTTTGAACATTTGAACGTCACATCCAATACTAGCAACCTGTGTTGAGTTCCCAAATACTCACTAGGAATCACCTTACAATCCTTACAGAACTTTCGACTATCCGCCCTAGTAAGGAAATAGTCAATTTGAGTCTTTCTGGAACCACTCTTAAAGGCCACTAAGTGGTCCTCCTTCTTCTTAAAAAGGGAGTTTACCACCAACAAATCATAGGCAACGGCAAATTCCAGGACAGAAACACCACCATTGTTTCTTTCCCCAAAATTAAAACCTCCGTGGGCTGTCTCATACCCGTCTGTGTCTACACCAATATGACCATTAAAGTCTCTTCCTATGAAAAGTTTTTCACTCTGGGGTACATCCTGAATTACCATGTCCAACTCCTCCCAAAATTGCTTCTTGATATCATCCGACAGTCCTATCTGCGGTGCGTAAACACTAATCATATTTAGGATTTCTGATCTTACCACAACCTTAATGGCCATAATTCGATCACTCTTGCGCTTCACTTCAACAACAAAGTCAATCAATTCCTTACCAACCAGAATGCCAACACCATTCTTCGCCCTGTTTGACCCCGAGTACCACAGTTGGTACCCATCTACTACTCTAACTTTAGATCCCACCCACTTAGTCTCTTGAACACAGGCTATGCTAATCCTACGTCTATACAAGGACTTAACTAATTCTATAGACTTACCAGTAAGTGACCCAATATTTCAAGACGCTAAGCCCACCTTCCGGAAACATGCCCCCCTCCTAACCCCAATTCCCCTTGGAGGACTGACCGGAACTACTACATTGCTCGCTACTCGCTTAAGCTACCCACACGCACTCCCAACAAATAAATAAATATAACTCTAAAGAAATATACTGTAATAATTGAATAAATAAATAAGGTAAATAGATAAATAAATAAATATACGATAGATAACACAACTAAGATTGCAAATAATAATAATATTAAAAACAACAACCACAACAACAAATAATAATACTGAAATAATAGTACTAATAACAACACCAAAATTAGTAGAGAAACACTAATAATTTCACTATTAGTAAAGGTTTCAAAATAGGTAAATAATAGCAACAGAATAAAAGATATAGAGGCAATAATAAAATGGAGGCTAGTAATAAAGAAAGCAAGTAATAAAATGAGCAGCCAAGGTAGTACACACTAATTTAAAAGAACAAATTTACACAGAAAAGGAAAGGCTGGAGGATCTACAGAGCTCCGAAGAAAAAAATTAAGACTTGCTTTGCCTTTCTCAGTCCGAAAACAGAGACATAGGGGTAATCACCAACGGCTAGCACCACGCTTCAACACAGAATGCTTCGTCAACTTCGAAGGCCGTTGGGGGCAAGGACTGCTGTCTGCTGTGTTGGGAGTTGACTATTGTTGAAAGACCGTTACAGCAGAAGTCGAACACGACCGGGGCGACTAGGTGTTTGGCCGCTACAGGTTTGGCCTATATTGGATGAAAGGATGCTACCTGGGATTTCTAATGTGGCCGGGTGGGTGTTGTAGCTTAGCGACGATCGGTTCAAGGCAAAAACACAGCAACACAGGCCAAAAAAAAGGGGACGCTAGAAACAGGGAAATGAAAGTTGGCCGGGGGGGTTAACTCACTGCCGACAATGAAGGTGTTGCCCCCGATGCCCTGTCCAGTATCTAGTGCTTCAATCCCCTCTGCCATGGTCCCCCTTGTGTAACGATCTTGATCTTCGTTGCAAAATTGGCTCTAGAGATTCGATGAGAATTGAGGGAGTAATAATTAAGCTGAAGATTGAAGATGTTTCGTTGAAAGAAACTAGAAATAGTTGGAAAAACAGGAAAGAGTTGGAAAAGAGAGTTGAAAATACTTAGAAGAATCTATAAAAAAAATTTAAAACTAGCAAAAAGTGTCGAAAGAAATTGCAAAAAATTGAAATAAATTAGAGATTATGAGGAATTGATAGAAAAAATTTAAGTTAAAAAAACAGATTGTCATAGATTACAATGGGAAAATTATACTCACACATTTCTATTCATATAGTGTATATAAGAGCATATGCGATGGGAGGCTTGGGAGCATGTATTCACGAGCAAGCGATTCGTCTTCTGTGGAAGGCCGACTGTATGCTCGTATCTCACGGGGACGCTCGGGGCTTGCAGCCGCTCATCCCTTTCTTTTCCTTGCTTTCTTGGATTTCTCCTTTATTTTTTCTCTCCCATTAAGCCTTGAAATCTTTTTTTTTTTTTTGGGTTTAATTGAAGAAAGCGGTATATGCATAAAGGTATAAGAGCACGCATAGCTTTTGGCCACCTCATCTCGTGAGGAGAGCTGCAAGCCGCAAGCTGGCTTGTAGCCTTTTCCTTTGCTATTTTTATTTTTAAAAAAAAGTTAATTGATTTTTTTTTTATTTTAAAAAGAAAGATGTGTCATAGATTGGATCCATGTGTATTATTTTATTTGATGAGGCAAAGTTTCCAGCCTTGCATTATGAGGAGGAAAGGTTGAGAGCCAAAAAATTAAGTTATGAGATGATGTGGAGAGTATAGGCCCCCAATGGTGAGCTAAAATTTTGACTTACCATTGTATATGCTCTAAGATGAGTGCGTGAGTGAGTGAGTATTTGAGGGCAGGTGTTTGTAACAAAATGGGCAGATGGTTTGTTGAAAGAAGAAGATGAAAGAAGTTGAGAAACAGAGGGTTGCTAAAGGAAGAAGATGAAGCACATGGGGCGATAATGAGAGAGAAAGGGGGGGAGAGAGGGGTGTATTTCATTAATGGTATTAATTAATTTGATAATATTTTTTATTACTACATTAATGATATTGTTTCTAATTTGTTATCATAAATTAATAATTTATTTTTTAGAAAATTTATAAATTACTTTCGCAACTTATTTACATCAATAATAAAATAAAATAAAAAAGTAAAATTAATTAAATATGTTTAATCATGGGACCCAATAGAATTATTTATATAATGAGCTGAAGTTGTAAGTCTTGCATTGTAAAAGGAAAAAGTAAGGTTGTCAAAAGTTGACCCAACACGATTATCGATTCGAACCAAACACCAAATTAAGTGGGTTTAGATAAAGATTTTCAATCCGTTTAATTAAATAGGTTGACACGTTTAACCCATTTAATTAATTGGGTTAGGCTCAGGTTGAGAATTTTGACACGAAAAAATACTTGTTTAACCAGTTTAATTAAACAGGATAAATAGAGTGACCTGTTTACCCAATTACCGTTTATTTTTGGGGAAAAAAATTGTGAAAAAGTACAGTTTAATCAGTTGATCTGTGTTTTGGGGTTGTGGTTCTTGAGATCATGGACAATAGTTGCGTTGTGATGATATATTGAACTTAAAAAAATTGTTTATAATGTTCCATAATTATATTTTAGTCGAAATATTAAGTGGGTAATGGGTAACCGGATAACCTGAGCATGACCTGTTTATATTAAATGGGTTAATGGATAAATTTCAGGTCAACTCGTTTAAAAAATAAACAGGTACAGGTTAAGGTTTTCAACCCGTTTAATAAACGGGTTAAGTTCAGGTCGAAACTTTCTCGACCTGTTTAAATTCGACACGAGCACGAACTTAACCCAACCTGACCTATTTAACAGTCCTAGGAAAAAGTTGTGAGCCAATAAATTAATTCATACGATGAGGTGGAGGGGTAGTCCCCCACTTGTAAGCTAAAATTTTTCCTCACCAGTATACATGCTCTGACCTCTCAAAATCCTCTTTTCTTTTGTTGTAAAGGTGGAAATGGCCAAAGTGCAATACTAAACTAGTAACGTCATTGCTAAAATAAATTTTTTTTAAAAAAGAACAAAACATGCAACACTAGGAAAATCGTACAAACACAACCACCAAATGATCAAAAATTGTGCAAAAATTGACTTCGTGCAAGTAAAGGAAAGCAACGTGTGATTAGCGAACAGAAATGTATACATCACCCTCTTTTGAACTAGGAGATGCATGTTGTAAATACATACATACCTGCCTTGCGAAAAAATGCTCTGGATTACCCCACTTTTTATGGAAATAATTTTTAGGAGGCTATGTTATTAGAATGTATTATGAAGTACACAGTACTGTCGATAATTATTAAAAGGGTACTCTCCAATGATAAATGTGTAAATGTCAATGAGCTTTTGGTAGGAATTGTAATTTTAATTGAATGTTACAATTATAACCTTCCTAAAAGGGTTGAGGTATAACGGTACATTTTTGTGGCTATTTAAGTATTCATCTTCTCCCCTAATTTTTCATTTCTCCCACCTTCAAAGTTCTCTCTTCTTCTCCATTCCTAAAGGATGCCATTGAAGCAGTGGGGAAGGTAGGGTTTTTTTTTTTTTTTTTTTTTGTTGGGTGTTAGTATGTTGTAATTTGTGAAGCAGCCCTTAGTATTGCATCACCCTCTTCTATCTCTTACTCTTTCCGTGTTGTTGACTTACTCTAACATTAGAGTCTCAGCAGACATTCGTCATGCATTTGCCCTATTTGCAAGTGGTAATTGAATCCTTCAGTGGTTAGAATTGTTACCCAAATTTATTTTGGTCACAATGTTGGTAGAACTAAATGGATTTAATATTGATGTACTTAGATCTGAAGAAGAAAATGCAAGGATCAACTTCATCGAGGAGAAATGACCATGAATAAGAATCTATCATGTGTCCAAAGTGCAATGTTTAAGGAATGAGAAAGGTTTCACGGTCAAGACAAAACCCAGGTAGAGTCTATGTCAAGTGTTTGAGATGCACAAGTTTTTAGGCTGGATTGATGAAACAAACCCAAATTTAGAAAGGAGATTATTAAATGAGATTGAGATAATGAAGCATGAGCGAAGGGAGTTGAAGATGATGTTCAAAATACTGGAGAATGGCCAGAGCATCTTAGTTATGTTAGAGATTAGAGTAATTGTATTGCTTGCACTTATATTAATATTGTGATCTGTTGTATGCATGAATTGGTGGTGGGTGTGATGGTAAAATTGGATATGGAAGATGGTTGTTATCCTAGACTTTAGGAACTTGTGTTTGTTTAGATATTGAATGTGGCAAATACAATGTCTTTTGGAAAATTTGTAATGTGCTCCATATGAAGCTTGGAAATGGATGTTTGAACTGAGTTTAGAAGGTGGTTAAATATAAAGCTTGTTAAGTTACACTTTAGTTGCAAGAAAATCTTCTGCCTATCCATACATACTAATCATACAAAAAATGTTCTGTTGATACGTGTACTAGCATCCCTCTGAAATAAAATAAATTGAAACATCATCCGGATATACCACCAAAATGATTACATGTACAACTAATTCATACAACTAGCTAAAGTTGAAGCTGCCAAAATACAACAAGCATTGTGACTTAATTAGCTTGGCTAGACTGAGTTGAAACCCCTAATGCTGCAACTGCTGAGGTAGAAGCTTGGTTGACTTTTTGGATCTTTTTGGCCTTCCAACTGGATTGTCAGTCTTCTGTCGAGGCTTCTTCTTGTATTTAAGGCTACAAGTTTCATCCCTTGGCTTCCCGCATGTTAGGCTATTATGACCCAATTGCTTGCACTTCTTGCACCTCTTAGTACTACTTAAATGTATAGAAGGTATTTATGGAGGGATGGAAAGTCTGTTTTTCCTTCTCTTGTACTTCTCTAGCCTTTCCCTTTTCCTAGGGGTGAATTATGCCATCATAAAGCTTCGTATACCTCTCAACATGAAACCAATCACAACAATAATCAGCCAACTGGTGGTTTAGGCTGAGAATGCACCTACGAGCATGCTTACAGGTTAAGCCAATGATTTTTCACCTTTGACAATCACAATAATGGTCTCCCAACTTTACAGTGAAATTTGTGGATCCATCTCTAATATCAAACTTCCCCCCAGCTGACACTAAGTTACTGCAGTTTCTAGACTCTAGCTCAAGTTGCTTGAACTTTTTCTCCATAAATGGTGTCACTTTACCAGCTGACATCTGAAACCTCGTATCAAATCTAACCCCAACAAGCTTTCTAATCTCTTCTAACATAGTATATATTGGTTTTCGTGTATGCTTCACAATGGTGTTATTGAAACTCTCAACAAAGTTATTTGTGTTGGCATCTAGCTTGAGTGTGTGATCAAACTTAAACCTTGCCTAATGTTCCAAGGGCTCATTGTCTGTTAACCAATGTAAAAAAAATGTCCTTTTTCTTAATTTTCTCCGTTGTCTTTTTGAAAACAACTTCTGAGTATGCATTGGAAGTAATATAAAAGCAATGAAATCATACACCTTCACCATTTTGAGAAGAGGGGAATAAAAGATATGTTAAATACTGACCGCGTCAATTATATGTTGAATATGCACATACCAGGGTAGTTCGAGACAAAGTTTTTATGGAAATGGAGGACACATATCCTCCTTGAAGTTTGAGGCATGACATCCTTTAATGCTTTAATTATGCCCTGCATCATAAACAACAAATTAAGTAATTCAAAAAAGATAAAAAGCAATTAAGCTACGTTGTACCATGTGCCTGTCAAACATGATTATATACTTGGAATTGTCTTCCCTTGCATCTAGTACAGTTGCTAGTCCATCAAGGAAAAAAAAAAAAAAAAACCTTTTTTCCTCTTCATGCTTGGGGGTGCAACTCTATATACTAAGGGGCACTACCTATTGTTGCCATCTAACCACATGGTAGTAATAAGGATACCCGTATATGGCCCTTTCAAGTGATAGGCATCACTGGTAATGAATGGTCTACAGTGTTGTTTGAATACAGCAATGGTTGACCCTATACAAATTTGACACATCTTGAAAGATGGATTTTTATTAGGGTCCTCATCCTTCCAGTTGATAAAACATAAAGAGTCAGGATTTCTTTCCTTAAACACATTCATGTACTATGGTAGCACCTTATATTCTTCATCATGGCTACCTTTAACCACATCTTTCATTAATTTTCTTGCCCTCTGTTGAACGGTAAATTTACCCATTTTACGTGCCTCTTTCACCTACTTTTTGATCGTATAATAACTTAATTTATAGGATTTTACCTTGTTTTATTTATGTTTTGTAGGAAATAACTCTAAATCAAACAAACGCTGCGGAAAGGGACAAAGATGGGACAAAACGATGAAAATCAGCGAAAACAGGCGAGGACAGCAGCGAAGGACGGTGCACGGCCGACCTGCAGGTCGGCACGGCCGTGCACAGGTGGCCGAAGCCACGCACGGCCAGACGCATGGCCGTGCGTTCTGACCGTGCGTGGTGGCGCACGGGTGGCCGTGCGTCCAGGCACGGCCGTGCGTCGGGCCTGGGTTTCGCGATTTAAGCCCATTTCGGGCGTCTGTCGAGGGGGTTTTTCATTCGTTTTGTCGTTTGGGGCTTTTGCTCTGGCGATTTTCTAGGTTAGTTTAGGGTAGATTTTAGTTAATAAGGGAGATTAGTTTAGGATTGAAGATTGTAACACTGGATTCAACCTTTGGATTTCAAGTTCCTTCATCAATTCAAGACTACGTTTTCTCCCCCTTTCTCTATTTATTTCATTGTTGTTCTTGTTTATGTTCTTGTTATTTTAATTCTTGTTTTACTTTGTTTAGTTTATTTGTTTAGTTCTTGTTATTAATTTGTGTCATTTACTTGTTTGAATTCATTTTATTTCATTTCCTTTGCTTTGTTCTTCGTGTTCTTGCACTTGTTTGGTAGTTTAGGTTTTGATTCGTTTTTGATGTTTAGTTGGTAGATTGTGTTGGCTTGGGTTGTGATTAGCCTCTTGATGGCTAATTAATCTTGTATTTGGCCCAACCATACTCAATCCATGCTTAGAACCTAGAGTTTTCCTTCACGCCCGCCAAGTGTTCGATGAAATGCCTGAGAGGGTTTTCATCCATATTTTTGGGCGATTGACTTATGCTGAGAGGTGAGGTCAATTTGCTAGTGTGGGAGAGGGAATGGCTGAGTTCGGGACATGAGAATAGTATCCGAATCGAGTTAGGTCCGGGGTTGCTAGTTTTGTGGTCTAGTTGGGCTAACCCCATGAAAATAGGCGGTTAGACTAACTAGACTAGCTCATGACCCTTGAGAGAGGGCTTGGGTGGTCTTTAATGGTGCAACCGACCATCTCTTGTTCGTAGCGTAGTTTGGGTAGGTTAGGACTCGTCTTGGTTAGTTGGTTCATCCATTGGTAAAATCACAACTCCAAGTCGCCTTTTTCTGTGTTTGTAACGTAGTTTAGTCTTTTCTCTTTCACCCTTCGATCCTGCCTAGCTCGAGACGCTTTAGCTAGCTCTGGTAGTTGGAAACACAATTCCCTGCGGACGACACCCCAAGTACTCAACGATACACCTTGCACTTGGGGTTTATAAATATTAAAACTCTGCTTTTCCTGCAACAAGTTTTTGGCGCCGTTGCCGGGGAATTGACGTTTTTCGATATTGGGGTTTACTTTAGCATTCGAGGCTAGGCCTTTTGAAAATCCCAAAAAAAAAAAAATTCAAAAAAAATTCAATGGCAATTTTCCATTTTCCCCAATGTGAGCAAGAACTATTTTACCGTTATTGGGATCGTTTACATGCTTATCTTGCTCAATGTGCTTCTTGTGGATGTTTATATGGGAAATGGAAATATTGCATGTTGTTGATGAGGGTGTGAATTGTGAGACCCGTGCTCTTTTGGAGCATTAGGATTTCTATGCTCGAAATGTTGATGAAGCTTGGGAATTACTTGAGTGGTTGGCTTGGGATACTTATGAATTTGAAACTAGTTGTTCTGATTCTTGTACCCCACCCCCTTGCATCCCTAATTATGCCCCTCCTGTGTGCGAAATTTGCCATTGTTCTGACCACGCCAGTACTTCTTGTCCCTATCATATTTCTAATGAAGGCTTTGCTAGATTTAGCAATATGATAGAGACAATGAATAAGCAACAAGTTGAGTTTGCTGAGTTTGTTAATAAAATGCGGGAGTATGACCTATCACCCGAGATTGACCCTAGTTCTAGTGCTCCTAGACTTGATGTCAACCTGTGTGATGATGGTGCGTCTTTACCACCTCTAGAGTCCGGACTAGAGGACGTACTTGACCCTCCCTTGACCACTTCACTCACTGTTGCTTCATCCTTTCCTAATACCCTTTGGGACAACACTGCGCTTATCATGACCTTTCCTGATACACCTTCCCCTTTAGCTCAGTCGACGGAGTTCGAGGTAGGTGAGACCTTTGGCGTTAGCGCTAGTGTTGAGGAGGATGATACTTGGTCTGAGTCCGACAATGCTTCTATTGAGGTGCATACTTTTTATGGGACTCCCGCAGGGACTTCATGCATGGATGTTGTAGTTGCAGGGCCAACTAGTCCTGATTTTGTTGATAATATATCCCCCACCTCTCTTGATACATCCCATGCTTCCTATTCATGTTCACCACCCTCCCATTCCCCTAAGTGTTGTGATTTGTCGCTTATCGATCCTCTTGTGATACTTGAGGAGAACGAGGCTGCCTGCCGTAAGTCTCTAGGTACTTTTAGAGGGTATGACCCCCTCCTTGATCCTTCTCGTCCGTACCTAGAGGGCATGTCTGGAGAAATCGCATTGACTATTGCATTTGATTTTTCTGCTGATTTCTCACAGGTATTTGGTGAGTTTAAGAGGGCACTAACTTTGTTTGCTCCATCTTTACCAGTGTTCCCTTACTCACACCATTCCGAGCTACATGCAGCTATGCATGATAAGCTCCTGAGAGATTTGACTGCATCCGAGCTGACGACTCGCATCTTGAGCGGCAAGGAGTGGCTGATGCTCCTTAAGTCGTCATGGAATAGTTCGGGTACATTCAATACCCGACCTGGTGTAATCGTTCTCACTCTCTTCCCCCCTTCTTTTTATTTTTCTTTTTTGTTTTTGTTTAGTTGTGAATATTAGGGTTGTGTTTTCGGTTGGTGATCATCTTGTGTTGAAATGTGAATGTTGTTGAGCCATTGATGGCTATGATCACCATTTTCGTATTTTTGTGAATATTTATTGTGTTGTGATTGGTGGTGTCGCTGGGTTGGTATATATTTGTTTTTGGTGGTGCTAGCTTTGTATATACGTTTGATCTAGTTGATTGATTTGGGTAAGATTGTGTTTTCGGGGAGTGAGGTAGCCTGCGTTTATATTGTGCAGGTTTGGTGTCATTATGTGTGATTATTTTGTTTTGTGTGCCTTGTGTTTGACTTTTCTTTTCTTTTATTTTTGTATATTTTTGTGTGTTGGTGATGACTCGCGGCTCCCAATGAGGACATTGTGAGATTTAGGTGTGGGGGTGGGGTCATCTCCCCTTTTTCTTCTTATTTTTGTGAAATTTTTTAATTTTTGTGTAAATTTTTCAATTTTTCTCCTTTTTGTATAATTTTTCTTTTTCTTTTTGCATTTAGGGGAGTTTTGTACTATTTTGATCAGCTTTGATCTTCGGTACCTTGACTATTAGCTCGTATATAAGTATAATGTGCATGATAGATATCCATCCCCAGTCTGTCATTCTAGACCTCAATTCTAACCCCAACAGTCCATCGTAATTTTGTAATCCAGTCCTGAATTCATGTATTGTCATCATCCTGAATTCTTAGTCTTTCACGATCGACTCTCCCACTGTCTACTGCACAGTTCCCTTTATATGCGCTGGCATCCCCTTTTTCCAAAACAAAAGCAAAAACAAACAAATTCAAGCGCTACTGGGTGTATCCCTTTGAGGCGTGACATGAGTTTGTAATGAAAAAAAAATAATGGAAAAGAAAAACAAGTGGGGAAGAAAAGAGTTGGAAATGACAAGTACCCCTTTGAGGCATGCGCTACTGGGTGTTACCCTTTGAGGCAATACTGTTACTGGGGAAGCTTGCTTTCCATGCTAGCCATTCGAAAAGGTAGCTTGTGTCAGCTGCGTGGGATTGAGTTTGGTTTTGGTAGGCTTAGTTTTAGGGTGATGATACACTTGCACACAGGCACCAGGATGGATTCATTATTTTCATGCGTCGTGGGGTGAAAAGCTGATATCTGAATGCCATTCTTTGGGATGATGTATCCTGAAATGCATATAATGCTTGTGTACAGACTGATATTTGAGCTACTAGGTGGTTTTGGTTGATCCAAACGTGTACAGTTCACCCTGATGTTTATATTGTGTTTTGTCATTTTTATTTTTCAATTTTAGTTTCTCTTTTCTTTGTTTTTCCTTTTTGAGATTTTGTGGGTATATCTTCTGCAAACCCTCACGAGACCTTACTCGTCCACTTGGGGTAACCAAGGGGTTTAAAGGGCTTGTTGCATACGCTAAATGCAACCGTGATTCCTACGAAAGTGAGTTAGTTGTTTACTTTAGTTTTTCTTTTATTTTGCTCGAGGACGAGCAAAAGATAGGTGTGGGGGTGTGTTGAATGGTAAATTTACCCATTTTACATGCCTCTTTCACCTACTTTTTGATCGTATAATAACTTAATTTATAGGATTTTACCTTGTTTTATTTATGTTTTGTAGGAAATAACTCTAAATCAAACAAACGCTGCGGAAAGGGACGAAGATGGGACAAAACGATGAAAATCAGCGAAAACGGGCGAGAACAGCAGCGAAGGACGGTGCACGGCCGACCTGCAGGTCGGCACGACCGTGCACCGGTGGCCGAAGCCACGCATGGCCAGACGCACGGCCGTGCGTTCTGACCGTGCGTGGTGGCGCACGGGTGGCCGTGCGTCCAGGCACGGCCGTGCGTCGGGCCTGGGTTTCGCGATTTAAGCCCATTTCGGGCGTCTGTCGAGGGGGTTTTTCATTCGTTTTGTCCCATCTTCGTCCCTTTCCACAGCGTTTGTTTGATTTAGAGTTATTTCCTACAAAACATAAATAAAACAAGGTAAAATCCTATAAATTAAGTTATTATACGATCAAAAAGTAGGTGAAAGAGGCACGTAAAATGGGTAAATTTACCGTTCAACACACCCCCACACCTATCTTTTGCTCGTCCTCGAGCAAAATAAAAGAAAAACTAAAGTAAACAACTAACTCACTTTCGTAGGAATTACGGTTGCATTTAGCATATGCAACAAGCCCTTTAAACCCCTTGGTTACCCCAAGTGGACGAGTAAGGTCTCGTGAGGGTTTGCAGAAGATATACCCACAAAATCTCAAAAAGAAAAAACAAAGAAAAGAGAAACAAAAATTGAAAAATAAAAATGATCAAAACACAATATAAACATCAGGGTGAACTGTACACGTTCGGATCAACCAAAACCACCTAGTAGCTCAAATATCAGTCTGTACACAAGCATTATATGCATTTCAGGACACATCATCCCAAAGAATGGCATTCAGATATCAGCTTTTCACCCCACGACGCATGAAAATAATGAATCCATCCTGGTGCCTGTGTGCAAGTGTATCATCACCCTAAAATTAAGCCTACCAAAACCAAACTCAATCCCACGCAACTGACACAAGCTACCTTTTCGAATGGCTAGCGTGGAAAGCAAGCTTCCCAGTAGCAGTATTGCCTCAAAGGGTAACACCCAGTAGCGCATGCCTCAAAGGGGTACTTGTCATTTCCAACTCTTTTCTTCCCCACTTTCTTTTCTTTTCCATTATTATTTTTTTTCATTACAAACTCATGTCACGCCTCAAAGGGATGCACCCAGTGGCGCTTGAATTTGTTTTTTTTTTTTTGCTTTTGTTTTGGAAAAAGGGGGTGCCAGCGCATATAAAGGGAACTGTGCAGTAGACAGTGGGAGAGTCGATCGTGAAAGACTAAGAATTCAGGATGATGACAATACATGAATTCAGGACTGAATTACAAAATTACGATAGACTGTTGGGGTTAGAATTGAGGTCTAGAACGACAGACTGGGGATGGATATCTATCATGCATATTATACTTATATACGAGCTAATAGTCAAGGGACCGAAGATCAAAGCTGATCAAAATAGTACAAAACTCCCCTAAATGCAAAAAGAAAAGGAAAAATTATACAAAAAGGAGAAAAATTGAAAAATTTACACAAAAATGAAAAATTTTCACAAAAATAAGAAGAAAAAGGGGAGATGATTAGGGCGAGTGAACTTTTCATGATTTGGCCGGCCTTGCATCGCCAGGCCGTCAACACTGGCGCCTTTATTGCCGACCACCTGCACGAACATGCTAAATCCTCTAAGGTGGTCCTTAGTGATGGCGGTATCATCACCGCCTTAGCCAAAGCCTTGGGCTATGCCGCCCAGATCGCCTCCTTGCCCATTCTCCATCAGCCCGGCCGTCTGGACTTAGCCACATGTCTTAACATGAAACTATTCACCACTCATGGTGGAGGTCCGTTGTGGCTCAACCACCACGGCCGGGCACTTTTTCCCTTCCCCAACCAGCCCAGGACCACTGTTACCAACCATGAGAACCTCATCTATGACGATGAGGCGGCCGGTGAGGCTGGGGCCCATTCTGATGACGGCAGCGACCATGGGTCCACTGACGATGCCGAGGCTCTCCCTCGGGCTCGCGGTGGTTCGCGGCGTCCCCCTAGCCCTCCTGCCGCCGGCCTCTCTCATCCATCACACCCTTCACCTGCCGGCGCTATGAGTCCTTCGGTCCTTCAGACGGTTTTAGACCGTCTCGACCAGTTACATGTCCAGAACCAGGAAATCCTTCGCAACCAGCAACACATGACCCACCTGGTTCACTATGCTTATGAGACTCACAACTGGCCTTATCCGCCCCCTGATTGGCGGCCGCACGGATCCCCCGGGCCTTCTTGATTGCCCTTCCCTTCTACCCCCCCTTTCTTTTCATTGAGGACAATGACCGCCTCAAGTAGGGGGGAGCGCGAGTCCGCTGCTCCGCTGCTTGTATATAGGTTGTTACATTTTCATTTTTCTTTTATTTTTCTTTTCACTTCTTTTGCATCTAGAGCATGTAGCTATATTTTGTGTTTTCATTTTCCTTTCCCGCATGCATATAGCGTAGTGCATTTAGCATAGGTACTTGCATCGCACGGGGGACTTGGAGAGTTGGATGCGCTCAAGCCCACGAGGTAATCTCTATTTCTTCCTCTTTTCCTTTTTCGCTTGTGTTTTTATTGTTTTCGTAGCTAGTTTTACGTTTTTCATTCGCAAAAAAAAAAAAAAAACCCCTCTTATGATGATAGTCAAGGCAACAAGGATCAGTTGGGTGATATGGTTGTGTACACTGGTGGATTCTTTTATGGTAAAATGCTTTTGGCTGATGCTTTGAGAAGCGTTTTGACCCCAGTGCTTGGTTCGCTTTCCTATTTGCCATTGACACCCTCCCTCATGACTGACCATTTCATCTACGTAGGACATCTTTTGGGATCAGTTGTGGTGTTTGGTAGTATAACCCGTGAGACTTTGAGCCTATAGACTAATCATCACTTTAGTCTCATATTCCTTTCATGTGTGTCTCTTCTACGATTACATTTCTAGAACTTGTTGGGATTCTCTTTAAAATCGCATTTTAGCGTGTGCATAACGATGAAATGATAGAGGCATTCGTTTGTCTATCTTTTTAGCTACATAGCCAAATTGCCACCTGCGATATCATGCTTGCCCTTTGCTTACCCCTTTGAGCCTTATCTATTTTTGTTGTGACCCTCTAATTGCAAGCTTTTGGCCTAAACACATCTCCTACCTTTACGCCAAAGCTAGTAGAGCAACACTTCACTTTTGTGGGAGGTTTTTGGATATTGATTGTGGTTATTTTGGCTTGTGCTGGGGTTATATTATGTTGTCTACTCGGGAATCTTGCCTATATTGTTCTTATACATGTCACTCACTTATTTTCTTACCCCCCCTTTCAAAAAAAATATATATAAAAAAAATCAAAAATCAAAACAAAAAGAAAAAAAAAAAGAGAAAAAATGGGGGGGAGGAAAAAAAAATAAAGACGTTTGGCATGATTCGTTTAGTGCTTTCCCGAATGGTCCCTGGGGTTTAGAGCGTGTTTGTACTCATATTGAGAGTGTAATGTAATTTGTTTAAGTGTTGGCTGCTCACTAGCTATTGGCTTTTTAGCTCCACATTTCCTAAATCATTTGTCCCTCTCTCACCTATACCCTTAGCCCCATTTCAACCCCCTAAAGTCCTCTTGATCATTGTCATGCATTATGCGTCTTCGCGGTGGAGAATTGAGAACCCTACCAAGCCTATGGTAGATTGTTTTAGTGGAAGAGAGTTTAGCGAACCACTTTACATCATAAACACATGCAAGGGAGTGCACTTATAATTACCCTTTTCTATGAGATTCACTACCACACCTTCTGACCCACTACTTACTTGGATGTGTTTTGATTTGGGGGGGCGATATGGTTTGATGGGATGTTGATTTGAGCACGTGGCCTTCCTAGCGCTTTCAAATGAATTTGAAAACTGAATTTATGCCTCAAACTACTCCACCAGTTGTGCACATCAATGTTTGCTCTGCCTGACTCTTTGTTCGCCTTGCCTGAGGAGGTGGATAGTTCAGGTTTTTAACTTCCTCTCGATCTACTCATGTTTCGATCTTGCTTGGGGACAAGCAAGCGCTAAGTAGGGAGGAGTTGATAAACCTCAAATTTGACCCACTTTCGACCCTGATTCTTCCTTTTTTTTCCCGATAATCTTTCGATTAATCTTAGCAAAAAGGGAGTTGAATATGCGTTCTTGACCTGTTATGGACTCATTTGCCATATTTCTTGATCTGCAGGTCTAAGGTCTAGAAAGTGGGAGTTTTGCACGAGTTTTACCAAAAATGACGCTCTGGGATCAAATTCTGACATGAATGAAGCGTCGATGAAGCCCGAGAGGACCATTTAGAGGCGCACGGCTGGCTGCAGGTCACGCACGGTCTGTTGCAGGTTACGCACGGCCGTGCCTCGAAGGCAGAAGATGCGCACCACCGTGCGTCCTGACCGTGCGTGTCAACCGTGCATTATCCTGAGACGCACGGGTCCCCGTGCGTAGTACGCACGACCGTGCGTCATTAGATTTTGCGCGATTTAATTACTTTCGCGAGGCAGTTATTAGGGGAAGGTCTGATTTTATTTTTCCAGTCGGGCTTTCTTTTCTCTCTCTCTCGAAGGGGCGACTCTAGGGTTAGGTTTGATTTCATTTTGTTGTTCAATTCAAGATTTTGGTTTGGATTCAATTATTGCTTTCGGTATATTGTTGCTACAGATTGGTACACTCTTGAACCCTTCTTTTATTCGTTGTAATTCAAGTTTCTTATTTCTTCGCATGTTATCATTATTGATTGAAGTTGAGATTAGAATCATGTTTAGCGGCTAAGTTCCTTAATCTTGGATTGGGTGCAGCCTCTATAATGTGAATTGGATATCGATTCTAGGTTTTTGTGAATTCTGCCTAAAGTATTATTGGATTCTCACTTAGCACGCCAGGTGTTCGATGAATTGCCTGAGAAGGCTTATTCATGTTCTTAATTAGGGTTTAGGAGACTAATGAGAGTTGGGTCCTTTACCTAGAGCGGCTTTGCGAGCGATTGTAAATCTTAACATGAGAATAGTTAGGATTTCAATTGGAAATTGAGATTACATGATCTTGTGGTTTTGTTATTCTAGTTTCATGAGAATAGATAATTAGGATAATTCAATCAGTCTGATGACCTTCGAGAGAAGGCGCAGATGCTCTTAATTGGTAATTATTCCATTTCAATTGTTCCGCAGGCAGATTCACATTACCTAAGTTTTCTTCCCAATGAACGTCATAGTGTGGTGAACCCCAATCCAGGATTCTTCTCATAATTTGATATAAACCTAATAGAATTAGAATCAGTTCACCCAATTCACCAGACCTAGCCTAGATTAAGTGTCACAGATTGCCTCGGTGATTGAAACCAAGTTCCCTGCGAATACGACCCGTACTTGCCTTTGCTGGCTACAACCGGCACCGTGCACTTGCGGTTTATTAAAACGATTAACACCCTCCAACAAGTGTAATCAAGAACTACAACCCCAAACCTTCTCATTAGAGTTTTCTACATTATCCCCTTATCCATATTAGGATTGTCTTTGAAATCATCCAGCAGCTTAGATGCAGCCCATCTAGATGAGACATTCATATTAAACTGAGTATTAGGACACTTGTGACCCTCAGGTAAGGACCTAATTATCCAAGTACACTTGTCCACAAGCACAATTGCATGATTTTTGAATGGACAGTCATTGTATCTACTTCTAGTGTTCTTGATTTTCCTTAAAGTAATAACGTGTTGAATACAGTAATCCTTCATCACATTCAATAATTCCTCTTTACTTGTGAAGATATCACCAACAGTTAGGCTCACCTTCCCATCCCTATTTCTAGTCCACAACTTGTCTTGCCCGAATAGCTTAGCCATTTTATTGAAAATAAGTAAATCCTCACCAATGTCATCGCTAATATTTCCATGTCCTAAGGTAATACGCAACTGAGTGGAAATCTCTAAATCAACATCATCTAATGACTCATTTTCAAGCTATAAATCATATTCTCATCCAATGAGAAGTTTTCGGACTCCTCATATCCATCTGATTGACACTCCCTTAAGTTACTATCCTCCCTGTCATCATAGTCATTCCCTTTATCATCTGCTAGCCCTAAATTATCCTCCACATCATTATCAAATACATCAACCTCTGCAATTTATGGTTGGCATAATGAATGCACATCAAAATCATGAAACGCTAATAAATCAATCCTCACTGTCCCCAAATCAAAGTCTTCCCTTGATTTTGAAGCACCAATAGTTGCAATTTTCCTCTTTGAAGGGTTAGGGGTAGTTTGCAATCTATTTAGAGGCCTTCTAAGGTTGCATATTTACTGGAAAGGGCTATTTTGTGCATGTACGTATTAGGAAGGACTTGTTGTAAGGGTAGAATTTGGAGAATTAGGGGTTGTAGGGATAGTTTGAGATTGAGTTGAAGGTCTTCTAGGGTTGCAGATTTACTAGAAGGAGTTGTTCTCTGCAGGTATAGGTTAGGGAGGACTTCTTGCAAGGGTTGAAGTTGAAAAATTAGGATTTTGATGGGTAGTTTGAGATCTAGTTGAAGGCCTTCTAGGGATATTAAAAGAAGCTATAGCTTGGGAGGTTGGATAGGTAACAGGTTGGGAAGCCATAGGTTGGGAGGACATTCTCCGAGAAGGTGAGGCTGGGCTTTTTGCAGTAGGAATTGAGTTTAGTAAGGGAGTAACTTTTAAGAAATAAGAACTTTTGGATCTTGTTAAATTGCAGTATAGGCCCTCATCAATTTGTAATGGAGTTATAGGCTGCTTTACTTCCCTTGGTCTGGGTCTCTTAATTGGCAACTTATTAGATCTATTTGTAGTGGTTAAAGATATTTGGATTGGGTTTTTGAAGAGTCTCTACTTGGAATCACATTCTTAGCAGAAGGGGTAACTATCAAATTGTCAGCCTATGTCCTAACTTCATTAAATACAAGCTGAGTGTCATATTGGGCTTTGTAATACCCGTCACTTAATCATGCTTAATTAGTTTTAATTCTCACAGTAGTCATGTGGTCAAGATTAATTGGAGCAGTGAGCCTTGTATTTTTCTATTGTCAAATAAAGTAACACTTGATTTAAAGAATTATGATATCGCAAATTTTATTCCAAGTTTATCAAATATCAGATAATTATGCAAAAGTATAAAGTTTCTTATGAATATGCATCTAAAGTATTTGAGCAAGGTTGGGAATTTACAGAACCAGAATAATTTCTTAATTGCTAAGGAAAGGAAATAAGTGAATTATTGATGACTAAATGTATGGCCAATTTTAGGCCAAGTGGAAAGAAAAAAAATTGGATAGGTTCAAATTAATTAGATTTGACTAAAGAAAGGGGTAAGTTTTTTTTAAAAACTTTTAGAAGCTAGAATAAAGGATAGTGTATGAATTTCACTAGAAACAAATCAAACTCCCAAAAAAAAAAAAAAAACCGAACATAAAAACCCCCTCTGCTTTCCCGCTACCCTCTCTTGCTGCCAGCCCCTCGGTTCCCTATTGCTCTAGCCAAGCGACGCTGGCTTCGGTGCCATCGTTGAACCGCCACCATCATGCAAGGCCTCTGCCGTTGTCGCTCAGTCATGCCATGCCTCCTCCATCTACTCTATTTCGGCCAGCCCTATTCCGGCACTTATCGCCGAGTTGGGTCCTTTGTTAATTTGAATGAAGCATAAAAATTAGGGATTTATGCCTAGAAATAGGAATGAAGCTAGCTAGTGAATGAGTAGGGTTTTAGTGAAAGAATACTTATAGTTAAATGTTAAAGTCAAGGTTAAATGAGAAGCTGGAGGTTTAAACATGAATCAAGTTGGTCTACATGTCTAGTTAAGAGGTTCATGAAGCATTATAGTTCATGGATAGCTAATTCAAGTAATCAGTGGGTGTTGATTGAATTGTTTGACCTTTTGTTTAGGCTTAAAATGACAAGTTCGATATTGATGTATATAGATGAAACAACCTCGATAATGAGAGGAAAAGGAGTAATTTGAAAGCATAAGTGTGGGAGGAAGGTGTGTAACATGGGTACTTAGGGTTTTAAGGGCAAATGAAATTGCAAAGGGCTATAAGAGTTGCTAACCAATTTGGTTAAAGCAACCCCGATGTGTATAGAGCTAAAAGTACATTCAAGGGGAAATGATTGAACAATGGCATAATTATCTAGTAAAGGAGAACATTAGTATTTATTTGATTAAGTGAATAATAGTAAAGAGAGGAAAAGTCTCTTGAGACGTTTCCTGAATGAAATTTACAATATTAGTCCGTTAGTTTATAAGATTTTCATAATTGAAAATATATTATCATTATTATAGAATAAAGATTTATAGCAGTGAATTCTCATGAACACATAACTTGAATTAAAGTCTTATAGAAAGAACGATCGTAAACTGAGGTTTAAAAGACAATATTTGGTTTTTACACCTATGTTACTCCTTGTACCCTTCAAAAGCATTTTAAATTTACATTTACTAAAGTTGACAAGTATTTAATCGGCCATTGGAGGCTTTAGGACTCCATTCAGTGTCCATTGTTCAATGTGCAATGTTCATCGTTCATAGTATTTGCTAGCAGAATTCACAGTTTGGGCCCTTTCCATTAAACGTGAAATTCATAGTTCATTGTTCATTGATGTCATGTTTGATGTTCATATATTTGGGTCCGAGTCGAGGCCGAGGAATAATTTAATAATCAATCAGCTGAGTATAATGCTCCTCAAAAAGATATTTACAAAGCATAATTTCAACATTGTGCGCGCACTCACAGACTCCTTACGAAAAGTTATTTAACTGTACAAGGGTAATGGATTGAACTATAGCTCATTTTTCTATTGTTTGGTGTTTTCAAACTGTTTTGGAAAAGGAGAAGCAACTCACAGTTAAGCAGGAACCTGCAGAGACTAAGGGCCAGAAGAAGTGGGCCACAGTAGTGAATGCTAACTCTCTATCCTAGCGAATCATTTTGTGGGCTTGGGAAATGACTTGTGTTTTGGGCACTTGTGAAGCCTAAATGAAATGTAAATCTTTTTAGACATGATTTTATGTGGTACCTCCCTTGGAATGTTTAATAACAGTCTTAAACTATATGGTGTAAATATTGTAACTAGTGGGTGCTACTTGGTTGACTCTACTTCTTTATTTACTGCCTTGTCCATAAGAGACGATGGTAATGCCCTAACTTGATTGCGCATTTTGCTGACTCATAATGCTTATTAATAAAGGTATTTAGAAGGTAATTAAGTTGGGGCGTTATAGGCTTGGGCTTGGGCTTGGGTTTGGGCTCTATACTTGCCTTCATTTAACTTATCCAGACTTTCAACTATTTCCTGCAAACTGTTTACCTCAAGTAGCCCTTCAATGTACAAAGGGATGACAACACTCTTTTTCATTTTCCATCAGTGACTAGCCAACCTAACCTAGCCACCATTTGTGCTAACTAGCCACCATTTGTGCTAAGTGGCCACCTCTAGTTTTCTCTACTAGGAGGATGCCATCTAAAATCAAGATTTAGGTAACTTCACTCCATTTTCCTTAGCTAAAACACTCACATCCCTAAATAGGTCAATACTTTGACACTTATCAATAATAATATCCTAAACTGAAATCATTCTATTCTTATGATGAACTACCAAACATCTATCTCCCCGTTAAGCAAATGGTAATGTGTTATAATCAAGTCAGCTACACTCAACTACCACACAATCAACCACAACAACTTATTCAAATATAGGACATGCAATTTAACAGCATCCATTGCAATCATTAACTTTGCATATATAAAAATACAGAGCACAGAAGACAGGGCAAGAACTACTTATTTGAAACAAAAATTCACATCAGAATAGACTGATTAAATGCCCACCCATTACATATTCAACACAGTTATCAAGGCAATTAGCATAAATTAAACCCTAACTTATTATTTATAATTTCATGACCAATGAATTTCGTACACGCTAACCCAACAAACCTAAGGTTTCAAATTACTAACTAAAATTCTCATTATATAACTTACAATTACAACAATCGACTTCTAACAACCCACATTCTTCATGTTTGGTGAAAACAAAAACAAGTATTTGAAGATAATCATAGCAACAACACCATCAGATTACCAAAAAAAAGGGTCTTTAACACTATTTATCATTGCAGAAACCTCCGATACTTACCTTCTAAGCGCATATTATCGAACTCCTCACTTGGTCCTTCTTCATTAAATGATGTTCTTTAGATTTTCAGTCTATGTTTTTCATATTTGAAGGGGAGATGGTATCTGGGGTTGAAGAAGAGAGGGAGAGAGAGAGAGGGGATGAGTTGATTTTGATGGTCTTTAGGTTTTCAGTTTAGGCTAATTAAGCCACTTGCTTACACTTCGCGGGGTTTGATAAGGGCATTTATGTCATACAATAAAAGCTCATTCGGATTTACATATTTGTCACCGAAAGGATCCTTTTAATAATTATCTAACATTGTCATGTACCTCATAATATATGCCAATAACATAGTTCCCTAAATATTATTTTCACAAAAAAGGGGATACCTCGGAGCAGTTTTTTGCTTGCATTGGGTTGTTAAATCATATTTTAACCTAAACACTTATCCTTGTATCTGGTTGTAAACTTGTAACCTTGACAGCCTCAATTCTTCTTTTTAAATTTGCATATTGTCGTTAAAATCACATGTACTTAAATATTACATGGACTCCTCAAATTTTTGGTTAAGTGTCCATTCTAACGTCTCATGGTATTTGCACTATATACATTCCACTCTTTGTTAAAATATATTTTCAATGGACTCGCAATTGCTAATTCAAACTTAATTTTCTTTCCATTGGTAAAGCTTTTTCGTTGACAAATAACAATTCTCTATTTGTGCAAAGTCTTTTCTAGAGGAAAAGATGATTCATCAAAACCAATTGAAGAGATTTATTTATTCACATTCTAATTCTTATTTTTGTCTTATAGTTAAGGTGCTACGTATGTCCAATACTTCTCATTTAAAACCATCTTAATCCACATCCCCATCCATTCCTTAATTTATTTATAGTTTAGTACTCTTCATTTGTCATTCAGTTGAGCTCCATTATATCTTTGCGCATATAGAAGTAAATGCTCGTCAAGAATGAGTTTTTGTCACGAATTGCAACAATATTACTTGATCTGTGGCAAATAGCGGATTGATTCAACTAACATTTTCGCATATTTGGCAAAATTAGTTGTCTGGATAATGGATAGTAGTTCAGGTAACGGATAGTTGTTCAAATAGCGGATAACATTTCTAATTTAACTATTAGAAGATAGCTGTTTAGATGGGCAGTTAAAACAAATGTTTTCGATAAATTTGATTGTTGGTTTAGCTGATTAATGTAAATAAACATACAAAGATATAGATAATTTTCAGGATATTCCAAGGGATATTTTTTGATCAAAAAATATGAAACGCTACTTTTAAATGCCAAAAGCTAATACTGTTAGTTTTTCAACAATTCTGCTTAAAACACTAAACGCTACTAGAAATACTAGTAAAAATACTAGGTTATCAAATTGGCTTGGTCAAAACACTAAACACTACTCAAAATGTTGTTGTCGAATATGGCCTTTAATGGCCTTATCTTTTTTGTACACCACCACTATGAGAGCCTTTCTTTTTTCCTTTTTGTAAACATGAGAGTGTTTCATGCTTTTTTTTTTTTTTTTTCCCCCATGAACCCACAAATTCTATATATTTTTAACTAATCCCTCGATTGAAATTCTATTTTAATAAGAGTCAAATTTATGTAAGATTGTGAACCATCACTTATATTTTCACTTTTAAAACTATAAGTTGTATTATGCGTTTTTTTATTTTTCCATAAGCATTTTGTAATTCTCTCAACATCAATGACCATTATTCTCAACTATTTGTCCAATTTTACATCTTTTTAAGCCAATTGGTGAAGGCTCTCTCGAATTTTACTACTTCACTGAGTACTTAATTTGTTGCTTGCTCTCTCACTACAAGTAGTTAGTATTATTATTGTTGTTGTTGTTGCTGCTATTGTTGTTGTTATTATTATTATTTTGCTCCATCAGGCTTTCCAAAGCTTCAAAATAGTGCTTGATTTTTAATATAGAAAGAACAAAGGACACGATATGCCCTTTCTAGTTAAAGGGACAAGAAATTGCACCATACAAAATGATTCTTATCAAATCTTCATGACACATTGCAATCCCTTTTTCCTGCATTTTTTTACTTTGTGTCCTAGCTTAGAACTAAATAGTTGTTTAACTAAGACAACTATAAAATTGACTTCAGTGTACTTATTATCATCTATATTAATTATTAAGATCTGAATAAATCTTAATCCCTACTACTTCCAAAACTACAGTGAGATATCAGATTAGCATAGCCAAATCCCTAGACTTTATAGGGCTTGTTATCCCAAACGTCGTCTTGGTGTTCAATAACACTAGCAAGGACATGAGGAAATTGCCACATATGTAAACTAAAGAATTTTACAAGTGGTAAATTGTGTTGAATTGTACTGCATTGTGTTGATTGAGGTTGAATTGTACTTAACTGTGCTCAATTGTATTGAAATGTGTTGAATGCTAATGATAAGTACTTACCATAAATTGAAAAGAACAAGCCTGTAATTTGACTTGAGAGAATTGCTACAAAATTTTGGTTGTAACACAGTATTTGTCATTACATTGTAATTTTGATAATGTAGTACACTTGCATTGGTAACATTTTAATCATAAATATTTTAGAAAAATATGTGAAGTTCAATCCTAGTGCACGTGTGTATTTTTTTTTTTTTTTGTAATTTATAAGACTATTTACTGATTAGAGTCCAGGTTATAGACTCATATGGATGACAATTATTAAGAAGGCAGCGGACCAAACTCGGATTGGACGTATGCTCATTAGAATCCGAATTCGATTAATTTTCCTTTAAAAATTTGATCCCAATCCGATTTGGTGGAGTCAGATGTTTCCTTAGATTCAAATAAGATCAAGCTCACACAGATTAACTTTTTTTCCCTTATTTTGTATGATGCTCATACACTATTGAAAACAATCGCCAGTTTTAGGTTGGTAAGTGATATGTGTGGAACAATGAATTTCATATCCGAACATTCAACAAATATTACACAGAAAATAAATTAAAACAATGAATTGGTTAGGGAGATTATCATTAAGGCAATGGTAGTATCAATAATAGCTGGGGAGAGAGAAAATGTTTCAATTAGCAAGGGAGAGGGAAACGCAATGAGTAACGATGCACAATACAAGAAAGATGTATGAAGTAAATATAGCTTCGATCTTCAATCGATAGTGGCAGCTTACCGACAATTTTGCTAATCAAAGATGAAGGAAGCTAAATAGATTGTGAGACAGGGATTTTGAGGATGGCTAGAAAGAAGGGGTAAAGGAGCTCGACTAATGCATTAGGGGGGCGAGGGAGGTACAATTCGCATTATTAGGTTTCACATTGGAAGTTAACTATTTGAAAAAATATAAAGGGATCAGACATGATCACCCGTTGAAACCGATCCCTAACTCAAACTCATGTATTTTTTTACCTGATTTGAATCATATTTCTTTTTGAAAAAAGATTATCTTACCTCAAATTGGATTAAATTTATTTCAAATTTGGATTTGACTGCCATCCTTAGTTATAATATAGCATGTTAAATTTAGTTTTGATGGCTCACTAAGAAATGAGAAGGAACTTGCAGACCATATTACTGCAAATCATCTCAATGTTTTATATGAAAATTTTACTATCAATATTAGTAAATCATGTACGAAATTCAACGACGAAAGTGAAAACTTTAAATAACATTGCCACAGACAAAGACTTTAAATTAAGATATAAGGACCTCAAATTGACTGGCATTGTCATTATGACACTTTGAGGAGGATTGAAATTACAAGGAAAGTAGACTTTATAGTGATCGTGTTAAGATTGAGTGTCAGTTTGCTCAACTGGTAAGGTTTTTGGGAGTTTCTTTTTTTTAATAAAATAAGGGAGGTATCATATTAAATTCTCATCAATTTAGGGATACGACTCTTTCGATGCCAGGGTAGTAATACGCTCCAGTACATCGTCAATTCATATTCTTCTATCATAGCCCTATGGTTGCCCATGAGCAAGCTCATGTGCCAACCTATTACCCTCCCTCTTGACGAAATTAAAAGAAACAAATTCAAACTGCTTGACTAACTTTAAGAAGTCACAAATGATAAAACCCAACGAACTATCATCAATCACATTATTCTGGAGTTTCTAGAACAGAGGAAGACAATCCCCTTCCACGAAGCAAACCATGTGCCTTAGGAAATTGAAGACTCATTAAGCAAGCCCGTGCTTCAACTGTGGCCCCCGTAAAGTTTGGCATTTTAATGAACTCCAACCATCCAGACATTGACATCATAATGCCGAATTATAAAACCCCAGACCTAGCCATCTTCCCCCACTCTACCACCACCGAAACTGTCTTTTAGAACCTCAAAAGTGGCGACCTTCGCTGCGTCTAGTGGCTGCTTCCATCTATTCAGGTCTTCAGGTCACGATAGCTTCTCATAAAACTTACTGCCTTCTCTGCTAGCTTGGATGGGTTACGATCAAATTTTTGAAAAATAATCCAACTTCTCGTGTTCTAGCATTCCCAAACTATGGCAACAAACAAACCCACTTCTCTAAACCCAGAACTTTCATAGCCAACTCTAAGCAGTCCCTTATCGTCCAGATCCTCGCCTTCCACAGTCGTGGCTCAAACGACGACGCCTCCCATATCTAAGTTGCTAACAGGCATGACAGAAAAGAGTGGACCTTTGCCTTTATATTACACCCATACATAACACAACCCGAGTCAAAAGAATGGATTCTCCCATCAATGTTGCTTTGTGTTGGTAAAATTCCACGACATGGTCTCCATACGAAGACTTTGATATGGGGTGGAATATTTAACCTCTTTAAGCATTTCCACACATGAACATTGTTGCTAGAAGAACTTTCACCACTTATAGCTCTTCGACTTATCCTTAGATGATAGGCAGATCTGACCGAGAATATGCCATTCGTAGCATAGTGTCATATCAGTTTATCCCTTAGCAAAGAAAGGCTAAGTGGGATGCTTAATATCATTCCACCATCACATGGAAGGAAGGTTGCCCTGATAATATCTTCCCTCCATTGGCCCTGCACTGGATCAATCAAGTCACTTACCAACGTCATATTAGAGGCCCCCGGTTTAGAAGTGATAACACGAAAAGAACTGGGTCTCGATAGCCAACAACATCTCCAAATATTCAATGAGTGCCCGTCACCAACTAGCCTGCAAGAACCCTCCTGAATTAAATCACGAGCGCTTAAGATAACTACGCTACATATGACTCGGATTAGCTCCTAGTGAAGCATCTAGAATATTATAGTTTTGGTAATATCTTGCCTTGAGAAGTCTAGCCACACGCAATGTCTCATTCTTAACCAACCTCTACAACTGTTTGGCCAACAATGCTTCATTAAATGCTTTAGTTTCCCTAAATCCCATCCCTCCCATCACTTTCTGCTTGCATAACGTCGTACCCTTGACCCCATGGATTTTCCTTTCCTCATCACTACGACTCCACCAAAAGTGAAGTAATTTACTTTTTGGTACACTAATGTTTGGTATAATGATTTTCGAAATCCACTTTTTTAGATAAATATTTCTCGAACTTGCAGGTTTGGATAATTAATTTTTGGGAGATAAATATTTCTATTTCTGACCTTCAACTTTTTAAAATTGTAAATCGGTCCCTAATATCTAAATATGACTATTTTTAGTATTTTTTCTTCTTATAATGACTTTACTGGTACTAGTTATCACAATCTACTACTTATATCTTAAATATTATATTTTCTGTGATTAGCAACCCACCATACTTAGCAAAATAATTAAAACTTAATTAGAGAGTTTTGACCATTACCTAAATTTAATCGGCGCTGGACTCCGACGTTCTTTTAGCTTCCAGTTTACAGAGATTGTCAATCTCAACCCCACCTTCCTTAGATCAGGTACAGTACAGATCCATTTCGTTTCTTACCTCGGACCGTAGTCACTAATCAAGTTTTTAATCTTTTTCAAGGATAGTGGATCTTCAATCAAAAAATTATAATATTTAAGACATAAGGTTCAATTGAATAATGTTCCCTATTGGGAAACTTCTTTTATTGAAAGCTTAAAGGTGGAAATATTACAATGGACAGCTTTGAAGAGAGACTTAAGCTAAGATCATTAGAGATACTTGCTCATAGAGAAATGGAGGATCCTAACTTCTCTTGTGCTCAAGATTGGTTAAATAACCATGTTCCTTCTCAGCACTCAACTTCCCCTACAGTACATACTGATTTTTCAGATGACTACAGTACATAAAGATTTTTCACATAGCTACAGTACACACTAATGGTTACAGTACACTACTTTATTTTATAGTCCTGACACTTATCAAAATAGTACAATAGTGGGTCAACCACCTTTCAGAGCTTTTAATGATGACAAAGTAGTCATTATTATTGAGATTCTGCATATCTTTATCTCCAATTATATCTCCCAAACTATCATTATATGGATAATCATCAAAACCTTCATCTAATTAAAGATGCTCTGGATCCTGTTTCTTAAATAATTCCAGAAGATACTTTTTTTCTTTTTCTGATAAGAATTTTCTAGCTCCCACATCAAAGAGATAATTAAAGATATCTTCTAAGATTGCTCCTTCCACTTTCATGTATTCTGAGTTGTTATAGGCGAAAATAGTATTTCAACAATGCATTAACGTTTTTTCCTATTCAATTAATACCCAACATTGATGATAAATGTTGAAAAATCCAATAGCTCTTGCTAAAGCAGGATCAGTAGTTAGATGCATTGGTCATTCAGAAACCTATTCTTGTCATTGATCATTGAGATTGTCGTAATCAACAATTTGAATAACATGGCTTTTCCATTTTCGTATTCAATTAATGCGTTATACACTTCCAAATTTAGGCATCTTCGAACTGAAATTTTTATTGGACCATCGAAAGATGTAAGAATCCAATGGATTCTTCTGAACATGCATTGCTGAAATTTTGTTAGTTTTGAGAAAAATGGGAACTTTGGATTTGAGATTTCTATTAAGTAAAGTACCATCCCATATTTCCAGGCTTTAAAGATAGGATCATTTGGAGATAATGAATTTGCTGAGAAACTAACTCCACCAACTTCAGATTTGTCGGGAAAATAGATCGTTGTACCCCAAGACTCCCAAATATCATAGGAATAATGATGATAAAAGTTGATGCAGGCTGCATACTACTCATTGAACCATTTTTCTCGAACATGAGAACTTATTTTTTCTTCGATATCATAAGGATACTATAGGTAATTAACTTGTAACTGTAAAAGGAAAAATCCTTGAGCTATTAGGCAGGCAATAGATATACACCAAAACGTGATCTGCTTTTTGTATGGAATTCTAAGTTGTCGATAAGGACTTTGCTAGAATACGTAACCCATTCTAATAGGAATGACATTTCATTAAGGATTTCCTCCTTTTTTGGCAGAAGGTCGGCTTTGATGATTACCATTGACGAGTTCTCGAGTTTGATTGTCTGCCAGAGAGTTTTTCGATCCCTATATATGTTCAATGGAGAAGGAAATTTGTTAGGCGATAATTACCAATGCAGGAGCCGCCCTTGTGCTTGCAAATTTGATAAATTCTTTTTCACAAAACCAAGTATTCCTTTGCAATCAATTCAAATAAGAAAAGGTTTTGGGGCTAAGAAGATTAAGAACTTCTCAATTTCCTTTATAACTGTAAGATTTCTTTTTTCAACATGGAATAGTTGCATTCAACTTTATTAAAACTTCCACTGCAGTATTTGCAAAGTTTTTCTCCTTCTTTGATTTTGAGTAATGCGCTCCAGTGCTCGTTGTTGGCTTCTGTTTCAAGAATTAAGTCATCTCATTCTTTAGGCAAATTAAAAACAGGAAGATTTTTACACATTGTTTTGAAATACTGAATAATCTTTGTATCATTGGTGGTCCAGGTCCAACTTCTTTCTTGAGTTTCTGCTGCAATGGCTTTCTTAGTTTAGCTAAATATTTAATGAAATCTCAAGCATAGGTTAGGCATCCAAGAAACCTTTCTAGTTGCTTCCTATCTTCGATTTTTTAAGGAAAATTTTTTATTTTTTCTAGAATATGTTTTTGTAGAATGATATGTCCAGCTTTTATTTCTAGTCTTAAGAATTCAATTTCTTGCTCAGCATAGATACAGTTGTTCTTTCCAAGTATAATGCCATGATCAATACATCTTTAAGTGACAGCTAAGACATCATCTTTGTGCTGTTTTATAGTTTTGTAAAAGAAAAAGATATCATCGATATAAACTAAACAACAGTAATTGAGGTCTTTAAAGATATTATCCATTCTTCTATGAAATATTTGAGGTGCATTTTTAAGAGCAGATGGCATTATTATCCATTCATAATGTCCTTGTGGGGTACTAAATGTAGTTAAAGGAATGCTTTCCTCATCCATCTTTATCTGCCGATATCCACTTTTGCAATCCATTCTCGAGGACCAAGAGAATCCTTGAATTCTGTTAAAAAGGAATGTTTTGTTAGGATATAATATCCATCAAAAATAATATTATCATTAAGCTTTTTATAATTGATCACCATCCTGGCTTTTCCCCTTTTTTCTTCTGCATGATTTCTTATCATGAAAGCGGGACTGATGTGGGAACTCTTACTACTCCTAATTAATCCTTTATCCAGAAGTTCTTTGATTTGTTTATTGAATTCCTAGATATCCTGGTGTGTATATAACATTTGTTTGACTCGATAATAGTGTTGGGGTTTAATAGAGTGATTTTAGCAAATGTTTTATGTTTATTCTAAAATTTTAGTGGATTATCAGATTAGAGTTCTTTGCATAGTTTTTCTTATTGTTCGGCAATCTACTCTTTAATAGATAACTCAAGTAATGAAATTGTTAATGCTACCTCTCGTTGTGCCGACATTTCCTTCTCACCACGCTGGTTGCGTGTAAATTCAATTTTCTGATGAGTACAAGCTTTACTTAATTTTTCAATAGGAACTGAGTGACCATTAATTGTGAATATTATCTGGTTTACGGTCTGTGTGTATGGTGAATATAATCTTTGAAAATTATTTCCAATTATCATATCATGAAAGGGTTGGTCAGTAACCCATAGAGCTGGTATGATGCATTGAACTTCTCATAATTCTATGGATGATCCTTCTATTGCTTCATTGTGACACATAATGCTATTATCTGCTATCCTCACGTGTAAAGAATTTTTAGCTTTTTTCCACATAAACTCTAGAAATAATGATATTTTTTCAAAACATAAACCACTATCAATGTGGGTACACAATTCATACTTATTATATCCTTCTAAACATACTTTTATTGGGATATAGATGCTATTAGGATTTATATTGGTAGCTTCATAGTGTATCTCCATAGTCATATTTTTGACTAATTCATCCTCATATTGGTTCACTATCAGTTCTAGTTTTGTATCCAATGACATTTCTTTCTAGACTCATACTTCGACCTACACTGGGTCTTGCAAATTCAAAATCCATTCTACTTATTTCACTAGTCGAGCTAATTGTATCATCTTCTTTTGGCTCTTCTTTAGCTTATGAAGATCCTTCTCCCCAATCTGATCTTATACTCATGCTTCTTAATAATTGGGGTTTAATAGTAATTTTGCCTTCTTCATCAATTTTTATTATATTTTTTTATTGATCTTTGTAGGGTTGGCGAAGTTAGATATCCATGAATGATCAATCTGTATCTTTTGTGGATTGGATTTAATCCTCTGGATTTTTTATATAGGGGTAAGACTCTTAAATTTTTCTGCCTCTATCATGGTGACTTTACTCTTTAGATCTATAGTATTATTTAATTTGTAAATAATTTTTTAGAATATCCCTAATGGATATCCTCCTCTTTTCATATTCATTCTAACTGTTTTTATCTTAAGGGATAGAAAGTTTTTAGCGAACTCATCTTTTAGACTCACATAATATCCAGGTATACAATTGAACCATACTGATCCATTATATAAGTTAGTCTTCATTCATGTGATAATTTAATTATTGAACTTGGTATGCCTAATATCACAGAGCAAAGCACAGAGATCAATATCTTTACCATAATATTATAATGAAGTGATTTGAACTTGGACACTTCCGACATGCATATATCTATACTTTCTATATGTTTAAGAATATTTTCTCAATTAATGAGATTAACTTTTCCAATGTCATACTCACAATTCTTTATTTCCAAATCTCATTCTATCATTTCACATACATATTTGCTTTTTAATTGAAAGATGAATTTTTTATAAATTGTGTCTTTTTGGATTATAGGCAGAACTCAATCTCCTTCGACTTCCTTATGATCATTGTCTACAATAAATTCTTCTCCTTGGAGATCATCAAGGCTAACAGAGCTACTTTCCATCATATAGCTTGTTTCTTCATAATCACTTTCTTCATATTCATTGTCAAATATAATTTCACCATCCTTTTATTGTTATTTAGGGTTAGGTCTAATGCCTCATCTTCACTAAGCTCAATATAAGCTAGACTTCCTAAAGTCTCTATAAGCTTGCTATTCTTCCTATTTTTGCATTCATTAGCATAATGTCATACTTCTCCGCATGCTCAGCACTTGCAGTTGTTTTTCCCTATAGAATTTCCTTTTCCTTCACTTTTCAAGTTCCTTTACTCATTGGTGAGGCGAATCCTAGTAAGTTAGGAATTACTTCTTAATTTTCTTTTACTTTTGGAGATCAAGACATTGACTATTTATTCATTTTCCTAAATAAGAGATTCTCGAACCAAGGGTATCAATGACATCTGCTCGTTCTAGATATGCAATATATTTTTCATTAACTATGAAATTTATAGGATATAATAATTTGTCATAGAACATACCAAGATTGGTTTCATTATGCCCAATTTTGCAATAATATTGATTAAATTTAACAATATAATTTTTCAGATATCTCATATCCCATAATTTTATGTTATTAATCTTTCTTTGCCATTCTCTTGTTTTTTCTTCGGAATCAAGTTTAGCTTCGATAAATTTGGTTTCAATTTCCTTGCATAAATTTTTAAACATTGCAGCTGATGTTTCCATCATTCTTAAAGTATTTTTACCATCTTCAGTTAATGAATCATACCAGTCAGCTACAGTGTCAGAAAAGTTATGTTCGACATAGTTTAGGAAGTTTGTTACAGTCCATGTAGTATTTAGGTTTAAGATACTATTCATTCCTCTTTTCCAGTGCTCAAATATTTTTTCTCTATTACGGCTTCGATATATCCAGTTTGGCTAATTGGAGTAAGGCCAATTTTTTCGTAGGTCGTGGTTTTCCTTGGGATAAATCCGAAAGAGAAATTACTTGTACGTCATGCTGGAATATACCTAGGTCTCAAGAAATAAATATTTCTTCTAGAAGGCTCACCAAATTCTTCAGGTTTAGGAATGACATTGTTAACTGAATTGGTCTCTGTTTCATATAAATTGAGTTCTTCTCTAATTTTATTAATCTTATTTTCAACAGTTATTTTATCATATTTTTTATGCAACTTTCTTCTTATTTCTTCTAAATGTAATACATTAAGATCTTTTAGTTTAATGAGGTTCATCTGCTGATATATTTCTTCTTCCAATAAAATATTATTAGTCGCTTCATTATCATCAGATAAAACGTCATATTTATCGCTAATTGCGTCCATGATCCTGTTTAATTCTTCTGGATTATGTTCTTTTTCGAACATATTCTATTGTTGTTCAAGAGTATATTGCTTATACTCCATCTTCTTCTTCTTTTTTTGTTTTTTCAGCCGATTTTTCACCTAATTTTTCTCCTTTTTTTTTTGAATTTTATCTCTTGTAAAGGAAACAAAATCTTGTCTTTTGAATTTTGGAAAGGATATTTATACTGAAATGAAGTACTAATACTGGAAGTAGCTTTTCTAGTATGTCTTACTTCGTTAACTAGAGAAAGGTGAATTATCGATATTTGCTTCTTAAGCTCCTTCACATCGATCTTAATTTTAACTAATTCTACTTTTAATTCTAAGACTATATCAGTGATATAATTTAACTGAGGTGCTATTGGAGAAAGGCCTTCCAGTGAGTAAACAATATGTAAATAATTTGGTCCAGGACAAACAGGTGATGATTCTAACATTAATCACAGTTAATCATAGTTAATTAACTCAATTAATCATCAATTAGCTTAATTATCTTCATTATTTTGGTCACGTGGCTCTGATAACATTTGAAAGAGGTCGTCGACTAGTACTTATGAGCAAAAAATCACATGCACAAATTTTTATTTTTCGAAAGTAGGTTTTTAAAGATTGGGGTTAGATGTGCAAATATAAGAAACTATGAATCCTTGGAGCAATTTTAAAGAAGATAAGTTTGGTCGACTTTGGTCTCAAAAAATGTTTACCCAAAGTTGGAGAGACTAGAAAATATTTATCAGAAAATGTAGGTCTAGAAAATTATTTGTCCTAACTTCGATGGTCTAAAAGATAATTTTTTCACCAAAAGTGATTAATGGCTGCTTGAATCATATGGCTTAACTCAACTGACAATTTGAACACACTCATAGCATAGGTAAGAATAGCGTGAATGGCATATTTTATCAGCGCCTCCATACCTGCCCAAGACACCAACTGATCCATCCAACCTGATAACCTCTTCTTTGACATGATCCACTATAAAGAGCAAAAGGTTTTTTCTGAGACCTACCAATAAATGTTAAAAGACCTAAATATTTCTCATATTAGAGCACCTCCCTTATGTCAAAAGAATGAACAATTCTTGCCCTTGTATTAGATTTTACATCTTTGCTAAACAAGACATTAGTTTTGTTAAAATTGATCGCCTATCTCGAAGCTGTCTCATAATCATGAAGGACTTGTTTGACGCTAGCGGTCTGATCCTCCTGAGCCCTACAAAAAATAATAGTACCATCCATAGAGAGGAGATGGGAAATGGATACAGCTCCTTCACATCATCGATAATCATGAATAAACCTATTTTCGGTTGCCTTCCTAAGCAGGCTAGACAATCCTTCCGAGAAAAACAGAACAAGATAGGGTGAAACAGGATAACCCTGTCGAAGGCCCCAACTAGTGATACCATGACCACTTGACACCTTATTAATAAAAAACAAGAAGGAAGCAGATTGAACACACCTCATGACTAGCTTTACCCACCGTTCTCTAAATACCAACTGAAGCATAGTATTATGGAGAAATGACCATTCAACTTGATCATAGGCCTTCGACATATCCAGTTTAATGGGGATGGATCCCCCCACTCTAGTATCACCATGCATGGCGTGGAAAATCTCATAAGCAACGTGGATATTATCTGTTATCAACCTACCCTGTGTGAAAGCGCTTTGTGTGTTTGAAATGATACAAGGTAACCAGGTTTTGAGCATGTTTGCAATTACCTTGGTTACCAACTTGTACACCACATTACACAAACTAATGAGTCAAAAATCAGTCATCGTCTCAGGCATAGGCTTCCTAAGGATTAATGCAACATAAGTATGGTTCATCTTTGGGGGAATAGCTTGCCTCTATAGTATAGCAAGTATTGCCGAGCATTCATCATCACCAATGATGTCCCACTGTGTCTGATAGAAGAGGGCATTGGGACTATCCAGGTTAGGAGTTATATGAGGGTTTATCTGTGAAAGTGTTTTTTCAACCTTGGCTCTTGAATATGGCAAGCATAATTAGTCATCATACACCTGTAACCATGGGCTACACACAATCAAGCACAGTGATGCTTAGATTATCGCCTTTTGAGAACAAAACAAAAAAGTAGTTGACAACTATCTGCTTGATTGCCTCTGGCTTCGAATGCATAACACCATCAACATCTTGGATTTTTGAGATGCAGATTTGGGCTCTTCTTATGGAAGCCCTAGAATCGAAGCACTATATGTTCGAATCACCATACTTCAGGAAATCTGCCCTTGCCTATTGCCACCATATAATTTCCTCCTTTTGCCTCCACTCTCAAATTTCTTTCAATGTACAATGTCTCTGGTTCATATCCTTAATATTTATAATGATTACTCAAGCTCTCGGATCTTTGTACCCACATGGCCAAATGACTTCCAACAAGCAAATTCCTTTGTTACAACTCTCAATTTTACCTAAAAAGTCATCGAAAACATCACTGTGTGTAGAGGTTGCCTATACATGTTGGATGGTTTCTCTACAAGAGAGATCAAGCACAACATATTTTCAAACTTGAACTTCTTCTCATACCTTTGAGACCTCGCTCTACGGGGGTTGCACTTGAGCATGCCGATAAGTGGTCCAATGAATCATCATTAATGTGTCATACCAGGGCATTTGGAACAATAAAGACCATTTCATAAATGCACAGAACCTATTAAGGTGCTCCACCACCACCACCACCACACCATCCTGTTGTGCGACTCCAAGTGAAATTATATCCTTTGTAACCCAAATCAAACACTTCGACCTAGATGAATGCTTTTCTAAAGGAATCAATTTGTTGTTGTAACTTAGGTGGGCCCCCTTGCTTCTCTGTATGGAAAAAATATCATTCAAATCACCCCTTCTAGTCAGGGAAGGCTCGAATGGATACTCAGGTCAACTATCATTCTTGCTTTGAGTTTCTGACCGCCCATACAATCCAGTAAAACACCATTCAATTTCCTCACCCCCCACCTAATATGGGAATCCATATGATTAGGAGAAAATGAACATAGGGTAAGGTGCACTTTCTTTTCCAAAAGTAATGCAAGTCCTCCTAATCTACCCCCATAATCCACATAAGCTCCATAATAATCTCCAAGTTGTAATCTCACGTTATCCATCTCCCCACTAGTTCTTTTGGCCTCCAATAAGAAGAGCATTTTAGGCGAGTATCTCCATAAAAGGGTACGAAGATCACCACCTACCTGGGCCTCACCTAGACCTTGATAATTTTAGCAAAAGATTATCATTATTCTGGGTGGGGTTGCTCTGTATACCCTGCCTTTGAAAAATCAACTCCATTAGTTTCTAATCTATTTGTCACGACTCTCATCTTTTCCACCTATTGTGTAGCTGAATCACTTCCTTCAAGTTTGCGTTTGAAAACTTCATGTCCTATAGTTAAAACTTCCATATCATCCACACACATTTTAGACGAACCATCATTCATCTTATGTTGTTGTCCTAGATTCAAGGACACTTTGGATGACTATCCTCAAAGATCAATTTAGTATGAGATTTCGAGCTCTCTTTGGCTTATCAAAATGCTAGGAAGAGCTTTTTTTTTTTTTTTTTGTTCCTTTAGTTTGAGTTCAACCCCTCATCTTCTGGAATTCACCGGTAAGGTCGGAAGACATTCACCATATTGGTAATATGTTTTGAAAGTGTCCAGGTGATAGTGATCACACCCCTTGGCCACATGCCACAGCGAACTACATATGTATCAAAAAAATAGGCAGTTTAACGTAGGAAATTCTGACCTTAGTGCATTTTCCTTCAGCCATCACATTCACCACTCTTCTTAACGGCTTCTCTACATTAATATCCACCCTGAAACAAAGAGGTTTGTCTATATTGTACATTGTCTCCTTTTACAGCTCACAAATATCCCAATCCGCGATGCTAAAAACTATTTAAAAGCATGGGTTTGTTGCTTGGCAGGAAGCTCATAGGCTTTTATCCAGAATCTTGTCATATTGAACATTACCTCTGAGGGTTATTTTGAGTCATCAATGTCCTTCAATAACAATATAGCGCCATCAAAGGTCCAGGGACCTTCATTCAATACAAAATCCTTATTAGCTTCTTAGAAGAATTAGAACGAGAACATATTACTATCTAGATCTTTAATGACCACTCCTTTAGCAAACTACTATATATCCTTTAAAACTAACTTCATAACCTTGGCATTAATATGTTTGTTTATCAAAAATTTGCCTCAAAGACATAGAGCAATCTCCCTTAATTTCTCATCAGGAGTCTGTTCATCAAAAGTCACAACTTCCTCTTCTTCCCCTGTGAGTGTCAAACGCTTAACTCTTCCTCTAGCCCTGATGCCATGAGGCCCGAATATGGGTACCTAAAGTCCAGACTCTAGAAGTTCATCTTCGCTCAAACAACACACAAACCCAGGGTAGGAAAATCAAAAAAATGATCAGTCATCACCTACTAGAGGGGAACTTCACCACAACCACCAGCCTCATGATGGAGTTGAAGGCAAAAACTTTGCACAGAAACTATGGCTTTGTCGCTGCCTAGTTTTTGAAGAGAGAAATTAGGGACCCTAGGTGTAATTACAGAGAGTTTACGTTTTTAGGAGTTGTTACAAGAGT